>CM044395.1:38402500-39002500 GCA_024322285.1 Musa beccarii | reverse complement strand
TTTAGAAAAGGACGATATTTCAATAGCCACCTACAAAGTAGGAACCCATTTGTCATTACATGTCAAATATTTAGTGATCATCAAAAGAAAGCAGTTGCTATTCAAACTTTGAAGGTTAAAGGTGACATATAAATGTGATACCATTTTTTCCTAATTGAACATAAATAATACTTGCTCTTTTCAGAAAGCAAGGTTGTCATGTGCCTGGATAACCTATCCAAAAACAATTTGGGAAGGAACTCACCTCTTTTGCTCCAGGAATCTCAAAGATGGTACGTGGACTGTCATCTGAAATGTACATGGCATAAGCAGAATCATAAACTATAATTGACCCATTATTCTTTGCAAACTGCACTAGATGGGTAAGTTGCTCTCTCGTTGCTGCTGAACCAGTTGGGTTGTTTGGTGAACAGAAGAAGATGACATCAGCTTGCGAGATAGTTGACAAATCAGGGAAAAAGTCATTCTCAGGTACACATCTCATGTATTCAATGTCTCCATATTTCTCAATGTCCTTCTGGAATAAGCCAGTTTGCCCCGTAATAACACTTGAATCAACATATGCCTGCAAATAGTAGTTCATTAATAGACACAGTTCATAGCAACTTCAAAGATTAATTCCCAAACAAATGAACATCCATATCAAGTTTTCAAACATTGCCATTGGCATAATGCTATCCATCAAACAAAAATGCCCCAAGTTCAAATAATACATGGTCATGAATATTGGTACTCCAGAAAATAATAAAAATATATATACAATGTTAATTATATACAGAATTGCAGAAGTAGTCTTCTATAATATAAAAGAGAATAGAAAAGCAAAGTGACCAAAGTGTACATAGTGTAGACTTACAGGGTATGAAGGATCTTGAACAGCCATTTTCACTTCAGATCCAAAAAGAAGCTGCCACAATTATAAAGCCGGTAAGACATCTTTTGTGAAGGTATCCGTTTAACCAGTTATCCACATGAGAAACCAAAAACTCGTATTTTCCATTAGAGAATACATGTTCATAAACAATAAAATCATAGTGAGTAGCAACTGGCCAACATTTTGATGGTCCCATGTGAAAATCTTGGCAAAAATTTAGTAGAGAAAGACACTAAAATTTAGTAGAAAAAGACAATGTGAAAGCACAAATTTTGAACAGAACAACCTGAAGGCGAGAGATATCACATTTTGCACCATCCGAGACAAATATATCAGATTCTTCGATACCAAGATCTTTGTAGTATGTTGAGGCTATGGTAGCCCTTAGTTTCTGCAGAAGAGTTCAAAGAGGGCTTGTCACAATCAGCTTAAATTATAATCGTGATGCATATTGATATGCCTTACAAAAGAATGTACATTGACCATAAAATCACTACACTAACATGCTGAAGTCAGTAAAGATTAACATGCACTGTGCAGTTAAGTATAACCCAAGTATAATGATTGGGCCCCCTATAATCACAAATTGTTAAAGAAATCCTGATGAAAACTAAAAACAAAATTAAAAAAGAGAGCAACAGGGATTATAGACAATCAAGTATCTTTTTTCACTTTCTTCCAAGGATCTTCTGCTGTATAGTCTTATGGATGATGAAAGAGAAATGTTCAATGAAAGTAAAAAATAGCATGCATATTGAATTAAAAATTGTTAGAATCTCTTAGCATTTTTATTGTTCAAGCCTTCTAGGGGAAAGTCTAACTTGTTCATATAAGGTAATAATGTAGCCTTCAGGGGGGAAAAAAAGGAGGTTTTGGCAGCATATGACTGCATGCCAGTCTACAAGATTACTCCATGTGTACCAAAAACTAATATTAACCAACATATAAAAAACTGTCCCATTGCAGAATCAACATAACAATGGCACTGTACCTGCTAATGTGCCTCCACCCAACATCTTTGTTTATCACCCAACATTTCAAAAGCACAAAGTCCCCAAGATTGAAAAACCTCCAACATCACTACCGGACATAGGCGCTTCATATTGGTGGTTGTATCCACATCAGAATGTGTAAAAGTATAATGCCTATAGGATGCTTCTTAGAAACATAAAGAATACTATCTTTAGGTATCCGAACAGTTATTGAAAAAGATCAGTACCTTTAGGATTTTAGGGCCTTAGGGGATACTTCATGATAATTATTTGGAAAACTTTATTCTATACAAATATTGACTTTATGATTATAGAAATGGATATATCATTAGACAGGCCTTTTGTATGTTCTGTATAATGATTGAGGAAATTAAAGAACTTACATTTATCATAAGTCGTTGCTACCTTCTCTATACTCTTGATGAACTATGTTACCAATTATAACAATTTTATGATGAATAATTACTCAATATTTATCATGAATTATGATATAAGTACCTATTCTATCAATTATAGATAAACTTTTAAACATTAAAATATACATTTCTAACAATCATATGCTTTTACTTTTAAGCTTTGATATATTGACATTTTTGTATCATGTGATATTGATAGCTTAATCCATAGATCTGCTTTTAGCTATAACATATCTACTCATCTATTCTAAGAATGTACAAGAGAATAAAAGAAATAGAGTTGGGTATGAATTTATTATATTTTATTGATCCTCTCCGTATGTAGTGATTTAAAAAGGCGCTCGGACGCTCACCTAGGCGCTCGCTCGAGGCGAGGCCCGAGCGCCTCGCTTGACTTCCAGGTGGCGCGCTTCAAAGAGGCACCGCTTGGGCGCTTGCCCGAGCCCAAGCGTCGAGTGCTTCGGGCGAGCACCCAGGCTAAACCGGGCGACCGAACCAGAATTTTAGTTTTGGTTCGGTCTCTGGTGATTTAATTGGTTCGATTGAACCAACTAAATCACTGATAACAGCCTCTTTCCTCAACCCTAACCCCGTGATTAGCTTCTGCTACCGCTCGTTGCTCCCGCTCCCGCTGCTGCTTCCTACTCTTGCCGTCGCTCGTTGCTTCCGCTCCCACTCCAGCTCTTGCCATCGCTTGCCGCTCCCGCTCCAGCTGCCACCGTCACTCACCGCTCGCTCCAAATTTGCCGCCGCCGTGCCGCGCACCCGCCCAACTATCGCTCGCTACATTGCATCTGTCGCTCGCCGCTCATGCTCCACTGTTGTTACTGTCATTTCGCTGCCGACAGCTCGGTCTTCCTTCTCGATCCACGGTTTCTTCGCTTGAGCCTTCGACAGTATACTGTTAACAATATATTAACAGTATACTAATAACAAAATTTTTTATTTATTAAATTAATAATATATTATTTTAATTTTAATACTATTAATTTTTATTTATTTAAAATTATTGTTAGGTTTCAGGATAAATGACAAGTGTTCAAAGCAACTCAATTGATTCTACGATGACATCAATAAAAGATCATGCATGGAAGTATAATTATTTAAAGGATCCGAAAGATCCTAATGCAGTGACCTGTATGTTCTGCGACAAGACTACTAAAGGTGGTATTTTTGATGCAAAACAACATCTAGTAGGAAATTACAAGAATACAACAGTGTGCAAAAAGTATCCACCTGAGGTTAAAGAAGAGTTGCTGAGTTATATGAATGAAAAGAAGATACAAAAGAATGAATCTTATGGGAATTTACCAGAAGATGATGTTGAATATCTCAGGGACGAAAAAGAAGATTATTCTATGAGTATTAACCCAAGTGGGAAAAAAATATATGACAAAAAAGGAAAAGAAGTTGTGAGTACTAAGAAGGCTAAAAAAGGACCGATAGATCTGTATATGTTTCAAGGATCACAAAAGCAACAAGGGCAAGCAGGGGGCTCAAAATTTAGACAAACAAATATAAATGATGCTTGTGATA
This sequence comes from Musa beccarii, assembly GCA_024322285.1. Taxonomy (NCBI): domain Eukaryota; kingdom Viridiplantae; phylum Streptophyta; class Magnoliopsida; order Zingiberales; family Musaceae; genus Musa; species Musa beccarii. The sequence goes on along the minus strand of CM044395.1, from coordinate 38,998,682 downwards.
AAGAAATAAGAGGAAGAACACTTCAGCACATTGCTCGCTTCTTCTATCAGGCTGGTCTTCCTCTTAGTACTACTCAGTTACACAGTTTTAAGGAAATGATTGAAGCTATTGGAAGATATGGTGCGGGATTAAAACCTCCAAGTTATTATGAGATGCAAGTTCCATTATTGCAAAAAGAGTTGAATTATACAAATGACTTACTAAAGGGTCATAAAGAATTATGGGCAACACATGATTGCTCTATTATGTCAGATGCTTGGACCGATAGGAGACGCAGGAGTATAATTAATTTTATGGTTAATTGTTCTTTAGGGTCTATGTTTGTGAAGTCAATAGATGCTTCATCTTTTGTAAAATCTGAAGATAAGATATATGATTTACTTGACAAGTTTGTGAAAAAAATTGGAGAACAAAATGTCATTCAAGTCATAACCGACAATGGAAGCAACTATGTATTAGTTGGTAATATTCATCTTTTGAATTTTTTAAATTTTTAATTATTTTATCTTCAATTAAATGTATCAAACTCGTAAGTCTTATCATTTTTGTTATCCTTTGTCTCAGGTAAATTACTTAAAACAAAAAGATATCACTTATATTAGACTCCATGTGCGGCACATTATATTGATTTAATATTGGAGGATATTGGAAAGATCTCAGACTTCAAGAAAACTTTAGAAAGGACAATTTTTATTGTTGGATTTTTTTATAATCATATTGGGGCTTTAAATATGATGAGAGAATTCACAGGCAATAAAGAATTAGTGAGATATGGTGTCACCCGATTTGCTACTTCATTCTTGACATTACAGAGTGTGCATCATCAAAAACATAATCTGAGAAATATGTTTACTTCTGAGAAATGGGTGACAAGCAAATAGGCAAAAAAAAATAAAAGGCAAGAGGGCTACTGATATCATCTTAATGCTATCCTTTTGGAATCATATGGTTTATATATTAAAGGTAATGGGCCCTCTTGTTCGAGTCCTTCGATTGGTGGATAATGAAATTAAACCTGCAATGAGATATATTTATGAGGCTATGGATAGAGTAAAAGAGACGATTAAAAGATCTTTTAATGAAAATGAAGAAAAATATGAGAAAATTTTTACAATCATTAACGAAAGATGGAATTGTCAACTTCATCGTCCCTTACATACAGCAAGATATTATTTGAACTTTGAATTCTTTTATATGATTAAATCTGTTGGGTTTGATGCAGAAATTTTGAATGGATTATATCAATGCGTTACAAGATTAGTTCCAAGCCTTGAGGTGCAAGATAAGATTATTCGTGAATTATCTCTGTATAAAAATGTCGAAGGACTTTTTGGAATTCCAATGGTAGTTCGATCCAGGACGACTACGTCTCTAGGTATTAATAATTTGAGATAATTAATTTAATCGATAGTATGTTATTATGTTATTGCTAATAATAATATAAATTTTGCAACTGAATGGTGAAGTCTATTTGGAAATTCTATCCCGAACTTACAAAGAATTCTTTATCAAAGTACTTAGTTTGACATGTAGTGCTTCGGGTTATGAGCGAAACTGGAGTGTCTTTGAGCATGTAAGAATCAATAAATATTTTTGTTTAAATTAATTTATTTATTTAAATAGATATATTAATATATTTTTAAATTATACGACATGATAGATTCACTCAAAGAGAAGGAACCGGTTGGAACATCAACGATTACATGATCTTGTTTACATAAAGTATAATCAGGCTTTGAAGGCTCGTCATAATTTACAAAATACAATTGATCCAATCTTATTACAAGATATTGATGATTCAAATGAGTGGTTGGTGGGAGAAATGAGTGCCAACTTGCAAGATGCCGAAGACGAGCTTATATTTGAAGATGATATATTGACATTGGGAGATGTGGCAAGAGCTTCAGGTGCTGGAGAATTACAAACATATACAAGACATATGACAAAAAGAAAAATGAGTGTAAAAACATCAAGCTCGGCTCCTACTATTATTGAAGGCATTGAGAATAAAACATATTTTGATGAAGAGGAAAGACAAAATGAAGAGGATAAATTTAATGAAGATCATTTATATGAAAATGACGATAATATTGATTATGATGAATGACTTTGCTGTAAAATTTTATTGTTTTGGTTTTTGGGACTTTTTAGTAATGTGACATTGTGAGTTTGTACCTTAGATTTTCTTCATTTAATAGTATATTTTTATTTAAATAATTATAATTTTTTAATTATATTTTTATATTTTTATATTTTAACGCCTCGCTTCGCTCGGGCTAACACCTGAGCGAGTGCCTAACGCCTTGGGCGATTTTAGACCTTAGCACCTTTTGACGCCTAAAGCTTTTTAAATCACTGTCCATATGCAAGAAGCAACTTTGGTTTACACAAAATTTTTTGAAAACTAAGAAATGAATCATAGTGAACCCAAAACGAAAACATTGCAATAAGTGATTAATGGCCACCACATTTATCGATCTATTCTAAGATAACATGTACAAGAGAATAAAAAGAAACAGAGTTATATACATATATTACAATTTTTTATCCTCTCCATATGCAGAAAACAACTTTAGTTTGCATGAAACAATTCCTTAAGCAGAATAAAAATAAGACACATCCAAACCCTAAAAAACATAACTTTGCAAAAAGTAATTAGTCACCTTGTCCCCTTGTTCAGCTCCATAACCACTATATCCCTCAACAGTTGAAAGAAAATGTGCCCTCTGCATAGCAATAATACATAGGAGTTACTATTCTTACATGCAGAAAAAGAAAATTCTATAAATAATTCAAAGTTCAAGTAGTCATAAACAGTACAAGAAAACTATGTAATGTTACAATACAGCAAACTGCAAACATGTTAAACTAGAAAAAAATTCCCTCTACAAACTTCTGAAACAAATGAAAACCACTGAAATGATTTTCATAACAAAGAAAATCAGCCTTTACATAAAAATTTAGAAAACCAGAAGACAATTTACTAGCTGAATTTCCCACCCTTATAATATCATGAGATACTCTTTAATGACATGCCATTTGACAGCTTAAGAAAAATTTTGCAATATATACAACTTTTTTCATCTGTTTCTTGTTGTTAAACATGAAGCTTAAAAATAATTACTTGTATTGCTTTCCACATAAGTCTTGGCATTTCTGCAAGTTACTAGCAGATGTAAAGAATCAAATTTTAAGATCAGAAAATGACTAGTATCAAGTATTTCATTTGAAATTTTTTAGATACTTAGAACAAATGTGTTAAATTAATAAAAAAATTTCAGAAAGAGTATCATAAATTTTTAAAATAAAAGATTGACAATCATAAATGAAAATGATGAGTGGGCAGTAGTTAATTTCTAGGGCAGATTGGATGGATCTGCTGTCTCTGAGTAATGGTTACATGTATTTATGGTACAAGCTTATAAATTTTCTTACTATAAGTTATTATGTAAAGTCACTCTTCATAATAAAAGGTGTCAAACTCAAGGTTTACAAACACACTGCCATTATACATATGAGACGATGGAAGTATACCACCATCTAATTCAAAGCACATACTTGTGTGACAACATAAGTTATTAGGTATATTGAAAAATTACCATGGCCATGGAAGAAGTTATGACTTCTGGAATGGGTTCTGTAGTGTCACCAATGCCAAGACTTATAACTTGTGCATCAGGGTACTTCAACATGTGTGCTGACCTTCTTCTAGCGATCTAGCTTCAATCAAATATGGACAAAATATAAATAATATTCAGACCCAGCAAAAAGTAAGAAAAAAGTACTCAATTGAACATATGAAACCTAGAAACTTGATGCGAATTTGAGTACGAATATCATGCAACCAAGTCAAGAACTGAATGGAACAGTATACTGTATCATAAATGCGAATCAAAATATGAATAGGTGTTAACATTAAAAAAGTGCACGTTATGTCAGTCTCCAAGTCATGATTATAGCAAGTTAAATGCCATAGATACACTGGTTAAATGCTATCACCAACAATACTTTCCCTGCATGACCACATGCCAAGCACAAGCTAATTTTTATGACTAATGATATTTGGTCCAAGAAGTTGGGTAGCATAGTCAACAAGCACATGTGAGACATCCAATTATGTATCATCCATACATCCATTGTCAGAGAATATATCTTAATACATAGTATATGTTACACTGTTCCTTGGTATTAAGCACTGAAGAAAATCTAGTTCCACATGGTAAACAAATATATTTTAGAACTAGAAGCCCAATAAGGGTTTCAATAACAATCACCATGGTCCAAACAGCCAACTTGTACATTCCAAGTCTTGGTGTGTAACGTAGATGGTAATACCTTAAGCAGGGAGCCTAGATGAGTGAGCAGGTTCTAAACAGTGCATTTTGATGTAAATTGCTAACCTGGATAAAAGTTTCTTGAAATATATTGATATTTCTACCTAAGTGCACACATCTGGGAACAGAATCAAACTGACCAAATCATTAATCTGTCATTGGAGAGCAACGTTTACAAAATTAGTTACAGCCCATGCATATACTGGGCCTTCCAAATTAAAAAAAGGAAGAAATGAAGGATCAACTCCATCCACTGCCAATCAGTATGGTTAAAAGCAGCCACTTTGGTGCCCAGGCACTGCCTAGGTTCTTAACCTGGACCCTAATACCTAGGCCTAACCACTTTTTCGTTTCATATTAGTATAGCCTATAAGTAAGGACCTAAGATTCCTCCAAAAAAATTTGACATATGCAACAATGGATAAACTGTGCATTAATGTGAATTATCCATCTAGACATAAATTGATTTCTAAATGGATAATTTGTTAAATTAACAACAGATAAGAACAGTCTGACTTCTTGAAATAAATGATATTCCAGCAAATGATAGAAAACTTTTCAAAAAAGGCAATAACAAAATAATACTACTCACCTCTGGGAACAGATAACCTGCTTGAAGCTTAGCCATATTTGCATTTCTTGTAACCTTTGTCTTGTAAGCTTCAGAACAGTTGATATGTTTCAGTTTGCTGAACAGTTTAAATAATAATTATTCTGCAAACATTTAGGAGACTAAGATTTTTCTTAATTACAACATCTTCCTGAAAAATGTTTCCCTTTCAGAGGCTAACAACTATGAGCATTCACAATCAATCAGTGGAATAGCAGATGCAATAAATAAAAAAATAATCCAACAACAGTTGAAAACATATACATTTTTCTGTTGGACAGCGTAGAAAGAGTGGTTAGTGTAAACGACAAATAATAGTGAAATCTGCTAAGCCTGTATCCAATCAATACATGTTACTACCAATAAAACCAGAAAGTTCCAAAGTACCACTATATGTCATTACCAAGTAATAGTGTAAAGGAATTTTATCTGCTAAAGAATCACTGCTTTTGAGAGATAAGAACTTATTTTTGAAACTAATCCTCCAAAACAAATGTTTAGTTGACACTATTGTAGTGAATGTTTCTGAAAGAAAGGACATGAAAACAAACAATTGCATGTTCAATCCTAAACTCATGGTAAGCAATTAACACTCAACTACATGAAGGTGAATAGCATGCAGCAGCTGGCAATGGGCAAGTTGCAACAGCTGGCAATGTGTCCATCCTGAAGCATGCATCAGCTGGTGACAAAGTTTAGAGTTCTTAATCTTCTTTAGTGCCTGTTCCCTTCCCTCTTTCCTCCTCCATTACATCCTTCTCTCTTCTTCTCTCAGTGGCCAATGACAGCATCCAGAATCCTCTTTGTTCCCTTTTTTTCTCATTCTCCTCTCTTCTCCTTTCTTCTTCCTTTCCTCTTCTGTCTCCTCCTTTTCTCCTCTGTTCTATTATACAGAACTAAGCCTGTTGTCCAAAAACTCTAGAAATACAGAAGACAGCATTGTTACTTTCTCCCTTATTATGTTTGTTAACTTCTATACTCTCATTTCTCAATAATATTTTCTTTCTCTTCTGCTCTTCTTCTTTATCAAATTTTAAAGTACACATATTACGCCCTGTTAGAAATTTTGACATCGATGGAAAAAGATGATGCTCCTGTTCTGCCTAATCCTGTACCAAATTGTTGGTCAGAAAGCAGCAAACAAAGCAAAGGATTTAATATAAATTAGAACTCTAAACTATGTTATTCATGTAAAAGATCTCCTAATTACCAATTAATATAACTATTTTACAGTATCTGCACAATTTTCATTTTTAATAAGTCCTGAACCAAGGTCCGCAATACCGTTAATGTACCGAGAGTTGCTCGATGCGCGTGCGGCATCTCGAGCGCTATCTGTGATGCGCGGGTGTACCGAGCTGTGCCGTTCGAGTATTGTTACCAGTCGGTAACGGTCGAAATCGATCGTTACCGAGCTGTGCCGGACGGTAACGGTCGAAATCGACCGTTACCGAGCTGTGCCGAGCGGTAACGGTCGAAATCGACCGTTACCGAAGCTTAACGGTCGAACCGCTTACCGCCGATATATCTCCGTGTCGACCGACTTACCAGCCGTTCCGCCCGGTAGAATCGGTATCCTGTCGGACCGATGCGTACGCCGCCCGCATGGGCGGTACGGCTCAAACGGCAGACCTTGTCCTGAACATTGTTACCAAAAACCCTAACTAGAAAAATCAATCAAGGGTCATTTGGTTGAGATTTTAGACTTTTAAATCACAAGGGGGAACGAAATTGCTCCTCAGCCGTTAAAGATTTGCAGAATGTAAATCTTATTTCAACAACAAGAACGCTAACAGTATTTGCAACCCAAGTCAACTCTTCAGACACGAAACGAGCAAGCCATTACTGACAAACCAATTATCCATTTATCAAGAATCAATACAGCGCCTGTAACAAGCCCACAAGGATCACCAACCATGCAAAAAGCTAATTTGCAAGATAGTTTAAGGTTACCAGTCTGCTCAGCAGAAGGAGACGATATGCACTTGCAAATGCCATGTTTTCTGCCCGGAAGAGACACTTCACACGACCTGCGATCAAATTATACACCAAGATAAGACGGAATTGAACAACGTGAGATGAAAACAAAAGAAACAGATCGAGCAATACTCACCTGATGTTCTTGTTGTTGGATGGGAGACGGCCTAAGAAGGCGGAGGTACTCGACGAAATAGCCGCCGGGATCTGCAGCGCGGACGACGCCATTCCCTTGCGATCGTGAACAACGACAACGACAACAGCGAGGGCGACGACGACGACAAAGTTTAACCGCTATCCCCTAAACCCTAAAGCGCCGCGCTCACCGCGTCTAAGCAAGCGGAGGCCCGACTCCTAAGTGTGAGATCTGGATTCCAATCAGCTGTTTCTGTGAATGCAGGCTACACTGATGAAAAGTGATGTGGCAGCTCCCTAGGACTTCAATAAGTGGAGCCCTCAAAATAATGACGTCATTGCCTTTGACGCACTGTCCCAAGTTTGAGATCTGGGTTCGAAGTAGCTGTCCTGATAAAAGCAGGCTACAGTGAAGAAATCTGATGTGGCAGATCACTAAGGTTTCACAGAGGGGGACCCACAGAAAAGGCACCCCTCTCCCTCTCTCCCTCTCTCCCTCTCTCTCCACGCCTGTTGATGGTGGGAAGCCCCCCATTCATCATCTTTTCTTGTCCCGCTCGTCGTCGCTTGTGAACTCGGCCGCTTGTTGATGGTCTCCGATGTCCAAACTCCGCTGCGCTCTCCAAAGCGACCCTTCCTCTCTTTTTCTCGCTTGCGAGGTTGGTTTTTGATAGTTAGTGTTTTGAAGTCCTCCATCCTTTTGTCCCTCTCATCTCTTGGTTCTTGGCCCTCGCATGCTGACTTCTTGGATCACTTTCGACTCATTGACTCGATCGTCGCAAATTTTGTTCTTTTTTTTTTTTCTCTCCTGGTTCTTTTGCCCTTTTACTTTACATTAGGCTTCTGAAATCTAGAAAGAATATGCAATTTAGACACAACTTTTAGCAAGATTGGATTTTTCGCCATTTGTTGGAAAAAGACGATCTTGGAAGATATCGTTTCTTCTCGTGCCTTCGTGCGTAAACCCTCTGTGAATCGTTTCAGTCCTGCTGCTTAACTTTTTTGTTTGCTTCAACAATATAGCGATGCAGTTTGTGGTGACCATGCACTCAAAAATGTCACAGGTGCAGGTTCGGAAGGCAAACTGAAGGCACTGAATTGGGCATCTCTTCCGCCGCGAAACCACCGCTTGGCGTCGGAGGTTGAAGGGGCTGCAGAATCCCCATCTCTAGGCTTCATCGACTGCAAGCAGACCTTCACACGAAAGGATATGATTGGATTCTGATTATAGTTACTGGCTAATAAAAAGAAAGTTCAATTAAAATATGATTTCTCAGGGATGCTCCTGATGTTCTTGATGGAAGAAAATCTCAGAATATTTTATTCTAGACCGTCTGCTCTTGCTCATAAATAGATAGGACCTCTAGGGATGCGGATGATGAGAGAACATAAGAAGGGGAACACATAAGAATGTGAGGAGAAAAAATAAGAGAGTTGAGAGATTACAATTTCTCTCTCAATCTTCTTATTATAGTTTTACTCTCAATCTCCCTATCCATCAATCTAAGTAGTCTTGTGAAAGGATAGGAAGAGAGGAGAAGGTGAGTCTAGTTCTCATTGCAGATTGATATTTCATATCTGACGATGATATATTTGTGGATCACATAAAGTCTATTTTTCTAAACAGCAACGAAAGGTACGTATTGTAATATTGTTTAGATCCATTGTTATTTGATTTCAAATTTTGACATTAAAATTTGTTCGTATTACAGATAGCACGATTATAGATTTTATGCTAACATCATCGACTCCTATAGCATCACCTGACACGCAAGAGCAAAATATGATATCCATCCAGACAAATCGTTTTGATAGCATCACAAAAAATATAGTAGAGAATGAAGTCTCAATTGCAGGTCTTTTGCAGGTTTCCCGACACAAGTAGGTTATCATTCCATCAAGTTGCTTGAGGCAGTTGTGATTGTCTTTTGAGAAAATGAAGCTTATGCTGATTGAGCATCCAGAGGAGCTTAAGTTTGCATTAAACCATACAGGCTTTATTGAATCTTTTTTGGAACGTAAATCCAATTACAATAGACTTAGATTGGCCACTTGCATACCAAAACAAAGGTTGCTTGTAGAATTTTCTCAAAGTCATCTTCCTTGATAAATCTGTACATGAAATACACAACGTTTGGCATTTAGTTGTTCTGTTCCTGGCGTCAGCCTTTGAAGAGAAGAACAGAGCATAGCTTTACTTTTATTTATATTTTCCCCTTAGGCTCCAATCATGTGCTTATTTGAAGTGACAGCAAATAATATTGTTGACCATTGCTAAGGGTGGAAGTTCTGTGTTTGCATGGCTTTCCTGTGTCAAGAAACTAGTAGTGTGATTGATTCATACAATCTTTTGTTTACTGAAATCTTCATCTGGTTCTCTAGAGAGTGAAAAGTATAAGTGAATGTTTTTGACATGATGATCCACACATTTGATCATGATCCCAATTCCATCAACATTGCAATGAGTTTATTGTTGATTCTGAACCTCTGTTCATCATGAAACCTTGTCCAGTGGCACCTTGAAATAGACCATAATGATGGAGATGACTACAGCTTGGTTGTGCAAATCCAACCCAAGGGGGGGAACCAAAATGGCCAGTGCACCATTGTCTCAACCTCAGCTGCTTTAGCTCTTCTTCATCATTAAACTCTTAAGCTCCCTTTCAAATCAATTGATGGGGATCATCATTTGCCCCTTCTCTGGAAGTGGGGAGATGGACCTACTGCTAAAGTTTGATGCATACACCATCTCATAGTTTCTTGCTTGTTATCCCTGGCTTCTCCATTTGGGGCTTTCTAGGTCTCTCTTTGTAGGCAAATTAATGACTTTCAAAACCAATTTCTCGGTTTACATGTTCTCTTCCTTGGGGTCTCTGCTCAAGGAACACAAAGTCAAAGTCAACCATCAAATGTTGGTGGCCCAAGGACGTGTCACAGGAGGTGATTAGTGCTTCTCACCTGCACTAGCCATGAAGACACAGTCGGGCATCATTGTGGTGGCTAGAATGATTAAAAGCCAGTTGTAATGGATTAAGCTTGTAGGTTTTTACTACTACTTCTGGTGGTCATTATTTTGGCTTTTGGGATTTGTGGATCAACAGCAAGCCATGATTGGAGTCTTGGAAATGTCCAAAATGAGTTCTGGGAAGAAAAAACCTCAATGCCAAAAAAAGTGCTGCCATTTATTGAGTCAAACTCACAATGTAGTAGGTTCATATCAAATCTTCCTTGTGTGTGCGGAGAAATTGTTGTGAACAACCAGAAGAACTAATCTCCAGGGAAGCAACAAGAAGAGGCACAGTTCATGTAGCAAGTCTTGTGGCATTTTCCTCTGGATATTTCACAAGCCCCAACATGAATGTTCAAAGAAATAGCAGAAGATTTTACAGCTAGAATGTCTGAACATTTTGCCACCTACACCCAGTCAGATGTATTTAATGAAAGAGCTATGTAAGATTATGAGGGTGTGTTTTGGTTATGGAACACCTCAAAACTTCTGGCAGTTGCTTGACAGCATTGAATCATCACCAGTTTGTAGTGCATTCATTCACAAGCATTTTTAAGCAATGTTATCAAAGCTATAAGAAGGAACTCCTGTTCGTCTTTGTTCTACAGGTTCGAAGTGTGTTTTTGTCTACTTCAGGAATCAGTGTTCTTGAACAGGAATGAGGAGTTGGTCTCAGGTAGGTCATGGCAGGTAGACCGTTCTCTTTACTAGTGCATGATGCTCTGCAAACCTTACTCTGGTCTCCTTCAAATCCTAAACATCCTAGTGTCTAATGTTCTTGATACATAGCTTTCATACTTGGACAAACCAACCTTCTCCTTGCTTGCATGCAAGGATGGCAGCTCCAACTTACTGCATCACTGCAATCTATTTCAAATACAGATGGTTCTTTCTTTGGTTTTGCTCCTTCTTCTTTCCTTTTTTTGGGGCAGACTTCAAGGTGCAAAAATAGACCACTTGGTGAGTTGGACAACAGGGATGTAGTTCAAGACTTCTCAGCAGACCTTCAGGATGAACTTTTTAGAGAGAGAGAGAGAGAGAGAGAGAGAGAGAGAGAGAGAGAGAGAGACTTCCTCACCTTTCTATAGGTGCTGTAATAACTGTTGTGGTGTCCTCTGAAAAGAGAAGAGAGCAGAGATGAATTTGTGTGTGTCCACCAACTTCTCTTCTCATCTGCTGCTTTTCCATCGTGGTCAATGTGAAGTCCCTTTCGTGCCTAAGAAGAACGAGTGTTGACAGGGAAGAAAGAGGGTGAGAGAAAAATCATAGAAGAGGGATGTTGCATTTGTCTCTCCATTATGTCTGTTCCCTTCTCCCTCCACGCCATGCAAGGACTATGCAAATAGGCTTCATGTAGTTTTCATTCCGTACTTGAAAGATGGGTACATTTGCTTGCTCTCACCAGATGATGATCTAATGATGCAACTCCACAGCCATTGACAAATGCTCCGAACCAACCTATATCCATACATAGGAGAAAGAGACAGAGCGGCAAATAACAAAAGCAGTGAAGAGAGTAGACTGAGAGAAGTCCCTTTCTTTATCTTTAATCTTTCTTTGTTGAAGATGTTTTTGTTTTCTTTGGCCTTTTCTTTCTTTATTGCCCTTTTGCCTCAACCGTGAGAACTGATCAATGGTTCCGGGCCATATCGAGGAAGAACCAAGTGGGTTTCTCTGAGATTTATCCTATTCTTGTACTTTCCCTGTAGTGGAGGTTTAAGAGGTATGGGTTTGATGGGTTATAGGGGCTGTGCGGGGACAAGGGGAAGGAAACAAGCAAAGAAGGAGAAAGCAGGGCTCATGTAAAAGAAAGGAAAGCAGGGGAACCATCCTTTTACTGTCACCTCTGATAAATTCCCTCTGACTACTGGGATCCTCCTCGAGAGGCTTCTCCAAAAGGTGTGATCTTGATGGGTTCTTGGGTTGCAGGCAGTGAAGACAAGGAGAGAGAGTTGGAAATATCAGGTGGCCGAAGAAGAGTCTGAGGGGGGAACTGCCCTTCTCTCTTTCCCCCGCCCCCCCCTAAGAATAAGAATAAGAATAAGAGGAGGAAGATCTTTCCTCCTCTCCTAGCTGATGATATATCCGGCGGATCACAGAGAAACTAACTTGGCTTGCCTCAAAAGCTCGTCTTGCAGCTGTTCCTCTGGTAAAGTTGGCATCCTGGTTTGTAGACTGTTTGGGATTTCTCCTTGGATCGAAAGCTTATTTGTGTGATGTCTCAGGTATTTCCAAAGCTTCGACGGTTTGAGTTCTCACAAGGATGTCGCAGCATTGCGTCTCCTTTTCTGATGGCAGACGATGCAAGCATTGTCAAACGTGGAGAAACATGTTGTTAATTCTGTTTGTTCTCGGTGGTATTAGTTGCTCCATCTGGTTATTGTGGGGATTGGAGGACGATGGGGTTTTGGTGAGGATTAGGGACTTGCAGAATGAGAGAATGCAGTCACCACTTGAACGATACAACATTAGCAAAGATCAGCTTCAAGCCCTGGCTTTGCTAATCTCTTCATTACAACACGTATGTCCCCTCTTGTTTATATCTAAGTACATGTCCTTGTTAGAACTCGTAACGAAAAAAAAACGTTCGGAGAACAACTTATACCAAAGCATAAGTAATTTCAAAGTCCATCGATATACACCTTTGGTTTTTGCAACAACAGAACCCTTTATGTTATTAATGGGAAAATATATGATGCATTTGTGTCACTGCCATAAATCAAACATATTTAGAATTTGTCGACTCTTTGGGTTCTTTGTTTTAAAAAATTGCAATAGCTTCTCAGGTATCTTTGAGAAGTTAGTTGCTATATTATTAAGAGTAGCTTTCCTCGCTAGCTCCAATCATATATTAGTGCATGAACAAGCCTGTTACTGGTGAAATACTTAGCAGTAGCCTGTTACATTCATTGTCAGAACTGCAGTCAGAAACGGATGATTCCCAAGATCAACAACATCGGAGGAGGAATGACATAGTCATCCAGGGTCGATGTCCAACTCAAAGTGATCCTGTCCTTGTTAGGTCTGCACAGTTATCGCCTAAGGGACAATATACACAAGATATTTTGCCTTCTACAATAAACAGTGATGAAATCTCTCTGAAGGTATGTAAACTTCCTTTATTGCATTTCAATGAAAGAATCAATATGTTGTGCCTGACTGTTTTTTGTTTAATTGTAACAATAATATCTGAGAAGTAACAAAACAACATTAGTATCTAATTTGTATATGCAAATTATATTAACCATGTATTATATCATTCTTTTCTTGATGTAAAAGTTTCCTCATACTAATACAATTTATATCTTTTCTTTTCTAGACTAGTATAAACATTTCTGTGAAGCATATAGAGTTGCACTAGGTAAGGTTGCTCCTCTGCGACATATGAGATAGGGTTCGAATGATTGAAATAGTCTCTAAAAATATAGATAAGGCTGCGTTGACCCTTGTCATTCCCCGCATTGGCGGTAGCCTTGTGCATTGGGCACACCCTTTTTGATATTGCATTGCTAAATAGAGGTAAAATTGAATATAGTTGGGTTTGTTTTATCGATGTAACACTACCAAAATGCAAGCTACAATATTCAAATATTTGGGCCTGTCGACATGATGCTTTCCTACCACTGGGCTCTGTTTTGGACAATATCATTAGTCAAACTAAGATCAGCCATTCTCTTTTTATTAATTCTAATAAAATTTTCTTAAGATTCCATTTACATCTCCTCACATCATTATCCTTGTAGACTTACCTTGTCTAATTGAAGTGTTGGACATGTTCATACCATACCAACTTATTTTCTCTTAGTTTTTCTTTGTAGGTACACTTAATTGTTCACATATGTAAACATCTTGTGTTCTATCTTTTCTAGGAATCCTATGTCCATCTAAACATCCTCATCTCAGCAACTAACTTTTTACACATGTTGGTTTTCATTGTCGTTCCAGCTATGTTCATGGATGACACTTCTTAAACTTTGTAGTTTTAGTTAAGTATGCTTTTGCTTTTTAACATGTTCTCAATACCTTTTATATGTATCTAATATTTGTTAGATAACATTTAAACAATTAATATGTTTGTGTTGACATTTGACAATGAGAAATATGATTGGAACTAGAAGAACTTAGCAATTGCTCTTTTGTTTACTTGTTTTCTCTATGATGCTAAATCTAAAAGTTTAGTGGCATCATCCAAAACAGTTCACTTTTCACAGTGTAATAATTACAATATTTTTGATAGCTTGAGAATCTTGAGTGTTGCATATTTCAGCTGATTTTTCAAGTTGGGTAAAAATTAAAAAAAGATTTCCTCATTATATCCGTTTGGGTATTAACTATTCTGTCCATTATTTAAGTTATGAGGATCATATTTAAACAAAAAATTAAACCATCACACCCTGTTTTCTGCTTTGAGTTTGTGAAGCACTAGCTCATGTGTTTTGTATTCAACATTCTTTAGAAATTAGCTATCCATATACTTTATATTTATGTCAATCCAACATTTATTAATTACATATCCATATTACCACTCATGTAGGACCTAGAAACTACATCACACAAGAGGGAATCAGTAGAAACCATGCAAGAGCATCACAAAGTTTTGCTGAAGATACTGTTTAACATACATTGTCTGGTAGTTGGACTAGTAGTGCTTTTTATAGGATTTGCTGTCGGCAAATTCTCAAAGCCCCCAGATCAGTTTCAGCATCAGAAGCGTTACAAACCACAAAATTCGAAGTATAGTGGAAAATGGAGTAAGAAGTTCCTATTTCTAGGAGTCTTTCTTGGGCTCTTAGTGGCCATGTGGATATTTGTAAGCATCAATGCAGATATTACTGAAAGGAGAAAGAACACTCTCATTAACATGTGTGATGAGAGAGCTTGGATGCTGCAGGATCAATTCAATTTGAGCATGAATCATGTACATGCATTAGCTATTCTAGACTCGACTTTTCATCATGGGAAGCAACATTCTGTTATTGATCAGGTACTTATTCTGTTGATATATTCCATATTTCATTTTGAATTTTCTACTATGATTGTGAGATTAGCTAAATAGTGATCTTTTTTAGTTATCTGTTGCTTTTGTTTTGGGATCATGTGAGCTAGTTTCTGAAATAGCTTAAGATTTCTAGAATAAATTCCTTTATCTGATATGTACCATTACTTTGAAAAACCTTTATTAGTATTTATGAGAATATTCTTTCATTTTCTTTTGAACCTTCATTCCAC
Organism: Musa beccarii; assembly: GCA_024322285.1. Classification (NCBI taxonomy): domain Eukaryota; kingdom Viridiplantae; phylum Streptophyta; class Magnoliopsida; order Zingiberales; family Musaceae; genus Musa; species Musa beccarii. Next base: position 38,983,390 of record CM044395.1, on the reverse strand, counting down.
TAATGCATATTAGTCTATGAGCACAACCATCAAATCAATACAAGCTCATGTTTTGATGGTTGCTGCATATATGAGCTAAAAGTCACCATTGCCGGCTTTCATACAAAAGAAATCTAGATTTATCAAAGATATTCTGAGGAGATGTAGGTAGAAGAAAAGTTTCTGCAAGTACGCACTACTTTACTTACTTATGAAGATGCATAATATAAAGAACCTTTTTTTCAGAAGATGTACATCTCTTATAACAAAACTAGGAAGTCCTATAGAGTACCGTAAATAGGTCCAAGGTATGCAATTTCGAATGGTACCGTCCGGTACGGGCGGTATGTACCGGTCCGATAGGATACTGGTACGCGGACCGTCCGCTACCGAGCGGTATCAGGTTTTTTAATTTTTAATAGAAAAAAATTATTATTTTTTATTTTTTTTAATATGCGGGCGATTTCGTCGATTTTTTTGATTTTTTAATTTGCGGGCGACATCGTCGAGGCTCTAGCAACGTCGCTGATTTCTTTTTTTTTTTTAATCTGCGGGCGACGTCATCGAGGCTCGGGCGACGTCTCTCGAGGCTACATCGCTCGAGAAGGGAGGTGACGTCGCGTCAACGACGTCACCAACGCCGTGAGGCTTTTTTTTTTTATAAGCGACGTCACCTCCACGACGTTGTTGAGAAAAGAAATATATATATATATATAATATTATTTATAAATTATATATATATACTGAATGGTACATCGAAACGTATCATTCGGTATACGATATCGTACCGTACCAGAGAAGTGTCGAAACTCAGGTATGTTACGGTATTGCAGACACTGAATAGGTCTACATTATTTGACTTGGAAACCTGAGAGTTGAAAGTTGAGAAAAATCTCCACAAGTAGCCTTAATACTATTTCACTTGGAAACTAGAGATTTATAGTTGAGAAAAATCGAACATTTAATTTATTAACTTTTAAAGTCTTTCTGGCACAAAATATTTGTGGAGTACACAGCAAGGACAGCATCTGAAAGGCGACCGATGAGCGGGGTTGCCTATGCTTTGAGAGTATTACATACAGAGAGGGGGCAGTTCGAGCAGCAGCATGCATGGAAAATAAAGAAGATGGAGACTGAGTACCACATGCATGGAAAATAAAGAAGATGGAGACTGAGTACCAGTCCCTAGTTAAAGATGGCTACAATCCTGAGAAACTTGATCCCTCACCTGTTCAAGATGAATATGCACCTGTTATATTCTCACAGGAAACTGTATCCCACATTGTATCCATTGATATGATGTCCGGCAAGGTGACTACATATGCTTATTGTCTTTCCATAATAACAAGTATCTAGATTCGTGATCACTCACAGATCTAGGATTTCCATTTTTCCAAATGTGATAATTTGTTTCCTGAACATAGTGGTAGGATTATGAATACATAATTAACTGTTTTATAAATGTGATTTTGCCTTCATGCCAGAAGACATGTAGATTCTCTTTTGGCAAACTTTAAAAACGTAGATCTGGATGTTTCATGCGAGAACAATCTGGTTAAGTTCTTTTTGCCCCTCCTGTAGCAGCAAGCAGCAAATACTAATCAGATAAATCAGATATTGGATATCTAAATTCTTAAGTAATGTCAAACTCACCTTTCACAATATGCAAGCCACATTTTATCATTCCTATATGGTAATTCTTGTGGTGGAAGCCAACGGAAAGAACAGTTTTCCAAGTTACCCTTGGATACTTGTTCCAATTTCTGTTCATATTTAGAGAGTTGAAACCTTAATAGGATTTACTGCATTGACTTTGTAGTGATTCACCAGTACTGTTTTTCTTGAGTTTTCTTATTTTTCACTACTCTCTTCAAAAACAATGAGGTCAGGGACTGGAAACTCCTGGAGGGTTGAATGTTTGCCAATAACATTCCAGATGCATGTGATACCCTCAAGTGCATGTGAGCATTAAAGTGAATTTGGATTGTTTGATAGATTTGAGGACTGTCTGAGTTATTTCATATGCTTTTCTGCTTCAGAAGTGCAATGATTAAGAGAATAGCAAATGGACCACAAGCTTGCATGAGTTCGTGTTATCCAGTGGCGGATAAATTAATTCGAAACTGATTGGCATGTTATATATCTGGCCAGATCAAAGCAGGAATTTTAATAGGCAGAGGTGTCTAGATTTGTTGGAATGGATAAGGCAAAAAAAAGAAAAAAAGCAACGGTGTAAAGAAGCTAAATATAGTCATCTGTAAGATTTGCATGCCCTTTCTCATGAGGGAGTATCTATAAGATTTACATGTCTTTTCACCGTATGGAAGCAGCTACTTTTGGCGACAGAGAGCCAAAAATCCAAAATGGCTTCTTTGTGATGTTCTCATATCCATTACATTATTGAATATCATCTGTGCAGTTTCTAATACAAGCTCATTTGTTTTACTTGTTTATTATATATGTTTACATGCATATTATGCAACAACTTGTAAGAAAGAAAATTATTGATGCAATCATAAAGTATGATGCAATCTTCAAGCTAATCTTTTCATTTAATATTGCTCTCAGGAAGACTGAGATTATACTGCAAGCAAGGGCTACCGGGAAGGGGGTCTTAACTTCTCCTTTTAATCTTTTGAAGTCCAATCACCTTGGTGTGGTGCTCACATTTGCAGTGTACAATACTAACCTGCCTCTGAATGCTACACCACGAGCGCATTGAAACTACTGTGGGGTAAGCACTATCTGCTATTTGCTTTTGAATAGTTTCAAAAAGCCAAATTGTTTTAGTTTCTCTCCTATTTAACTTTTGCAATTATTATCTTCAACAGATACCTTGGTGCATCATTTGATGTCGCATCTTTGGTGGAAAAACTTCTTCAGCAACTTGCCAGCAAACAAACTATCGTTGTTAATTTGTATGACACAACAAATGTTTCTGCACCTATTAAGATGTATGGTCCTGACACTGCTGCTTCTGGAGGGATGCATATTAGTTATGTTGATTTTGGGGATCCAACCCGGAAGCATGAAATGCATTGCAGGTATCCATCTTAATATAAAAGCCTACATATGATATCAAAATTTGAAAATGATTCTTCCTTATCTGCAGTTAGTTTTTTGGATCTAGATTCAAGCACAAGCCTCCACTACCTTGGTCGGCAATAACCATGTCAGTGGGGGTTTAATTGTTCTTCTAGTTGGGCATGTATTTCATGCAGTTTTAAACCGCACTGAGGAGGTAGAAGATTATTGTCAAATGAGAGAACTGAAAGTCCAAGCAGAATCTGCTGATGTTGCAAAATCTGAGGTTATTCATTCTCTCTCATCTTATATGAATTAAAAATGTATATGACTTGCATGCTGTCTTAAATTGCACTCTTCACAACAATTATTTTGTGGAGTTTGAAGAATTGCACTTATTCTTATTGTTATATGAACCTTTTGTTTTTAACTCTTAAACTGATGTGTCATTTCTGTTGGTTGTAGTTTCTAGCAACAGTTTCCCATGAAATCAGGACTCCAATGAATAGTGTCTTAGGTTTGTGACATTTAGATCATACTGGTCTCTAGAGTTGGCTTTTTATCATCCGTGAGAAATTGTATAATGAAGATGTTTCTACCAATTCAGGTATGTTGCAGATGCTGATAGACACAGATCTTGATGCAACCCAACAAGATCTTGCAATGACTGCTCAATCAAGTGGAAAGGCTCTGATAGCTCTAATAAATGAGGTTCTTGATCAGGCTAAGATAGAATCTGGCAGGCTTGAACTAGAGGCTGTTCCTTTTGATCTTCGTGATCTTCTGGACAATGTGCTGTCTTTTTTTTCAGATAAATCACAAGCCAAAGGCATAGAGGTAAAAATCTGAATTAGAATGATTTGATTGACTTCAAGTGTTTCTCCACCACATTGTCACTTTTGATCTTTTTTTTCTCTGGCAATAATTTTCCTTTCTGGCAAACAGATGGCAGTGTATGTATCTGAATGAGTTCCAGAGGTTCTAATTGGAGACCCTGGAAGGCTCAGGCAGATCATCACAAATCTTGTTGGAAACTCAGTGAAGGTTTATTGCTCATCCAATTTCTTGATCATACAGGTAGCACATTAGAGCTTCGTACTTGCTGGTTTTTTGTAGGTGTGAAAATCAAGAATATGTTTTAGCATAATTAAATATCCATGTTTATGTTTCCTTCCAACAATATTTTTGGCAAAATTGTATAGCTATTTTGATGGTAATTCTGGTCTTCTAGAGTCTTATACAACCTTAGATTCTTTAGAAGGTTAATATTTTCATCTCTACCACCAGCTGATTTAGCTCAAACTTGATTTAGTTGTCTGGTACTCATATGGTGAAAAAGAAACTCATGAGTTTCCTTGTTTAAAGTTAAATAGGCAATATTTAGCACTTATTTTCCTGCCATTCTACCTGTTCCAGGTAAAGTTGCAGTTCTGTTCTGTAATAACTCTGAGTCTCTGAATACCATTGTGGATGAACGGCAACCTATATGCTATGTATTGTTCCATTATTTTCAACTTTTTCTAAAAAATAACACTAAAGTTTGTTTGGGTTCAACCAGTGGTTTAAAAAGGCGCTCGGGCGCTTGCCTAAGCGCTCGGGCGAGGCGAGACGAGGCTCGAGCGCCTTGATTGGCTTCCAGGCGGTGCCCTTCATAGAGGCGCCGCCTGGGCGCTCGCCCGAGCCCAGGTGTCGGGCGCTTCGGGCGAGCGCTTGGGTTAAATCGGGCGATCGAACCAGATTTTTACATATGGTTTGGTCTAATGTGATTTAATTGGTTCGATTGAACCAACTAAATCACCGATAAGATCGATTTCCCCAACCCTAACCTCGCGATTAGCCTTTCTTTTGCCGCCGCCGTCATGCCGCTTTGCTTTGCTCGCCGCCGCTTCTCTTCGCTCGCTGCTTGCCGCTTCGCTCTTCTTGCCGCCGCCGCCGTCAAATGCCATCGCACTCACCGCACCGCTTCAATGCGCGCCGTCACTCGCCGCACCCGCTCCAGCTGTCGCCGTCACTTGCCGCTCCCACCGTTGTCGACAGGCTCGATTTCTCCTTCCTTCTGCTTTGAGCTCGACGGTATAAAGGGTTAACAGTATACTATTAACAGAATTTTTATTTAACAGTATACTGTTAATAGTATAATACTATACCGTTAACAGTATACTATACTGTTAACAGAAATTTTTTTATTTATTAAAATAATAATTTATTATTTTATTTTTAATACTGTTATATTTTATTTATTTGAAATTATTGTTAGGTTTCAGGATAAATTGCAAGTGTTCAGAGCAACTCAATTGATTCTACGATGACATCAAAAAAAGATCCTGCATGGAAGTATAATTATTTAAAGGATCCGAAAGATCCTAATGCAGTGACCTGTATGTTCTGCGACAAGACTACTAAATGTGGTATTTTTCGTGCAAAACAATATCTAGTAGGAAATTTCAAGAATACAACAGCTTGCAAAAAGTGTCCACCCGAGGTTAAAGAAGAGTTGCTGAGTTATATGAATGAAAAGAAGATAACAAAGAATGAATCTTACGGGAATTTACCAGAAGATGATGTTGAATATCTCAGGGACGAAAAAGAAGATTATTCTATGAGTATTAACCCAAGTGGGAAAAAAATATATGACAAAAAAGGAAAAGAAGTTGTGAGTACTAAGAAGGCTAAAAAAGGACCGATAGATCTGTATATGTTTCAAGGATCACAGAAGCAACAAGGGCAAGCAGGGGGCTCAAAATTTAGACAAACAAATATAAATGATGCTTGTGATAAAGAAATAAGAGGAAGAACACTTCAGCACATTGCTCGCTTCATCTTTTGTAAAATCTGGAGATAAGATATATGATTTACTTGACAAGTTTATGGAAGAAATTGGAGAACAAAATGTCATTCAAGTCATAACCGACAATGGAAGCAACTATGTATTAGCTGGTAATATTCATCTTTTGAATTTTTTAAATTTTTAATTATTTAATCTTCAATTAAATGAATTAAACTCGTAAGTCCTATCATTTTTGTTATCTTTTGTCTCAGGTAAATTACTTGAATAAAAAAGACAGCACTTATATTGGACTCCATCTGCGGTATATTGTATTGATTTAATGTTAGAGGATATTGGAAAGATCCCAGACATCAAGAAAACTTTAGAAAGGGTAATTTTTATTGTTGGATTTCTTTATAATCATACTGGGGCTTTGAATATGATGAGAGAATTCACAGGCAACAAAGAATTAGTGAGATATGGTGTCACCCGATTTGCTACTTCATTCTTGACATTATAGAGTGTGCATCGTCAAAAGCATAATCTGAGAAACATGTTTACTTCTGAGAAATGGGTGACAAACAAATGGGCAAAAGAAACAAAAGGCAAGAGGGCTACTGATATCATCTTAATGTCATCCTTTTGGAATCATGTGGTTTATATATTAAAGGTAATGAGCCCTCTTGTTCGAGTCCTTCGATTGATGGATAATGAAAATAAGCCTATAATGAGATATATTTATGAGGCTATGGATAGAGCAAAAGAGACGATTAAAAGGTCTTTTAATGAAAATGAAGAAAAATATGAGAAATTTTTACAATCATTGACGAAAGATGAAATTGTCAACTTCATCGTCCCTTACATGCAGCAGGATATTATTTGAACCTTGAATTCTTTTATACGATTAAATCTGTTGGGTTTGATGCAGAAGTTTTGGATGGGTTATATCAGTGTGTTACAAGATTAGTTCCAAGCGTTGAGGTGCAAGATAAGATTATTCGTGAATTATCTCTGTATAAAAATGCCGAAGGTCTTTTTGGAATTCCAATGATAGTTCGATCCAGGAAAACTACGTCTCCAGGTATTAATAATTTGAGATAATTAATTTTCATTGATAGTATGTTATTATGTTATTGCTAATAATAATATAAATTTGGTGGAGTCTATTCGAAATTCTACCTAACTTACAATTTTTATCAAAATACTTAGTTTGACATGTAGTGCTTTGGGTTGTGAGCGAAATTGAGTGTCTTTGAGCAATGTAAGAATCAATAAATATTTTTGTTTCAATTAATTTATTTATTTAGATAGATATATTAATATCTTTTAAATTATATGACATACATTGATTCACTCAAAGAGAAGGAACCTATTGGAACATCGATTACATGATCTTGTTTACATAAAGTATAATCAAGCTTCGAAGGCTCATCATAATTTGTGAAATACTATTGATCTAATCTCATTACAAGATATTGATTATTCAAATGAGTAGTTGATGGGAGAAATGGGTGCCAACTTGCAAGATGCCGAAGACGAGCTTGTATTTGAAGATGATAGATTGACATGGGGAGATGTGGCAAGAGCTTCAGGTGTTGGAGAATTACAAACATATACAAGACAGATGACAAAGGGAAAAATGAGTGCAAAAGTATCAAGCTTGACTCCTGCTATTGTTGAAGACATTGAGAACGAAACATATTTTAATGAAGAGGAAGGACAAGATGAAGAGGATAAATTCAATGAAGATAATTTATATGAAAATGACGATAATATTGATGATGATGAATGACTTTGATGTAAAATTTTATTTTTTGATTTTTGAAACTTTTTTGTAATGTGACATTGTGAGTTTGTATCTTAGATTTTCTTCATTTAATAGTATATTTTTATTTAAATAATTATATTTTTTTAATTATATTTATAAATTTTTATATTTTAGCGTCTCGCTTTGCTCGGGCTAGCGCCTAGCGCCTCGGGTGATTTTAGACCTTGGCGTCTTTTGACGCCTAGCGCTTTTTAAATCACTGGGTTCAACTAGTCCAGTTGTGTATGGCTGTTTTTCTTCCCAGATTCTTCTTCATTGTATGGACACAAATTATGACATCAGACATTTATTGAGATTCCTATGTTGGCAATAGGAAAAATCTAACTTCCTAATAATCTTGAGAACAATTTGCAGTTTCTAAATTTGACTAAGACAAGGAAGTCTTTTAATAAATAAGTCACCAGTATCAGCTTTTTTATCAATTTCTGCTCTCAGATTCACTCCCATTATTGAGATTCTGAAGTTTATTTTGAGCCAATGCGTCAATCTAATATATTACCTTTGTTATCTATACTAGGTCAAAAGTAGATGTGAATCAGCTTTTTGAATCTGCTGTGCCTATAGCAAAGACAAGATTAGTTCTTATAGGCATTACAACAAGACCTCTGAATAAAATGCAAACTTGTGATACCAAATGCATATCCTGAAAGCTACATAATATATCAAATAATTTTGTCTCTTACTGGTTACAGCCTTTGAGGATGCATGGATGTATGCATATCATAGTTAATTTGAGTTTACATAATTTTTCAGTTCACAGAAGTGAGGCGTATATTTGTTTCAGTAGATTTAGCTGAAGAAGTAGAGAGCAAGAAAGATGTGTTGTGTGAGACTTTGGGTGGGTTCAAAGTAGTAGACAAACAAAAAGTCTGGGAGAATTTCACAATGTTCAAATCTTCGACTGAAGGTAATGATGCAATCAACTTGATGGTGACTGTTGAAGACACGGGTGTCGGAATACCTCAAGATGCTCAGAACCATATTTTTACTCCATTTATGCAAGCTGAAAGTTCTACTTCGCAGACATATGGTGGGACAGGAATAGGCCTAAGCATTAGCAAATGCTTGGTTGACCTTATGGGAGGAGAGATAGGCTTTGTAAGTAGGGATTGGCAGTACATTTTCTTTCACTGCTGTGTTTAAGGAAGGATGCAGAAACTCAGGTGATACAAAGAGGCATCATTGTGACCCAGCTTTATCAGATTTCCAAGGTATGAGAGGACTGGTTGCTGATGGGAGAAGTATTCATGCTAGAATCATCAAGTATCATTTGCGAAGAATGGGGATTCATGTTGATGTTGTGAGCAACCAAGACTCTGCACTTTGTATCATATTGGTTGCGTGCAATACCAGGTAATTGTTATACTTAAAGATACCAACGATGCCCTTTAGAGTCCGTAAATTTAGCTAAATTTCTCAAATTTCTGCTGTCTACTCACCGGTTATATTCTCTTGCGTAATTGGTACTATTTCCCTCCTATCTTCAGCCTTCCATGCATGTTTCCGAGAATATAAATATATTCTTGATAGTGGATTTAGTATTCAAATTTTCTTGGGTTGTTGCATTATTCAGCTTTATCATGATAAAGAAGAAATTCCTATTACAGACCTGGTACTTTTCATGTTTGTCATGTGCTTGTTATCCTTCATTCTCTCTTGTTTTTTCTCAAAGGACTTCCCATTAAACTTTCCATTACTAGATTCAGGGTGTTGAAGTACAACAAGAACTAACATATTTTCAAGTAGAAGGCCCAACAGCATGCATAACAACGTACACATTGTGAATCTATTATGATAGCTCAACTTTAGCATGGGACCCCTTGATGTAGTAATAATACGTTTGAAGTTATCTGATTAAAAAGAAAACTTGCATTACTGGTAGTGCTTGTTTTTTTTTTTTTTTTTTTTTTACTCAGTGGAAGAGAGCGCTTTGACTTGGTATTAGTCGATAAAGATGCCTGGGGTGAGGGTGAGGCCATATCATTTCCTTGCCTTCTTTTAGATTGCAGGCAAAATGGTGCAGCGATGCCTTTAGGAAGTCTGCCAAATATGTTTCTGGTAGCAACTTTCCAAAGCCCCACCGAGGTTCAAGAACTGAAGTCAGCAGGATATGTTGATAGTTTACTGAAACCACTGCACCTGGGTATGATCACTGCTTGTCTGTGGAAAGCACTTGGCATGGAGCACAAGAGGCAGCAATTCAAAGGCAAATCAATGCCACTTCAAAGTCTTCTCAGTGTAAAAAACATCCTAGTTGTTGATGACAATGCAATCAACTGTAAAGTCGCTGCTGCAGTTTTAGAGAAATTTGGTGCTACAGTTACAAGTTTAGACAGGGGGAAGGAGGCTATTAAAATGCTACAACCTCCACACAATTTTGATGCTTGCTTTATGGATGTTCAAATGACTGAAATGGATGGGTATTTTTCATTGCCTTTCTTATTGTCAATAAGATGGATATCTTTTCTGTTTTGGCTATTTATGTTTGCTATGTTTCATTAAGTGCTCCAAATCCATGACCACACCTCATATGAGGTTTTCTGTCACATCCTGGATTTTTTTTTTTTCCAGGATTATATTTTTTCCACACATACAGAGCCAAATAAGTAAACATCACTTTATTCATCATCATAAACATTTATTACAATCTATTTATTTCCTCAATTCATGAGTAAAAATAAACATAGTGATGTTAATTCGAGAATTATTCAGTGGCTCTACCTAGCGGTAGAAAAGGTTAAGCTCTCCACTTCAAGTCTAGTGGAAGGTCAGCTCTGAAAATCAAAAACAAAGAAAATTCAGCAACGCCGGTAGGAACCCAAAGTCAATTCAAAATAAATGCATAATCAAAATCCGTCATCCTTGGCGTATATCAAATACCTGAATGAGCACTCTCCCAACAAATGGATGGAGAGGCTTTATCCTGAATGAGTTTGTGATTCTCTCAGCAGTGGATGGAGACAAACTCATATCACACTCCCAACAATGGATGGAGTGGCGTCCTCACCCGCCAAAATGGGGACACGTTCCTCCCAACGGGATGGAGGAACCGGAATCACCGTCACGCAGACGGCACGCTAATCCCGAAGGAATCGCCCTTCCTGCTCTTGGCGAGGAGATATAATCTCATATTAATCATGTCTATTCGGGATGAAACAACACTTAAAACATCTCTTTTCAATAATATCAATATCAATAATACCAAAGAGCCCCCAATTGACTTGAACCCTAGTTAAATCGGTCTAATCAAACTGATTCATTAGGACCTAATGCCGATCTCTAATCCTCATTTAAGCGTGCCGGAACCACCCTGACTAGTATAATTTGGACTAGATTAGGTTCATTTAGTTAAACCGACTTGAAAGGTTAAATCATTGAACCATCCTGAATTGATCTAGCTAATCAAGTCTGGTTTAGTTCAATCAATAATTGGGCTTAAATCCAATAATTACATAATATTGCAATATCGGTCATGCAGTATGGAAACCTCACCATTTCGACGCCACATCATTGGGTCAAATGTTTAGAGCGACCCATGGCTAACCCAATCCTATCCATTTCATAATTTTTGAATTACAACAACATACATTCACTACTGATAATAATACATCAAAACGTAACAACAGCATTAAATAAATGATAAGATAAGCTTCAACATAAGGAAACAATATTTTTAATTCAATAAGAACTAGAAATCATATGAATAATTTCAACATGATCAAATAATAACATTTTAAATCTAAAAAGGATAAAAATTTTAAATAACATATTCTAATAAAAATTTTAACATCTAAAGGATTAAGAATTTTTTTTTGAATTACTCATATTATATTTAAATCTGAATAAGATTAGAAGGTAACTGTAATAAATGAAATAACATTCTTAAGAATCCGATATCATAAAACATATACAATTTCATAATGTTTAAAAAATGAAAACTTTTAAAGGTAATAGAGGGGTAAAGTATTTTAATTCAAACTAATATCGATCAAAAATTTCAATATAGAATCTAAACAAAAACTTTTAATTTCAAGAAAAGTAGGGAGAACCTACCTCTTTTTAGCAAGATGAAACTCTTCGTTCCTCCCTTTGTTGAGTTCGCTCACAGAGGAACGAAGGAGAGAAATCCCTCCTTAAATAGGAGGAGGTGATCCTCCATTAAAGGAAATTTTTTTAAATTTTCGTATTTATTTAATATAAATTATTTTCATTTAATATACTGACAAATACGATCTTATCTTATTTGGAAATGCTTAATAAGTATTTCCTAATTCGTAATAGCAAACAAGGAAATAGAATTATCTTTCCCTAATATTTACTAGCATGTAAGGAAATAATATTTAAATCTTAAATCAAAAATCAAATATTTGATTTGATTACATTTTCTTAATCCCTATTTTCTTTGCATAGAGCATCATTCACCAAAGACCATTCTGTTTTGACAAACTTATTCTTACACCTTAGGATTTTGTGTCTATAAGCTAGGGCCAGTTTCAATCTGAGAGGATAAGTGGTGTTGACCACTATGTTAAGGCCTTGGCAAAATTGGGGCAACCTTACCATGGCAGCCAGGCTTGCCATCTAACAGCCCTTGCCACATTCTAATTCAAAAAAATCCAAATCTTCAAAATTTACTGTAGAATGTATTTGTTATATCTATTTCTTTTTTGTTTTCTGGCTATTTTGTTATTTACCTATGAATTTATCTTGGAATTTTTATCCATCTTTTATTTTCTACCTTCAGTATTGCATTACTTCTTACTTTTTAGTTAATATATTGCTACTGCCCCTGTTAAATGATTACTAGCTGTTGTTCTTTCTTATTATTTTCAATTAACTTCTTTATCTAAGAATTTTAAGAATCGCTTCATGACTTTATGTATATGGAAATAAACAATTCATTGTAATCCATTCTCAACTAACCATAATCTTTTCTTAAGAATTTATTAACAAAACCACATAAATTTTTTGGTTTGTTAGTGGGTTTTCTTTGAAGATTTTGTGATATGTTTCTTATTTTTTGCAGCTTTGAAGCCACAAGACAGATCCGCCTCATGGAAAACATAGTCAATGAGCTGATCAGGTCCAGAGATGCATCACTGGAATTATATGGCAATGTAGTTCATTGGCACATACCTATACTAGCTATTACAGCCGATGTTATTCAAGCAACACATGAAGAATGTCTACGATGTGGCATGGATGATTATGTCTCAAAGCCTTTTGAAGCACAGCAACTATACTCTTCTGTAGCACAATTCTTCGAGTCTGATATGGTGGATGGAATGTCATGATGGTTTAAAGATTTGCACTGCTAAGAAGTTATTCTGGTTTTTGTTCTAAAGCACTTATCTAGCACTCCTCAAGGTGGTGAGAGAAGACAATGCCTAAGCGAGAGCGAAGAAGCATCACAGTCAGGTAAGCTTGACCAACCTTGTGATTTTCTGGTTTGGTAAGCCATTATGCACACCTACTCCTATTTATTTAGAAGTTTACACTTCAAATTGACCTTGTCAGTACATCACTGATGGCTCCTCGAGATTAAATTTTTTGTGGCTTAGAAACTGCAGTTATTTCCTGCATATGATACACTGGTGTCTCTTGCATAATAGATTGCCGTTTCTTGTGCTCAAGAGCATTCCCCGGAATTGCCCCCAACAGGCCAAGGGGCTTTAGGCCCCATCCATCTCCCATAATCACTTGTTTGTTGCATAATGGAGGAATGTTCTTAGTATTGAACATAATAATGTTATGCATGAGTAGACAGACAGTAGTCATGCAACCACTTTGGTCACCTAGTTGGATATCTGGTTGTCGAACCACTGAAAGCTTTTTACATAAAATAACATCATTTCATAAGAGTGATCCTTTCCATAGATTGGGTGGATTAGTCTTATCTACCAACCTGGTTATTGTGAGATATTGACAAGCATTGCAGAACACGAAGTAGAACTGATTAAATTGTGTTTACCAAGTTCTTAAACCAAATTGATAAAAGACCAGCAATTTAAATATACAAATACAGTTTTCAGCAAGCTAGCTTCTCCTTTTGCTATTCACAAGCCTTATGAATTAATAAAGGTAGGAGCATGAAGGTAGAAAAAAGATGGCACTTGTAGTACTTGCAGCTAATTCAGAATCACATTATAAACTATCAAGTATATCATTTTTTTACTTTTGATACTTAAAACTTACATTTTTTAACCCATATGATAGCATTCATGAACGTATAGCTTGGTGTAATCTTTAATTGTTGAATGATTTCAGCTAAATTGGACTGTTTTCTCAATGTTAATTCTTTTTAAGAATCCTCAGAAAGCTGGTCCTAGATGTTCAAATATAATTAATCTGTCTAAAGTTAGAATATTATTGTCTAGTTAAGCTGATCGTAGATTTTGTCCAGGAGCACTCAGCTACCAATTCTACGTAGCTCTATACAGCTCTTTGTAGCAGATTTATGTCAAGCATAAGGTACTGCTTGCTACTCTGGTGTTGTATTATTATTGTAAAATGATTAATAAGTTTTATTCATTCATGTGATTTAATTATAATTTGGAGATTCAGTGTGGAGATATGCCATTTGTTTTATACCGATAGTTGTAGATAGGCAGGCTATAGCCATGAGCCCATGACTCTAGGATAATGCCTTTGATTGTTGTATGCCACCATAACTTTGGGGCCAAATGCTGTAATTTTACCAGATCTTTGTGATTTATTGTAAGATCATGTTATTTTAATGTGCCTATAACAATATTCCTTTGGTACAAACAGCATCCATGGAAGTCTTTGTTGAAACTTGTATCGTTTTCCTATCATCTATTGCTCTCCCAATCTTAATCATCCTTTGACATGTTACTAGTACTTTGATCAATAGTAATGATCATTCCTCTCATTTCCTCATGTTTTGTTATAATATTTCTAATAGCTTGTGATAGAATGAATGTTGTTAATGACTATGATCGGCTATTAAATGGGTAACTGTCGTTTAACTGCTGTGGCAGTCTAACAGCCTTATTCTGATATATGGTATTTTTTTTCTCATTATACCTGACATGAACAGGCAATGAGCAGAAGAGATATATCATGTTATCCAACTTGAGAGAGAGAGAGAGAGAGAGAGAGAGAGAGAGAGAGAGAGAGAGAGAGAGAGAGAGAGAGAGAATTCAACAGCAGAGCAGCTCTAAGGATGTAAATTAGGGTTTGATTCATGAGAATGAGCTGACACAGATACATCAGTATAAGAATTCTGGCTGGTGCACAGTTCAGATTGCTTTTTTTGCACAGAATGTGGTATTTAAAGCTGAAGCTTATGAAGACATCAATCTAGTGGCTGGCGCCTGATATTTTCCGAGAGACCTAGTTTTTGTTCTTCATAACTAAGGACTAATTTGTTTCAAGGATTTCTTTGCCCTGAGGATTTGATGCCAGAACATATTATTGTCAGTACAGTTCCTGATCCATGCATTAGTTGCCAGCTTGGCTTCAAGTATGATGCAGATTAAACCCCATATTTCCTGTTTCGTCATTCAACTAGAATGCTTCCGAATCATTCCATGAATCACTGAGACTGCGACGGCTGACACGGTGTTCATTCCATTTTTGTTTTGAAGCAGTTGAATTAATTTCAATGTGCAGCAAAATCTTTTCTGTTTATTATACTCCATGGTGATTGAAATGTACTACCAGTCGATCCGACAAATTTGTTCTTCTTTATCATGTCAACCCCACAATTCTAGGAGATCGTGTGAATGATTGAGAAGGACATCCAAATAAGATATGGAGCATTAACTGCAATATTGTAATCCAACACACCAAACCTTGTCAGAGATGGGAAAGAGCTTCTTATCCTTTCGACATTTTGCATTTAGAGAAATTCACATTAGTAATTAATCTATTTTTCTCTTGAATTGGTTTTCAATCCTCCGAGTTATTAATCATGCTATAAGCTTGAATTATCCTAATTGTATAGGGATATTTCTTCAATTTAGCTGCTAGAATTCAGTTGTTCAATCTTTGTATCACTTCTTGTGCACTGGATCATTTTCTTTTTATGATAGAGGAGAAGTTTAAAAATGGTGGCATCACATGAAGGATGTGGATCATTAAATCTGATGTCAATTTTACAGTAATAAATTAATCAAATTGCCACTTGGATTGAGCTAATCAGTTCTCAGTTCTTCAGAAACGAAAGAAGAAGCTGCCAATGTCATCATCATCATCATTATATTTTAGGTTTTGTTGTGATGCTTGTGGTCTGAGATATATTTTGTTGTGCATGAAAAGCTATCAAAGTGCCAGCAAAGCTGAAGTCCGGCAATGGCTCCAAAGAGTTGGTGTGACAAGATTAAAAGCAATCCAACCTCAGACAAATCTCAATGACTGCCCAGTGTGACAAGATTCTGCTGCCTTCCCTCTTCCACTCATCATTATGGCCACAGTACTACTGCTTGTGATGCATGCCACACACGTCAGTGGTTTCAGACACTGTGCACACAGCGCAACAAGCTGCTTGTGCTGCAGATGGTGAACTCATAAAGCTCCCACCGGCCATCCTTAAATGGGAATTCAATTCCCCCTGGTTCTAGCAATAAAGAACATTGCAGTCTATGAAAACCCAGACTCACAAGCTATCGAATGCCATCTGGGACAGCCCCTCTTTGTAGCCCTTGGCTCCTTTGCTTGTGAAGAGGTGGGCTTGGGAAGAACTTGGGGGGTATGAAAGGAGAGGAGCGGTTGCTGCTGTTTTCTTGAGCTTCTGGTCTTGTCCGTTATCAAGAATCCGAGTGAGGAGATGAGGCCGGAGGTTGGGATGAGCCCAGGGAATGTGCCTGTGTATTATGGGGGTGGGAAGTTGAGAGCTGTGGGGAGGAGGATGGAGGTGGCTGAGGTTGTGCTGAGGTGTGCCATATGTGGGCTTGGGGTTCTTGCTGCTGCTCTGATAGGGTCTGCTACCCAGGTTAGGGAGTTCTTCTCGGTGGAGAAGAAGGCCAGATTCACTGACATGAAAGCTCTGGTGTAAGCCCTTCTTCTCAGTCCTCTTATTCCTTGTGTAGCCATGACTGGTTCACTTCATTGCAGATTGCTTCATGGAGCATCTTTCATTCTTTCTTCTTCCAAATCTCTTCACCACACATCATTGCTTTGCATTCTTCTCTCATGATGGCACAAAGTCGACATCACTGAATACATTTTCGTTGGACTGGCAGGTTCTTGGTGGTGGCTAATGGGATAGCTGCAGGCTACAGTCTGGTCCAGGGGGTGAGGTGTGTGGTGAGCATCGTTAAGGGGGGTGTTCTACTGGAGAAGGCCTTGGCTTGGGCTATCTTCTCTTGTGATCAGGTAGCTTGTTGAACCATTAGACTTGTTCTCCTTTGTTGTTCTAATTATATGACTAGTCCTTTTACAGGACAGGGTTTTCCAAAGAGTTGCTTAAGAAATCATATTATTAATGAGAATAGAAAAGGGCTTCAGTTGCATTAATCTAAAGCTTTAATAGCATCAAATAGGATCATTGACAAAAAAAACTGATCATCTAGGTATGGAGGTTGTGGCTTTCTTGGGCCAAAGTTATTTGGTTAGTGATCAACCTATTCTAGCTTATGAACAACTTGTGAAAGTTGTGCAAATTTTGATGAATGATTGATTGAGACCCCCCCCCCCTTTTTTTTTGATTGACATAAAACAGATAGAAAGGGGCATTTTCCAACGCATCAAAATATAACTCTGCTTCAAGTTTTCTTCAATGGATTCCAAATTTGTGTCCCAACCCCTTGCAGAATCATCTGTACATGGTAAACTAGGCATAAATTTCAATGCATGTACGGAAGAATTCATGCACAGAGACCAGAAAGATCATTTGGAGTCTTAAATTTTAGCCTTAAATTGAAGAGTGACACAGATTGGCAGGCTATGTAGGCACTACAAGCTCATCTCATATGGTTTTATCTATTTTGTGTGTAATTTCTACTCATCCAAAAGAATTCACTTGTATCAGAATCTTAAGAAAAAGACAGCATTCAATAAATACTGCAGCACTACATCCCATTACTGCTATTAAAGACTGCTGTTGTTTTTACCTGGTAGATCACTGATAATAAGTTGTTGAGTTCCCAAAGGAAAGCACTTTTCTTTTTTTTTTTTTTCTTAATGACTTATCCATGCTATGGCCTTACAACGATAACGAGCTCTAATGTCTCAACTATTTGGAATCGGCTGCATGCATCCGTTGTCATCGTTGAGCTCTTTACAAAGCATTTCTAGTAAATCCTTTTTAGATTTTCTTTTTATCTTTCGTTGCAGTTTTAAGACTAATTATCTCACTTGTTCTAATTATAACAGCTATAGGTGTCCATGGTGCATTTTCATGTCATCCTCAACGATTCTTTCTCATGTTATCCTCAATGGAAACTACATCTAATGGTTTACAGATGAAAACATCTACTAACCTCACACCTCCACCACAACATTCTCATCTTGTGTGCACGACGCTTCGTAACCGTTGGATAGAGCATAGGTGGCTCCATAATTGTTGCAACATGGTCCTGCACTATCTGTTCTGATGCACGGTTCTGCTTCAGGCACTGGCATATGTTGCATCGGCGGCGATCGCGGCGGCAGCAGAAGCGGCGGAGCTTGGCCAGTCGGGCCAGGCGGAGCTGCAGTGGATGAAACTATGCAACCTGTATGGGAAATTCTGCACCCAGGTAGGGGAGGGCATAGCGAGTGCCTTCCTGGCCTGCCTCTGCCTGGTGATCGTTTCCTCCATGTCTGCTTTCAACCTCTTTCGCTTGTATGGCAGAACCAAAGAGCAGAACAGTGGAAGCTGGTAAAGTGTTGCTGAAATCCCTTTGAATTTTCTGCTCATGGCTGGTGGAAAATGCCATTTTGGCCCTGTAAACCTCCTCATCTGAATGTAATAAATGGTGAGACTGTTCTTTTGTACTGCATCTTTTAATGCAAGAGTAAGTAGCCAATTCAGCTGTTGCTCAGACAAACCAGGTGTGAGACTGGATCAAAATCTTTCCTGGATTTAGTGTATGCTTTAGATGAAGATGCTATAGTCTTGCACACCTTAACAAAGAGAAGCGTAGGTTTTCGATTTTGATGACCACGATCCAACTTAAACATTTTTGAATTGGTGATTCAGATTCAATGAAATTATTAGGTCAAGTATTCTATCATGACAATTGATATCAGAACCATCATCCAAGTGTGGATGTCAAACTCAAATTTAAGCTTAACAATGGTAACAACTTCAATCTAATCCAATTTTGATGACCATGCCATGATGTAAACAATAAGAACGAGTTAGTCTTTTGTCCATCTTTTGTTGGGTTCTCCAATTTTGATGACCATGCCATGGTGCAAAGCAGAGCCTGTGGCTGAGTCCTCAAAGCCAGCATTCTTGGAAACTCATATATAATTTTATTATTTCTCTGTAGCACTTGCCATTATTACAACACAACCATAAGAACACACTGGTGTCTCAAACGGGAAAGAGAGTAAAGAAACCGAAGCATATGCTTCTTCCACCTTTCTTTACAGGTGAGAACCAACTTAAAGGCATTATTATTTCACATAAGAAAAAAGAGTAGAAGCAAAATAGTACTCTCCCAAGTACTTATTTGGTGCAGAAGTGCATTGGGTAACACAGATGTGTCCTGATCCAGCAACCTGTGTTTATGCAGCACAACAAAATAAGGTGATGAGAAGCTACAACCATAAACACTTGAAATGAACCAGTAGGGATGGTATTATTCCATGCTGATTTACCTGAGCAATGCAAACAGAATAATTACGTGCCGTGGTTTTGGTGCTTCTTTGAAAACTGGTATATTGCCCTCAGAATAGCACCATATTTCATGAATCTCAGTGAACCCATATGCCTGGAAACATAGAGAGGTTAATAATTCTCAGTTCAGTGGATATAATGTAATGTTGCAACTCTTGCATGATAATAAAGCAACAACAGTAAGTGAAATATGCATCACACTTTTTATGTACCTCTAAACAATTCAGACACAGTCAAGTCAAACTAAAAAGAAAAGTATCTCAATTCAAGGTCACAAAATAATGCTGATCGCAATAATTAACCAAAAAGAGTCCTAATGTTCGTGAGCTTCAGAGTTTATTCCACACAGGATCTTTCTGTCCTTTGAGCATATGCAGAGTCTGCGAGATCAGGTTAAGAAGATGAACTTTATTTCCCAGTTTGCCTTTTTTATTGACATTCCAAACAATGGACAATCAGACTGCTTGAAGTCAGAAAACCAGAGAACTACAGGAAAACATATGCTTCAACTTGCATATGTTTTCCATGCTCATTCATCATTGCTACTTTGTTTGGTTAGCCCATCTAAATTGCATTTCTGCAAATAACATCTAGAGCTGAACAAAAGTGTATAGAACTTCATATATGAATATGTTTAAACATACTAAGTATATTTATTCTACTTTTTCTTCTTTTGAACAATATAACTAGAATGAATATGCCATGTACCGGATGAAATGCAAGTACAAAAGATGGACCATGGTGCACAATGTACAAACTCTACAGCATAAGGAAGGAAATTACAGAGGCTCGATGAGAATTAATTTTGTACGAGGAATGTGGCCAATCAATTCAACAGGGAACCATGAGATTGAGTAGAGTATGCATATTGGTAAATCTGTAATATCATTATTAATCTCCAATTGTTTTGGGTCTATCGCTGAACCTAATGAAATTATAAAAGGTATCAAATTGTTCTGATCACAGAAATGGATTAGGGGTGAATACAATGCTCGAGGGGTCTGAAGAGAGTAACATTACTCCCTCTAAGCAAAGAGGTTGTTTCTCTGATCATAGAAATACAAATAAAAAAATTATTGCTTCAACATCAACTCATGGTCATATCAGGAGCCTAGCATAGAACACAGTTTTGTTTCCATGTCAACGGAACATTGGAACTTACACGATCTCTGTGTAGGTTAATCTCCATGGAGGAAATCCTAAATGACATCTAGCTGGTCCATATATGAGAAGAAGCTGAGGTTCAGGTGCGCGATAACCTAAGCAGAAAGACCAAGTTTAACTAATGTCACAGCAACACAAAAGATGATGAATAAACTACGAAAGAATAGGGAGGGACTGAGAATGCGATATAACCCGAATGTACCATGTGGAAATGCATACCTATTGCATTTAGAGCATTTGCTACATCAGATTCTGTGAAGGCCGGTTCTGACTTGTTGCAGCTTACAGAATCAACTTTCATATACTTTGAACACAGGAAGCTAGCTGCTTTAGCAATTCCTTCTTTACCATCAGATACAGAAAGTATCTCTACTGTCATCTTTTCCATCTGAAAAACTGAACCCACCGTCTTTACATCATCAACCTACATGTTCAATAAGAACTCACCTACATCACAGATGTATACGACCAAGGACAAGTACTGTGTATCCTATGCAACAAATTAAGAATCAGAAGAATCTAATCTGCCACTTACAGAGCATGATCTCATACTTGTTTTTGTCAAGCTCATTAAATCATTTCCAAGAGTCTTCTTCAGCACACCTTGAAGTCATTATTAATGACAGTAAGTATCATAAAGACTATAAAAGATGACATTTGGAGATTTTGTTTGATATATGTGAATGTCTATTCTATCTAAGTTTGCAAAGACAATCAGTAACAACAAATGTAGGAGAGAAAAGTTCTGCCTGTTGTTTAATATGGTTTAATACTTACCTTGCATGTCATAAAGAGTGATATATTTGATATCCATAGTAAATAACCAGCACAAAAGATGCTTGATCTTTCTTGTATCTTTGGCTTCTTCACTATCAACCACAACAGCTAGACAGTTAAGCATGTCCAACCGAAGATTTTGATACTTGCTTAGTAGTCCAAATGAAATGATGTAGGAAACCAGCCATTTTTTCAGAGAGGACATTATATGCACGAGACAGACCAGCAGATGCATTAAATACCAGCAAAAGACCAGTATTAACTTCCAAATAATGGATGCGTTCAATTTCTGCCAAGAGCGAAAGAGAAGCAAAGAAACACATCAGATTCTCCTGTAAAATAAATAAACAAACAAACATCAGAAGGATAGAATCAAAAGAGAAATATGTCAATGTAACTTCTGTTCCACACAACACGAGGGAGAAATGAAAGAACTATAATACCAAAGAGGTAATCATTTTCATTAGAAAAATTCTAAGGCGATTCAGTTGTCCAACTTCGAACAAGTTCAGTAAAGGATTAAAATTTTGGCCACATTTAGAACCATGAAGTGACTGAGAGGAGTGATGATTACGTAAAGATTGACTGAGTTGGAGCAGCACACAATTACAAGCTTCCTAAACTTAACAAGATAAGAACAAGTGTTCTCAATTCTGTAATCTATTGACCGGTAACAGACAAAACTTGTCATTTGAGTAGTAGTTTGTTGATTCTATGCAGTGTACTTGAATTCAGCAGCGACCTGTCAAAATTTTCTTTGTCAGCAAAAACAGGGTTCCCAAAATTTTGCCAAAACCACTCGTTAGAGATAAAAATCCCCTGTCCAAGTAACTGAATGAGTCAAAGCAACTAACAAGCTTTGGGAATTGCTAGAGAATTGACAGATACTAATGTGGTAACCTTGTCTGCTCATAATCTTGACAAAGACAAGTTTAGTGAAATAAATATCAAGGCAGCAGGCAATCAGGTCCCAGAAAATTAATTGCAACTCCACAACTTAGGCATAACAAGATTAGAATTTTTATCTTTGTCGAGGCATCCGAATTGATTAGTGTATCGTTGTACAAGTGATAGGTTTCAAGTTCTGAGTCCATGTGTGAACGTCATGTACCTCATTGAATATAATGAATATATCTTTCATTTTAAAAAAAATTTAAAATTTTAATGCCAAAATAAACGAACTTAGGTATTGCAATGCACAAACTTCTAAGAACCGAAATCCTAACCAGCGAAGGAGGGTTGAGGACCCGTGTGACATCATCAGCCATCGCCTGCAAATAACATACAACGCCAACAACAAAATCAGCTCTTACAAGTTCCCTTCTTTTCCACCAAAAGTGCCTTACAACCACCAAGAAGAAAGATTCTGGAGGACAACGCCACAAGATAAAGCAGCAGCAGCAGCAACAACAAAAGCAACAGTCAATCTTGTCCACATAAAAGAGCAAGAAGAAATTAAAGGTCTAGATGCCTCAATAGAAAAAGAAATTGAAAGGTTGAAAGAGATGAATTGGTGCTCGATGGTGAAATTACCATTTTCTCGCCGTCTGTCTCCGCCTCTTTTGTGGACTCCGCACGACTCGTGGAGAAGTGATCCTTCAGGCTTCAGCGGGTGAGTAGGATGTCAGTGACGATCTGACCTGCTACGACCTGACAGAGGAAGCATGGAGAGAAAGGCGCCGGAACTTTGACGGTCGGACTTCCTACCCCGGAAGCGCGATCCGATCAGGGAAGAATCGGAGGAGAACAACAGAAGAGAGGATCGCAGTCTCCTTGGTTATGTTGTCCGCAGGAAAAGGAAGAATGGCCGCTCGATGTCGTGGGGGGGGGCGGGGGTGGGGGTGGGGTGTGGGACGGATGCTGCGCGCACTACCAACAACTCGTTCACCTCGTGGAGTCGTTGGGAGAAGCTGAACGAGGAACGGAAGGTGGATTCCTGATTGCTTTCTCGGGTCCGGTCACGTAGTTCGAGCTGAGATCAGCAGTGAAAAAGAACTTTAGTTGGTGGCATCGTCCCTTGCAATTCCTACGTGGGTTTCTCTCCATCCTGTGGGTCCCACGGGGATCCTTCACGGTGCGGTCGTCTATCGTTAGCCAGGGGTGATCACAGCCCGTGAAAGTTCACCAGATCCGCGTGTGCGAGTCTCGTTTACATTTATATTAAATATGAATGGCCTCCTCATTTTACATTCATATTATTTAGGCGAATTCGCAGGAAAATGGGCCCTTTTTTTATATTGGACTTTTCGAGAACGTGCCTCTTTTTATTTGGGCTTTTTCTTCTTCAAAAGGTGACCCTTTTTTCCGGACGTTTAATATGCAGACATAATTATAATTTTTCTCTCTACGGATCGATCAATATGATATGAATAATTTGGTTGAACTTATCCAAATTCTTAGTTATAATATTTTTAATGAGGCTTATGGTTATTTAAAAAAATATCATCGATCAATCATTATTCAAGATATGATCATTATTCAAGATGCGATGTTCAAGATAGAAAAAGAAGACAAAAGTTATCTTTTATTAGTTTGCCATATGGACATGGGTCCAGAGCGAGTAATTATATGTCCTTTCCACTCTTGTCACCCATATAAGCAAAAGATTATATTAAGATTGTTTGAGATAGTTAAAAGTTATCTTGGAGAATATTTTAAAAAATATTTCATCCCTTTACTATTATATATAAAAGTTTAATTTTAACATAATTACAAAGGAGATTACTTTTGGAACACATTCATTCTCCTCGGGTTACTAATTCGGATGTTAGAGAGATGAGGTGATGAAAACTCTTATAACCTCAATCTTCATGTGATACCTCAAGAGCTCGATTTTCCACCTTAGAGGAACCTTAACCATACTTTGGATATCTCTGTATATACAAGCCAAAATCACGTCAAGTTAACTAGAACATTAATATCTTTCATAATATTTTGAGCATTAGAAGGAGGGTCTGATGTTGCAAGAATGCTCACCCGTCAATCTTCTTAATGAATACTTGAGCAAAAAAATTTTACCCTCGACTCATAGTATTTTTACTCAAGAGGGGCAACAATCACTACTTTTACATATCAGTACATCCACCTTAGTGCAAATACCTATAAGATATTAATGTCTATTTAATAACTTGAGTTTCTCACCCCTAGGAATGACCTTAAGTCATATAATCTTATTTATCAAGATGTTCTTAAATCTCACCTAACAAGTATAGGCATTACAAGCATGATATAAGTTATTGCTTCACTCTTACACTAGTTGGCCTAATAGGCAGTGCCACCACCTCAACCATAATTCTCGACTCCACCGGCATTAGCACTCATCGAGATTTAACTTGATGCCATGCTAACATCCCAGGTGAACGTGAGGCCTCCCAAGCCACCGATCGAGGGGCACTTCGGGCCCCAACTATGGAATTCAATGGGTCACACCACCTTAGTCTACCCTGCTTGAATCTAAGGCCCAATCAGTGGACTCAACAAAGGGCTCCTTACGGGTCCAATTGCGATAGATGAACCAATGTTTGGAGAATATACAATAAGAGCTACAATAATTAATGAAGCGTTGGTCGACTCTACATTGGATCAATTACTATTTATCTAGAAAATCTAGGAGAAACTAATTCCAACAAGCTTTCGCCTCTTGTCCTTGGAGACATTCGATGGTAATGTAGATCCGATCGAGTATATTGTAGCTTTCCATATTCTAAATGACACTGATAGAGATCGAGCGGCACTAAGAGGAGGGGGGGGGGAGGGGGTTGAATTAGTACAGCGGTAAAGAACGATAAACTTTCAGCGATTTAAAATAAGTTTCAGAAACTTCATATGTTGAAAACTTCGTTTCGACTAAAACCATTTCGATTGCGTTTTAACTTGAAGAAATTCGTAAGAAGGAGATGAGAAGGTAGAGCATCAAAGTGAAGATGGTTTGTAGTAAAGTAAATTGCAAGAATATAAACGCAAACCAATTTATAGAGGTTCGGTTATACGACCTACGTCCACTCTCGATTCCTCTTCACTTGAGGTCACCGGCTTTTCCACTAGCTATCCTCCTTCCAATGGGCGAGGATGAACTCCCTTACAGTACCTTTCCTTTTGACGGGCTTAGGAGATAATCCTTACAAGGCCTCTTACCCCTCTCTTGGACTAGAATACACTCAAAGCTTAGAGGAAAGATTTTGGATTCAAATTTGGAGCATAAATTTGAATCACTTTTATTTTTCCCGGTATTGGCGATGCCACCACCTATCAGTGTCTGACACTGACAGTGTACTAGGCGGTGTCACCGCCCAGCCAGGCGATTCCACCGCTTGGGCTTGCTGGCTCTGGGTGGTGCCACCGCCCCAGCCTGGGCGGTTCCATCGCCCAGCTCTCGGCCACTAGGTGGTGCCATCGCCTGGGCCTTTTCAGCACACTGGTTTAGGCCTTAAACTCGGCCCAAACTGATTCAAAACAAGGCCCAATTGGCTCCTACTTAGGTTATAGGATTAACACCTAATCCTAACCCAAATTAACATGCTAACTACAAAATTAAAGATATTTCCTAAGCTATTACAAAGTTCGACAAGTCAAGACTTCTTCCGGTGAGCTTCTGGCAAACTTCCGACGGTCTTCCGACGAATCCTCGGAAACCATTCTGCGGACTCCCGGCAAGCTCTTGGACTTCACAATGATCTTGGCGAGTTCCAATAAGCTTCTTTGGCAAGCTCTGATCTTTCTCAGTAAGCTCCACGAACTTCCGACGAACCTTCCGACAAACTTTCGAAAACCCTTCGACAAGCTTCCTACTCGTTCTCAACTAGTTCCGACAGCACTCCCAATGAATCTTCAGACTTATATCGAACTCTCGAACTCCCAACGATTCATCACACTTGTCTTCTGATACTTTGCTTCGCTTTACGTCTTCATCGTTATCGTAGTTAATCCTACACATGCATAAACAAAAACTCTACTTCGATTTAGACAGTTATTACAACGCGAATTGACATTCAGTTGCCCGGCACTATTGGGAAATCCGTCATGGGGAGCGACATCACATGCGCAGCGAAAGAATAGAAAACAAAACCCCAGATTTCTCATAGAAAGTTTCTATCGTCGTACGAAGATCAGTGCGTCAAAAATAAATCTGCAAAACTACACGTGTAAAAGAAGATATCTAGGGAGATCGTATATCCCTGAATTCCTGTAGATCTGTGGGAGAGGATGAAGGATGTCAAGCGTCCTCCTCTCTAGCGGTATCCACATGACAAGGATTGTGACGATGCACCTCTCTCTCTAGGGAGAGGAGAACAGGAGGTGGCTACCAAAAAACCCTCAGCCTATAGAGCTTTGGTTCCCTCCTATTTATAGAGGCCCCCTAAAAAACCCTAATAGATCTTTTGCTCTATTGGGTATTGGATCTCCATCCAATTACCCAAGCCTCTTGAATTAGTGGGTTTCTACCCAATAATCTCTTATTAGCAATTATTGGATCTCATCTCAGGTTCCAATAATTCAAGAGCTTAATGGATATCCAATAAGATAGGGGGTTCAGCGGATATCTCATATTTGAACCTCTACTCGTCGCAACACCTACCATATGTATGTGACCCTCTAGGCCCAATATCGAGTTGGCCGTGAGTCATACTTGTCAGAACTCCTTCTTATATAGTGAATTATTATCTCTACAATAATTCACCCAACTCATCGACTGCGAACGTGCTTTAGGCCACTCGCGCGGCCCCAGGCGATCTGAGAGGAATCCAATCCTTTGGACCTATCTGTCCTCAGTTACCATGTATCTATAATCTTTCATCCATCTAATATCCTAGAGACCCTATACCGGGCATAGTGCTGTCAGGCCCATACGGTCTCTCCTCGAGTCTTGCTCTTGTCGGATTCTCCCGGAGAACTCTTTCTCTCTCACACATGTAATTAGCTTACAAGGCACATATAACTAGCAGGTACGTCATTGGTCGACGCTTCGTCCAATTCTTCAGCGCATCGTCCTCTCTTGCAATCCGTTGCCCAATCGACGGTTGACCACCGCAACCCCGATATCCTTGGCATAACACGCTCTTCTTGGCCCGATGCCCGACGTACAAAGTCTTCTATCGATTGTCGAGCGAATCTCTGGCTCGACATCTAATATCCTGACGTGATCATCCGGCACAACGTCAATTCCTCCAACGTCAATTGTCTAATCCCGATCGATAGTAGACCTACATAACTCAAAACGCAGTTAGACCATAAAACATAATCAATTAGTTTCATCATCAAAATCCGTGATTCAACAGACATCTCATATGTCCTAATTTGCTACACCTTCCTAACCATATTAAGAGGTCTAGCATAAGAATGATGTGCTCACCTAAAATTGCTTTCTATTTGTGCTTTTACTTAAATAACGAGGGAGTTCAAGCTACACTTTCTCAAGAACGTATGCCCTCGACACTCAATGATAATACTCCTTAGACTCAAATAAGAGAAGGAAGAGATGCCCGTAGACTTTGTCGACAAGTGAGATCCATAACATGATAGATGTCTATCCATCACTCATTATACTGACTTTTATGATGAGGCTCGAGCCCTCTCATCTCTTTTAGTTATTGATAGAGAGACCATGAGTGATTATGCCTAAGATATTTAAAGGATCAATCAATTCATAGCCATTAATACAATGGTCTTGGACAAGCATGAGGACTCAAGAGTCAAAACAAACTACAGTCAACTTTGACCCAGAGGTCATCTTAGTAAAGAAGAAATGAATAACCCAAGCTACCTCTCTCAAAGTCTAAATTAACCCCCTTAAATATGACTATATACTCGAGGTCTGTGTGGTATTCAGGTTGAAAGGTGACAAAAGCTATCCCTCATCGATGTGCCCATATAAATATAGGTCAAAAGCAAATAGTTATAGGTTGTCTTAACCCTTATCACATACATGGACAAAAAGTCAAATTGAAATGGTTAAAGATTGTCCCTTAGGAAAATATTTTATAAGATATTTTATCCCTTCATTATTATGTATAAAAACTTATTTTTAATGTAGTTATAAAGGAGACTACTTTTAGGTTGAGTTATTAATTCAAATGTTACATAAATCGAGCTGAGAAAATTCTCTCATCTTTAATCTTCACATATATATATATATATTGATATGGCATATGTTGGCACTATCCGTGTGCCAGTGGACGGCCGCCTACCTCATATGTTCGACGCCGTACAAGTCAGCGCCGAATACCACAGAGCCGCTTCGGGTCATACGGCTCGAACAACGCTCAGCCGCTCGAGGAGTCGGTAAACGTTATTGAACCCTGTATGACTGACTCTCCTCTCTTCTCCTTAAAGGGAGTAGCAGTGCGCCAATGAGGAAGGTGACGGGCTGCCTTGAAGGAGCAGCAGTGCTCCCATCGTAGAGAGGAGCAACAGTGCTCCCATCGCAGAGAAGGAGCAGCAGTGCTCCCATCGGGGAGAAGGAGCACTAGTGCTCCCATGGAGGCAGAACTCTCGCTCCCTTGGTGGAGCAGCAACCACTCACTATGACCTACCACAACGGAGCCCTGCTCACTGGAAACATCTCCGTCAACCTCATCCTTTATAAAGGACTCCCTAAAGCCATCCGTGGCTACCGGACGGAAGACCCTCGCCGAGTACTACTCCACGTCGAGGACACCGTTGCCCAAATGCAGCCTTAGGAAACTGCTCCTCGATAAGGGGTGTTCCCTCGGCAGGTCCCTACGGGACACCGACCTTGAGATGCTGGCGGCCAAGGGGGCTCTCTCTCTCTCTCAAACACTCATCTCCCTCTCGTAACGCTAACTTAAGCTTCAAAGGGGTCAGGTCGGAAAATCCTGATCCGACCTGTGTGCAAGAACCAAAGAACACGCCGCGAGCTAGTCACCAGAAGAAGGAACCGATCCCGAGCAGGCGGATGATCAGTTTCACCCGACCCGACGTTGGCTTCCTATTCAGAGATCCACCAAGGCGACCCCAGCACATCCGGACCTGGACCTAGTCGTGCTGACTCATCGACCACAGCGTAAAGGTACACAAACAGAATGGTGCTAGAAGGAGGGCTTGAACCTTCGAGCCACGCCGCTTAACCCAACAAAGCCCGAGCCCTATCACTTGGCCAAACAAAGCTCAAGCCACGCCACTCAGCCAGACAAAGCCCGAGCCATGCCTCTCGGTTGCAAGCAGCCTAAGTCATGCCACTCGGTCACAAGCTGCCTGAGTCATGCCTCTCGGTTGCAAGCTACCCAAGTCATACTCCTCGGTCGTAAGCTACCCGAGTCATGCCACTCGGTCGTAAGCTGCCCGAGTCATGCCTCTCGATCGCAAGCTGCCCGAGTCATGCCTCTCGGTCATAAGTTGCCCGAGTCATGCTCCTCGGTCGCAAGCTGCCCGAGTCATGCCACTCGGTCGCAAGCAGCCCGAGTCATACCACTCAGTCGTAAGCTGCCCGAGTCATGCCTCTCAATCGCAAGCAACCCGAGTCATGCCACTCGGTCGCAAGCTGCCCGAGTCATGCTCCTCGGTCTCAAGCTGCCCGAGTCATGCCTCTCGATCGTAAGCTGCCCAAGTTATACCTCTCGATCGTAAGCTGCCCGAGTCATGCTCCTCGGATGCAAGCTGCTCGAGTCATACTCTTCAACCCCAAACAAAGCTCGAGCCTTGTCGCTCAGCCAAACAAAGCCCGAGCCACGCCGCTCGACCAAACAAAGCCTGAGCCACACCACTCGGCCAGACAAAGCCCGAGCCACACCACTCGGCCAGACAAAGCCCGAGCCATGCCACTCGGTCACATGCTGCCCAAGTCATGCCTTTCGATCGCAAGCTGCTGGAGTCATGCTCCTCGGTTGCAAGCTGCCCGAGCCATGCCATTCGGTCACAAGTTGCTCGAGTCATACCTCTCAGTTGCAAGCTGCCCGAGTCATGCTCCTCGGTGGCAAGCTGCCCGAGTCATGCTCCTCGGTGGCAAGCTGCCTGAGTCATGTCACTCGGTCACAAACTACCTGAGTCATACCTCTCGATCGCAAGTTGTCCGAGTCATGCCTCTCGATCGCAAGCTGCCCGAGTCATACCTCTCGGTCACAAGCTGCCCAAGGCATGCTCCTCGGATGCAAGCTGCCCGAGTCACACTCCTCGACCCTAGATAAAGCCCGAGCCCTGTCGCTTGGCCAAACAAAGCCCGAGCCATGCCACTCGGCCAGACAAAGCTCGAGCCACACCACTCGGCCAGACAAAGCCCGAGCCACGCCACTCGGCCAGACAAAGCCCGAGCCATGCCACTCGATCGCAAGTAACCCGAGTCATACCACTCGGTCGCAAGCTGCCCGAGTCATGCCTCTCGGTTGTAAGCTGCCCGAGTCATGCTCCTCGGTCGCAAGCTGCCCGAGTCATGCCACTCGGTCACAAGCTGCCTGAGTTTTGCCTCTCGGTCGCAAGCTGCCCGAGTCATGCTCCTTGGATGTAAGCTGCCCGAGTCATACTCCTCAGCCCTAGACAAAGCCCAAGCCACATCGCTCGGCCAGACAAAGCTCGAGCCACGCCGCTCGGCCAAACAAAGTTCAAGTCGCGCCACTCAGCCAAACAAAGCTCAAGCCACACCGCTCAGCCACAAACTGCTCGAGCCATGTCGACCGGCCAAGCAAACACCTGAACCATGTTGCTCGGCCACACCGCCCGACTAATCTCCCAAACCTCACCTCAATGCTGCTCGGTGATCAAACCAACAATCCAAGCACAATAACCAACCCAGCCAACGAAAGGCACTAAGCCATGCCCCAAGCCTCTCCACAAGAAACTCGGGGCATGTCTCTTTGAGGGGGAAGTATGATATGGCATATGTTGGCACTGTCCGCGTGCCAGCGGACGACTACCTCCCTCGTACATTCGGCACCATACAAGTCAGCATCAAATATCCCAAAGCTGCTCCAGAAAGTTCGGGTCGACGCCGTTCGGTGCAGGGTCATACGACTCGAACAACGCTCAGCCGCCCGAGGAGCCAACAAATATTATTGAACCCTGTACGATTGACTCTCCTCTCTTCTCCTCCAAGGAAGCAGTAGTGCGCCAGTGAGGAAGGTGGCGGGCTGCCTTGAAGGAGCAGTAGTGCTCCCATCGCAGAGAGGAGCACCAGCGCTCCCATCGCAGAGAGGAGCAGCAGTGCTCCCATCACAAAGAAGGAGCACCAACGCTCCCATCGGGGAGAAGGAGCACCAGTGCTCCCATGGAGGCAGAACTCTCACTGCCTTGGTGGAGCAGCAACCACTCGCTATGGCCTACCACAAGGGAGCCCTGCTCACTAGAAACATCTTTGTCAACCTCATCCTTTATGAAGGACTCCCTGAAGCCCTCCGTGGCCACCGGACGGAAGACCCTCGCCAAGTACTACTCCACGTCGAGGACACCATTGCCTAAACTCACGTTAGGAAACTGCTTCTCGATGAGGAGTGTTCCCTCGATAGGTCCCTACAGGACACCGACCTTGAGACGCTGGCTACCAAGGGGGCTCTCTCTCTCTCTCTCTCTCTTTCTCTCTCTCGAAAACACTAATATCCCTCTCACAACGCTAACTTAAGCTTCGGAAGGGTCGGGTCAAAAAATCCCGACCCAACCTGTGTGTAGGAACCGAAGGACATGCCGCGAGCTAGTCATCAGAAGAAGGAACCAATCTCGAGCAGGCGGATGATCGGTTTCACCCGACCTGACGTCGGCTTCCTATCCGGAGATTCACCAAGGTGACCCCAGTGATAGGAGAAAATAAAAGGATAGGTAACAAACAATAACTTTTGTATAAGAACAAATACTAGTAGGCCGTAACACACAGCGGTATTAAACAGAAATCACAATCAAATAGAACATCAAGATTTACGTGGAAAACCCCTTCAACGTGAAGGGTAAAAACCATGGGGCAAACCAGAGAAAATACACTATAGAAATAATGAATGTACAATTCTCGAATCTCTTGCCCAAAACCCAAGCAACAATCTCAAGAGAATAACTGGGATACAAGGATCACGTCATTGTGCATAATATCCAAAACCTCCTCAAGAAATCATAGAAGAATTCACTGAAGATCTGATCTAACCTGAGATGAGAAACTGTTTGGATGAGTGAGAACAATTTCTGTGTTTTCCTTGTCTTCTTCCCTTTCTTTTTCTCTTATTTTTCTGCCCTTTTCTCCTCTCTTTGAATTTCTAATGTTGCTGCAAATTTCTGCTCCTTGCTGCGATGTTTTGATCTCCTAATTTCGCAGCTACCATAGCCCCTATATATAATTAGAGATTAGGTGAATTAGGGTTTAAGGTTAATAAAGAGGAGGGCTATGGGCTGCTAAAGCCCATATGGGCTGAACTGGGCTCTCAGCCCAACAACCTCCCCCTTCAGCCCATAAGGGAGGATATTCCATGACTCAGTATAAATTCATGCCGACCAACTGTCGACACATCTCCTGCCTCTCTTTTGGTAAAGTCTTTGTTAACATATCTGCTTCATTATCATCTGTATGAATTTTCTGAAGTTGCAACTGCTTCTCTTCAAGTATATTTCGAATCCAGTGATATTTGACATCTATGTGCTTTAATACACCACATAGTTTTCCTATTTCAGCCCTAATTCTTGTAAGAATTCTTTCATCCATAATATTTCTTTGCAAACCTCTATAGCAGCAATATATTCTGCCTCTGTGGTGGAGAGAGCAATACACTTTTGTAATCTGGATTGCCATGACACAGCTCCCCCTGCAAAAGTAAGTACAAAACCTGATGTAGATTTTCTTGTATCAATATCTCTGGCCATATCTGCATCTGTGTAACTCACTAACACAGGTGGTCCACCTCCAAAGCTTAAACAAACTTTAGAGCTTCCTCTGAGATATCTTAATATCCACTTCACTGCTGCCCAGTGCTCTTTGCTTAGATTTGCAAGAAATCTGCTAGTAACACCCACTGCATATGCGATGTCCGACCTCGTACATACCATTGCATACATTAAACTTCCAATCTACTTGAAGCATAAGGAACCTTTGCATTTTCTCCTTCTCTTCATCACTTGACGGACTGCATTACGAGCACAACTTGAAGTGACCTGAAAGAGGAGAACCAACTGGCTTTGCATTGCTCATACTGAACCTTTCTAATACCTTCTCGATGTATTTCTCTTGTGACAATCAAATATTCTTGTTTTTCCTGTCACGAGAAATTTGCATGCCCAGTATTTGCTTTGCTGGCCCCATGTCCTTCATTGCAAAGGACTCACTCAGTTCCTTCTTCAACCTGTCAATTATACACATATCTTTCCCAAGGATAAGCATATCATCAACATAAAGTAAGAGAATAATAAAATTCTCACCAAACCGTTTGATATATACACAATGATCTGAAGCCGTTCTTTTGTATCCATTTTCAATCATAAATGAATCAAACTTTCTGTACCACTGTCTTGGAGCTTGCTTCAATCCATACAAACTCTTTCTTAACTTGCAGACAAAATTTTCTTTACCTTTGACTTTGAAACCTTCTGGTTGCTCCATATAAATTTCCTCCTCCAAATCATCATGAAGGAAAGCTGTCTTCACATCTAACTGCTCCACCTCCAAGTCCTGGCTAGCGCGCAAATACCTAGAGCAACACGAATAGAAGACATTTTAACAACAGGAGAAAAAATCTCTTCAAAGTCAATACCTTTCTTTTGACCAAAGCCTTTCACAACCAATCTGGCTTTGTACTTTGGTTGAGAACAATATTCTTGGGTCTTCAACCTGAAAATCCACTTGTTCTTCAAGGACTTCATTCCTTGTGGAAGTTGCACCAAATCATATGTATGATTCATCTGTAGAGCATCCATCTCTTCCTGCATAGCAACTAGCCACATTTTTTCTGTTCACTTTCAACTGCTTCCTGGTAACTCTCTGGTTCACCTGCATCAGTAAGCATCACATATTCATCTGTAGAGTATCTTCTGGAAGGCTGACATTGTCTAGAAGATCTTCTCAATTGAGGTTCTGCGGGAAGCTACTCCTCAACTTCTTCTTGCTCAACATGTCCTATAGGTAGATTAATATCTGGCTCTACACCATCTTCCTGCACATCTCCCCCATCACCCTGATATCTTTGGAGGAACAAGCGTGGTCACAATCCGCTAATCATTCAGAGAAGTCTTGGTGGTGCCTTCTTCTTCAAATCCTCAAGGGTTTGATCCTCAAAGAAGACCACATCTCTGCTTCTAAACACCTTCGCTTTTACGGATCCCAAAGCCTCTAACCAAATTGATCATGTGAGTAGCCAAGAAAAATACATTCTTTTGTCTTACCATCCACTTGGACCTTTCATTATCTGGAATATGTGCAAATGCACGACAACCAAATACTCTCAAATGCTTATAGGAAACATCTTTCCTCGACCAAACATGCTCGCAACATCGGATCTAGGGTCATGCAGGAGATAAGTTGATCACATCAACTGCAGATCCTCAAAGCTTCATCCCAAAACCTTTTGGGTAGCTTTGCTGTGAAAGCATACATTTGATCTTTTCCATGATGGTACGGTTCATCCTCTCTGCAATTGCATTATCTTTGAGGTGTACCAGAACTGCCATCTCATGCTTTGATGCCATGTGACCTGCAATAATCATCAAACAATCCTGTATACTCACCACCATTATCTGATCTTATGCATTTCAACTGTCTTTCTGTCTCCCTTTCAACTCTGGCATGAAACTCTTTGAAGACACCAATAACCTGATCCTTGGTCTTCAAAGCATAAGCCCAAACTTTCCTGGAATAGTCATCTATAAAAGTAATAAAGTAAAGTGCACCACTAATGCCAGGAACATTAGTAGAACCATTAGGAGTTTTTGTCCTCAAAGGACCACATACATTTGTATAAACACGGTCCAAGGCATGCATTTTTCTAGATAAAGCAAGACTAGCAAAAGAAACTCTATGTTGTTTACCAGCCAAACAATCAATACAAGGGTTCAAACGTATACCTCTGAGGTCAGGCAATACCTCTCTCTTGAAAAGAGCTTGTAGTCCTTTCTCGCTTATGTATCCCAATCGCCTATGCCACAACTCCATGCTGAAGTCTTTCTCCGTGGCATTTAACTGTTCACCACAAGCTTTAGCCTGCAACCTATACAAAATGTGACATTTCTTTCCATTAGCTATAACAAGAGAACCCTTACTGAGTTTCCATTGCCCTTTGTAAAACCTGCTATCATAGTCTTCATCATCTAATCTTCCAACTGAAATTAGATTCAACCTCAAGTCAACCACATGCCTCACATCCTTAAGCACCAATTTGCATCCAAGATTGGTCTTTATATGGATGTCACCCATGCCAATGATGTCTGCTGTGCCATGGTTGCCCATCTTGACAACACCAAAATTTTCAGATCTGTACGTAGTAAAAAACTCCCTCCGTGGTGTAGCATGATAAGAAGCTCCTGTGTCAATTATCCACTCGAGATCCTGACACACACAAGAAAAAATATCATTAGATGGAGACAAAATCAAATAATCACCAACCTGCACTGTAGCTGTGGTATTTTCTTTTGACTCTGTAGACTCCACTTCTTTTCCCTTTTTCTTGCTCTTCTTAGGCTGCTTACACTGATTCTTATAATGTCCTTTCTCACCACAGTTATAGCAAACAATATCTTTCCTTGATCTTGACTTGCTTCTACCTATACGTGAACTGCTTCTATCTTTAGACCTTGACCTTCCTCTGTTCTCTGAGATAAGTGCCTGTGAATTAATCTAAGATACTGCTGAGGTCTTTCTTCTCAACTCCTCATTCAACAAACTGCTTGTTACTTGACTCATGGTAACAATACCATCTGGCGCAGAATTACTGAGGGAAACCACCAGTGTCTCCTAACTTTCTGGCAATGAACTGAGAAGTAACAATGCCTGCAACTCATCATCAAGAGACATTTTCATAGAAGATAACTGGTTAGTAATACTCTGAATTTCATTCAAATGCTCAGCAATAGAAGCACCCTCTTTATATTTTAGGTTCACAAGTTTTCTGATCAAAAAAGCTTTGTTGCCAGTTGTTTTTCTTTCATAGAGACCTTCTAACTTTTTCCAAAGAGAATATGCAGAACTTTCAGTAGAAACATGATGAAAGACACTATCATCGAGCCACTATCGAATAAATCCAACCGTTTTTCGATCTAATCTCTTCCACTCATCATCCTGTCATAGTTATGGGTTTTTCACTATCCCCTTGCAAAGGTCCATACAAATCTTTACAATACAAGAGATCTTCCATTCTTGGTTTCCATATCATCCAATTGTTTCCGTTCAAACTAATCATACGAGAAACATTATCAGTCTCCATGTTCAAATACAAAAGTTAAATCACCAAAACCTTGCTCTGATACCAGTTGATGGGAGAAAATAAAAGGATAGGTAACAAACAATAACTTTTGTATAAGAACAAATACTAGCAGGCCGTAACACACAGCGGTATTAAACAGAAATCACAATCAAATAGAACACCAAGATTTATGTGGAAAACTCCTTCAACGTGAAGGGTAAAAACCACGAGGCAAACCAGAGAAAATCCACTATAGAAATAATGAATGTACAATTCTCGAATCTCTTGCCCAAAACCCAAGCAACAATCTCAAGAGAATAACTGGGATACAAGGATCACGCCATCGCACACATATCCAAAACCTCCTCAAGAAATCACGAAGAATTCATCAAGATCTGATCTAACCTGAGATGAGAAACTGTTTGGATGAGTGAGAACAATTTCTGTGTTTTTCTTGTCTTCTTCCCTTTCTTTTTCTCTTGTTTTTCTACCCTTTTCTCCTCTCTTTGAATTTCTAATGTTGTTGTAAATTTCTGCCCCTTGCTGCGATGTTTTGATCTCCTAATTTCGCAGCCACCGTAGCCCCTATATATAATAAGAGATTAGGTGAATTAGGATTTAAGGTTAATAAAGAGGAGGGCTATGGGCTGCTAAAGCCCATATAAATGAATGGGCTCTCGGCCCAACACCCAACACATTCGAGACCGGACCTAACACTCGACTAAGTCCGATCATCGATCACGACATAAAGGTACACAAAAGTTACCTTAAATGTGTACCTTTTAATATGGGCTGAATTGCTGACTCATCGATCACCCACATAAACCTACACAAATATATATATATATATATATATATATATATATATATATATATATATATATATATATATATATATATATATATAACATCTTGAATATCCCTATACAGAAAACCATATCCTTATACATAAAACTATATCGGGCTGATCAAAATATCAAAAACATCTTTCGATAATAATTATAAACTTATTTAAAAAATATATAATGGGCATTTAAAATCATAAGTCCCCTTATTTAGTTATTCATTTGAAATCATATTTTTGCATATATAATATAATTTATATTGAATATCTGATATAAAAGTCTCCATTGTTCTTCCTCTTAAGCCAATAAAAATATTGATTTAAAATCATTTTTTTTCAAGTTTGAATCGATTTGACTTAGGTGACCAATTTATCCAAAAGGACTGATGCATATGACATAATCTATTTTGCCTGAGAGATATTTCAGAGGGGCTTTTCCGAAAATTCACCCTTCCATTAACGTTACACATTCAACCCTCTCACTGTTAGGCTCATTCATCGGCCATCGTTCATCGTAATCACCAGTTATGGATCCATCGAATTCTCAATCACATTAATAGTAAATTCTCTATGATTATTAAATTATTAAAGAAATTATCTGTATTTAAATATTATTAGGCTCAAATTAGTTAATGCCACCAATAATTAGTTTTAAATAATCTGAATTTTCTCGATGGATATTAAGAGAATATACGAGACAGACGATTATGAGGATAATGCATTATATCCAAATAGCATTTTAATTCACTAATGTAGTATTGATTGGTTTTAATGAGTGCAACAATTAAGTACCACTTCAAGCCATATTACGATTGAAATGAGTAATCTTTTTACAGTGACCATTAATATTGCTACTTCAATCCTTCCTACCATCATGGCTTTCACCTTCATCTCCCTTTACCAGCTCAACTCCTCCCTTCTCCTCCGCCTTCTCCCTACTCTTTGATGCTTTCCCAAAGAGCTCCTCCATCTCCTCCAAGTTCCTCCCCCTTGTCTCCGGCAAGAACACGTAGAAGAAGACCCAACCGGCAGCCGCGATGCCGGCGTACAGGTAGAAGCTCCCCGATATGCTAATGGCCTTGTAGAGTGACAGGAACGACATGGTTACGGCCCCGCTCATCATCCTGTTCATGGACGCCCCCAGGCTCGCTCCCTGCGCCCTCAGCCTCAGGGGGAAGATCTCCGAGCTGTACACCCACGCTATCGGTCCGAGGCCGATCGAGAACGAGCCCACGAACGTCAGCACCGTGGCGATGCAGAGCGCCACCGCCCACGTCAGCTTCTCGCCGGGGTGGCGGTCGATGGTCAGCAACACCGACGCCAAGGTGATCAGAGAAGCGATCATTCCTGCGGCGCTTGTCAGCAGCAGCGGCCGCCGCCCGACGCGGTCCAGGAGGAACGTGGCGACGAGTATAAACGATGTCTTGGTGAATCCGACCGCCACGGTCGCGCCGAGCCGCTTGGTCTTGCTTTTCAGCCCTGCCTTCTCGAATATGGTGGGGCTGTAGAGGACGACGGAGTCGATGCCGGAGGCCTGCTGGAAGAATTGCAGCCCCAGTGCGGCGAGCAGCGTGCGACGAACCGGCGGCGTCGGCGTGATCAGTAGCTCCTTCCAAACGCCTTCCCCGTGGCTGCGCTCGGGCACCGGCACGACCTCGTCGGTGCAACCTTCTGGTATGCCGGCAGCTTCTTTGATCTCCGAGAGACGCCGCTCCGCCTCCGCCGGCGTGTCGGAGGTCTTCGCGAGGACCGCCTTGGCCTCGCCGAGCCGGCCTTGCATGACGAGCCACCGGGGCGACTCCGGCATCGCGAGGACGCCGAGGGCCAGGAAGACGGGTGGCACCGCGCCCACGCCGAACATCACGCGCCAGCCGAGGTGCTCCGGGAGGCCGGCGAAGGCGAAGTTGGAGACATAGCCGAGTAGGACGCCGAAGTTGATGAAAACCTCGGGGAAGGAACTTAGGAAGCCGCGGGAAGAGGCGGGGGACACCTCTGCAGCGTACACGGGGGCGATCATGAAGGCGTAGCCGACGCCGACGCCGGCCGCGAAGCGACCCACCATCAGGATGGCGTAATTCGGGGCGAGGCCCATCCCAAGGGCGCCGACGAAGAAGATGGAGCAAGCCAGGATCATGGTGTATCGTCGGCCGATCCAGTCGGAGGTTCGCCCGGCCGCGATCGAGCCGATGATGGAGTACAGGTTGATGATGCCGGCGAGGATCTCGATCTTGGTGTCGTCGATCTTCAGGTCGTGTTTGATGAGCGAGTTGGCGCCGCTCATCACTGCTACGTCTGTAGATGATAGCAGTGTGTGCATGAGAACTTTACAGCTCGTTAGCAGTGAAAGCATGAGAAGATCGGGAGTGACTACCATAGCCCGAAACGATCGAAGTCATGGAAGCCAAGCAAGAGCAGCCCAAGGCATACATGTTCCTCTTAGGCTTCTCCGGCTGCCCCATGGTAGGAGATTTCCTGCGATGCAGATGAAAAGAGCGAGCTATCTCAGTAGAGTAACACTCTGGAGTTTGTGGTCTGCTTCAGGTGGCATAAATTATTGGGTGAAAGACTTGTGGTGAAGAAGCAGGTAGAAGACCGAGGGGGACAGGTCTTGATCTTTCCACATGTATGGTCACAGCAGACGAAACAGTGGTCCAAAGCAAGTTGGTCAGTCTTCGCCATCGACATGGCTGCATCAGTCCAAGCTCGTGCTTGTACGTTTCGCTCCGGAGAGAAGAAAATGGAGGCTGTGGTTTGGATCTCTCCAACCATTAAAGCTGCACCACTATTTATGCCTGGAGATAGAATTAATGTGTGGGTGAGAAAGAAGACTTCCTGCAAAGTGAATGTATCAGAGAACTTCGTTCTCGGTATGAAAGCTGCTAGTCCACCACAAGCACAAGTTACCGAGTCGACCGCGAGAGCCACAATGCGTAATGATGGATGAGGAAGACGTGACCGCAGCATCAAGTGAGCATCCTCATCAAGCTCCTGTAGTCTCTACTGCATTATTGTCAGTGGCGGCCTATCAGATTCGTGGAGCAGACACTGATGTAGAACACTGCTTGATTCGTAGTTACATCACATCATTCATGTCATTTTCTTGGGCCAGAATACAAAAACTACTGCTTGCTCCATCTTTGACCAGATATCTGCGAAGGAACTTGGACTCTTTGACTGTGACTAAGAAACCCACGCATAAGGATCGAGTATTCATTTTTGTATTGTCTCGATCCAAGATAGAATTTGGATCTTGAAATGAAAAGATTAACGACGATGTGAGGCCTTCTGCCCTGAACATGTTCCTTAAAATAATACTCCGTCAGGATTGTTCAGTACAAATGTGAAGAAAAGTCTTCGCTTCCCACATGCAGAAACCAAACAACCACATGCCCGAGGCTTATCATCAGAAGACCTCTCTCTCTCTCTCTCTCTCGCCCCCTGCAAGTATGAGGTAATAATTGTGTAAATATATTGTCTTATATTGCTCAATTATAGTTGATTTCTAGCTAGAATGAGAGCCATTAAGAAGATACATCACGTAAACGAAGTTGATGTCACAGCATATCCCACCCTTTTGGCCTACCAAGTGCACGACACATGAGAAATGAAGTACACTTCGACGTTCAAGATTCCAGGTAGAGAAATAGTTGGCCACCGGTGTAACATACGTGTCCATGGAGTCCACGGATAACAAACGACACAGCCAACACCCATTCCTAACCCACATAAATAACTAAACACCCATTATATTTCTTGTTTTCATAGTGAGGCCCTTGACTGAGTCATACAATTTTGCGATTAGATCCATCAATTCATCGTGTATTACCATTACGGTTACTTGCGTTGACCATTTCAACTCTGTTCTCTTCCTTCCTCTGCTCGTCCACCTCCTTCTCCTTTCCGAAGAGCTCTTCCATGTCCTCGAGGGTTCTCCCTCGGGTCTCCGGCAAGTAAGTGAAGAAAAAGACCCACGCTACGGCCGCGATGCCGCCGTACAAGAAGAAGCTGCCACCGAGGGATATGGCCTTGTAGAGAGAGATGAAGGTCATGGTGAGCACGCCGCTGGTCACGCGGTTCACCGCCACCCCGATGCTCGCACCGAGCGCCCGCAGCCTTAGCGGGAAGATCTCCGAGCTGTAGACCCATGTAATCGGCCCGGCGCCGATGGAGAAGAAGGCGACGTAGGCCAGAACGCATGTTATGCATAGCCCGACCGCCCACGGGAGCTGCCCGTCGGTGTGGTGTTCGGCGGCAGTGAGGCCGAGGCCGAGGCCGGCCAGTGACAAGATCATCCCTGCAAAGCTGGTCAGTAACAGTGGCCGCCGCCCGACGCGATCCAGCAGGAACGTCGCCACCAGGATGAAGAGTGTTTTGGTGAAGCCGACCGCCACCGTCGTGCCCAGCAGCTTCGTGTCCCCCCGGATCCCGGCCTTCTCGAACACTTTGGGACTGTAGAGCACCACCGAGTCGATGCCTGAGGCTTGCTGGAAGAAGTGAATTCCGACCGCCGCGATCAGTACTCGCCGCACCGACGGCGTCGGCCGGACCAAGAGATCTTTCCACACGCCCCTGCTGTGGGTTTTCTTGGGCACGGGCGCGACGTCGTCGTCGCAGTCCTCGGGGATGCCGGCGGCGATCTTGATGTCCGACAGACGGAGCCTCGCCTCCTCCGGCGTGTCGGACGTCTTCTCCAAGACCTTCCTGGCCTCGCCGAGCCGACCCCGCATGATGAGCCACCGAGGGGACTCGGGCATGGCAAGCACGCCGACGCCGAGGAAGACGGAGGGAATGGCGCCGACGCCGAGCATAAGGCGCCAGCCGAGGGACTTGCGGAGGTGCGAGAAGGCGTAGTTGGAGACGTAGCCGAGGAGGATGCCGGAGTTGATGAAAACCTCGGGGAAGGAGGTGAGGAAGCCCCGGGAAGAGGCAGGGGCGACCTCGGCGGTGTAGGTCGGGGCTATCATGAGGGCGTACCCAACGCCGACGCCGGCAACGAAGCGGCCGACCATGAGGAAGGCGTAGTTGGTGGCGAACCCCATGAGG
Organism: Musa beccarii; assembly: GCA_024322285.1. NCBI lineage: Eukaryota > Viridiplantae > Streptophyta > Magnoliopsida > Zingiberales > Musaceae > Musa > Musa beccarii. Next base: position 38,940,865 of record CM044395.1, on the reverse strand, counting down.
AGGGCCCCGGTGAAGAAGATGGCAGCGGCAAAGACGATGGTGTAGCGGCGTCCGATCCAGTCCGATGTGAAGCCGGCGGCGAAGGAGCCGACGAGGGAGTAGAGGTTGAGCACCCCGAGCAGGATCTCAATCTGTGTGTCATTCAGTTTGAGGTCGTCCTTGATGTACAGTTCAGCTCCACTCATCACTCCAATGTCTGCCATCAAACAAGGTGAGCTTCCTTTCCAAAGGGGACGAACAGAGTCTCATAGGAAGAAGAAGACGACGACGACGACGACGACGACGACAACGACGAGAGAACAGAGCTCTAAATACATGAAGAGTGGGTGTGTTACCGTATCCCAAAAGGATGGAGGCCAAGGAGGCAAGCATGGTGCAGCCGGTGGCGTACTTGTTGTATCGCCTCTTGGGCGGCGGCGGCGCCATGGTCTCCAGCGAGGAGTCCCGGGCATCTGAACTCTGATCACCCATGCCTGATCTCTTCGCTGCAGTCTCCACAGATGATGCGGTGAGGCTAAGTGGCCATGCACGGTGGTTGGGTGTGTGGTCTCGTCAGAGGGATTAAATAGAGGAAGTCTCTTGATTCCCAGGCAGTCGCCACCATGGTGAAAGAAAAATGGGCTCGGAGTAGGCGCAGCGGGTTGCGTGTGTGGACGCTTGCTTGTCTTCTTCTTCCTGCCGTCGCTGTTGCAGCCGATTCACTGGAGATGCATGCATTGTTTAGCGTCCCATCCCTCCTCATCCGCCTGTCATCGCAGTAAAAGCCTGAGCTCGGCCTCGCCGAAGCTGTTGATGAGTAGGAGTGGGTTACAGGATCGATTACCAAGTATTGAATTGTCATGTACCGTCTTCGAAGGCGCATCGGTCTGCACCAAGTAGAGTAGCAACAGCTGTCTCGATTCGATTATTACATCACGTAGCAGTTCACATAGTGTTCAACGCCCCCACGCCATTTGTTTATCGTGTGGTGAGCAGCGTTTACTCTCTCTCTCTCTCTCTCTCTCTCTCTCTCTCGCTCTCGCTCTCGCTCTCGCAGAGTCACAGAGAAGAAGCGAGGGATTGACTAGCAGTCCATGCAACGCGTCATTTGATGACTGCAGTATACTTTGACTTGGAGACTGCGTGGAAGTCTTCGTCTGCAAATAATTGAGCGATCGATGAACAACCTGCAGTGTCGGCATGTACAGTACGCATACGGAACAGATACTTATTATTATTAGAAGATTACTATTTATTTATAATTCCAGGTTAAGAATTCTAAATATTTTTAAGTTATTTTTTTTATAAATAAGCATGTATATCTTTAATTTATAATTTAACTTTAATAAAATAATTTTGCTTTTTAGCTGCAACATTTTTTTTCTTTTGTTTCTTCTCCTCTTAATCGTTCAATGTGACTTAAAATAAAAAAAATATGATGAAATAAAATAAATTAAAGATTAAAAAAGGTCGAAAATGGTTTTGCTTTTTAGCTGCAACATTTTTTTTTCTTTTGTTTCTTCTCCTCTTAATCGATCAATGTGACTTAAAATAATAAAAAAGATATACGATGAAATAAAATAAATTAAACATAAAAAATTGTAATAAAAAGGTTTTTGATATTTATTATATATTCTGTAATAGTTCAAAATATATCATTTTTTAGATCAATTATATTAACTTAAAAAATATTATATTTTGAATCTTTATAAACTGTTTATTAGAGTAAACGAGTGATGGGAAGAGCCAACGGTAATAGGATATGCAAGCGAGACGATGGGTAAGAAAAAATATATATATATGAAAGATAAAAGTGGAATTACATTAATAATAAAATATAATTTATTATTTTAAAAAATATGACTTTTTTAAAATAGTAAACTTCTATTAATGTTAAGGCATTTTTTTCACTAAGTATTTTTACAAAAATATCCTTGCAAGGTTTGGAAATGACTTGTTTGTCCTTGCAAAACTAATATGGCATACATATAGTGACCATAATGAATTGTAAAGAGATTAACATAATGTACCTTTCATCATCATTAAGAGCTTTACAAGAATATCAATGTAAACTACGAGTTTTTAAGCTTTTCAGGTACATAAGCTAAACTTAAAATTTAAAGGAGCAATCTCTTACTGATTGGGAGAGGGATATATATGGATTTAATTCAACATCAAGGTCATGAAAGATGACTAAACCTTACAGTAAGAACTTGATTAGAAGTTCCTTCAAATCTTACTTATGCAATGAAGTACAACTCATCTACAGCTTAGTTAAGTTGGCTAAGAGTAGATTGAGATTAATGAAACTGAGTTCCATATGCATTTTGTTTCTCTTGTATCAAAGTCTATCTATCCAACCCAACCCAAGTAAATTGGGTTCGGAAAGAAAAGTAAATATTCGAGTTGGATTTAATTTGAATTCGGATAATATAAAAATTATTGTCTATTCTCGGTGAGATTCCTACAATGCTTATTTTAGTTGATGCTTTTATAGTTCAAAATTCCTGATCGTAAATGAATAAAAAATATTTTTATAAAATTAAATATTTTTATTACAGTATAAATCGATCAATTTTGAATATTATCTCTATCACTAATGATTTTATGAGACCAAAATATCCCACTTAATATGATCCATTAATGAGAGCTGATAAAAATCAAGTCAATAAGTGTTAAGATTCAAACTTGCAAACAAATCAAAACCAAATTTTGTCAATCATTAGCAAAGTTATTCAGATAATTATGGTGCGAAAATTAAGAAAACATTTGTTTTCCAAGTCGACGAGATCTTCGCAACGGTTGCGTGTGGAATCCGATGTGACACATTTCACGAGAATGGTGGTCTATTCCGCTGATGCAATTGGTGAGCAAAAATGAGACCCGAGAGTGATGTCCAATTGTCTTGTAACCCTAAGCTCACGGTCCAAACGAGCACGCATCATAGTAGACGACGATATCTTCAACTCGTTACCGTCACATTTCGTTGTCAATTATGTCAATAAGACAATTTCATTTTCTTATTTTATGATATATCAAATTTTATCATTTTATTCATGTTTTAAAATCATACCGAAGGTGACAAAATTTAAAATAATAATAATAATATTATTCGAGATATAATAATGTGATCTGATTGTGATTAAACTTGAGAAAGGTGCTAATGTTTATGAAAATAATAGCTTATGAAGTCTATTATAAAATGGCTTCTCAAATATGTTTTCAATACATTACTCTTTTATCTCAAAAGTTAGACGAGTCATCTAAACCATTTATTGACTTAAGGATAGAAGGAATATTATCGAGAATGTACGGATGCATTGTCATAAGTATTAACATAAATTAACTTAAACGAAGGACTGCGATTGAATTTGAATCAACTCGAGTATGAATAATCAAAATTTAATTTAATGATTATATATATAAGTCATTTAAAATTGACACAGCAATATAATAGTCACTTTCAATAGTCATTTTCTTAATTTTTTTTATATTTATAATTTTTACAAATAATGTTCAAAAAACAAATTTTGAGACATCAAGCTGACAAATTAAAGGAAACATTGCTTTCCTACCAAAAAGGTTGTGGAAACCTTGCATGGACAAGCGATCACAAACCCTAAAACTCATCAGATTGGGTAGGAAACAACACAAGTCATAGTGGATCGACAACGAGTTTCTTTCAGGAGCATGCGAGAGGAGAATCTTTTTTAGGTCAATGAGATCACCGAGAAAGACACGCATGCAAACAAAAATGTCTTGTGGTATACTTTTGGTGTGGCTTTTGGTGACCTTGGAAAGCCCTCTTGTAGTATACCTATCTTCCTATCCAATAGAGTCAAACCATGTTATCTTTACATGCATATTATATTATAGTGTATGTTTGCAGCTTCATAATCCGATCGTTTCAGTGGCTGCAAGTTTTAGATTCTCGTCCACGAAAGGAGCTGAATCTGTTTCTGCATGGAAGAAGAGAAGAGGGTCTCATTTTGTTATTATTTTTTTTGTTTTGCTGCATATCCTTAATGTTTAAGATGAGGAATAACAACAAATAGTTTATATAAAGTGCCTTATAAATATAAATATTTAATTTTCTTTGCACTATGTGAATGTTGTGAACCTTCGTATATTTTTATGAATTATGATGTGAGCTTTTCAGGTTAACCTTACGCAACTAATCCTTTATTTCTCATGTATATTTCATGATATTTCTTTCTAAAATAAGATAATATTAAGTTTAATTTAATTATTATTCAAGAGTCTTAATGTAGAATTTTGGTGTATCAACCTGATTTGGTCTGATCAAGACCTAATTCGACAGCATCAAAAAATAATTTATGGACATTCATTTCTAATCTCACTATCTAAGAATATTTATGTGTTATCATAACTATATCTAAATTAGGAGTTCAATTTTATGTAGATATTATTGTCTTTATCTTTATCCTCATCTAAATGACATGAGTGGAGTAAATAATCTTACTTATAGCGACTACATATTATATATCATTTATACAAAGATGATGGTTTGATGTATCTGTGTGTGAAAATGATAGATCGGAAGATGGCAATGCTATCAGCATCTAAATCATTGAACTAATAGAAAATGAAACCAAAAATGTCTGATATATTTGTGAAATATGAGACGATTAATCTATATATTAGTAGGTCTGATATGGAGCCACCATTAATGCGTAAGAAAACATTAATTCCAATTGTGAAAAAGACCTTTCGGTATCTCAATTTATTTCAACTATTAAGTTTATTTATGATACATGAATGCGACCACCAATATTTAGTTGAGGTTGGACTTCGATGTGACGTATGTAGAATACTTTAATATTGTGCATAAAATATAGTTAATTGTGAATCTATCTAATGCACCAATGTGCAATGCTATTTGAGTCGCTAAAGTTGATGTGCTGACTGAAGGATCGGCCTTGTCATTTCCTATTCATTTTACATGGTTTTAGATGACACACAGAGCAGAAGACTATGTATCATGGCTTGGATGATTTCAGGTGACCATTTGGAGAAGCTACATTCGCCATGGCAACTCCGTCGTCCTCGGCCACTGAGCTTCCATTGCATCCCTTGCTGAAGACCTCCTCGATCCTCTCCAGGGGCACCCCCTTCGTCTCGGGGCAGAAGAAGAAGAAGAAGATCCAGGCCAAGATTGCAATGCCGGCGAAGAGGAAGAAGGCACCACCGATGGTGATGGCGTTGTAGAGAGAGATGAAGGTCATGGACACGGTTCCATTCATCACCCTGTTCACAGCCACCCCCATGCTGGCTCCCTGTGCCCTCAACCTCAGGGGAAATATCTCTGAGCTGTAGACCCAGGTGACGGGCGCCAGGCCGATGGAGAAGAAGGCCACGAAGAGCAGCAGGGAGACAATGCAGAGGCCGAGCGCCCATGGCAGCTTTTGCTGGCTGTGATCCGCCATGGTGAGCCCGAACCCCAAGCTCGAGAGGGACAGGATCATCCCGGCCACGCTGGTCAGCAACAGGGGCCTCCTGCCCACCTTGTCCAGCAGCAAGGTGGCCACCAGGATGAAGGCCGTCTTGGTGACCCCCATGCCCATGGTGACGAACAGGAGCTTGCTCCTGCTGCTGATCCCCGCCTTCTTGAAGATCCTCGGGGTGTAGAGCACCACGGCTTCGATCCCGGTGGCGTGCTCGAAGAAATGGATGCCGAGGGAGGCGATGAGGATGCGCCTCACCGCAGGGGTGGGCCGCAGCAGCAGCTCCTTCCAGACGCCCTCCCCGCGGTGCGTGGCGACCGGCTCGACGACGTCGTCGGTGCAGCTCTCGTCGACCCCCGCGGCCGCCTTTATCTCCCGGAGCCTCAGCTCCGCCTCCTCCTTCGTGTTCGACACCCGCAGAAGCACCTCCCGGGCGTCCCTGAGCCGGCCTTGCATGACCAGCCACCGCGGGGACTCCGGCATGGCCAGAATCCCCACGGCCAGCATGACCGAAGGCACCGCGGCGATGCCGAGCATCAGACGCCAGCCGTACCTCAGCGGGAGGTGCCGCAGGAAGTAGTTGGAGACGTACCCGAGCAGAATGCCGGCGCTGATGCAGATCTCCGGGAGGGAGGTGAGGAAGCCGCGGGAGGACGGGGAAGAGATCTCCGCCGAGTACACAGGAGCGACCATCAAAGCGTAGCCGACCCCGACGCCCGCGATGCACCTCCCGGAGAAGAGCATGCCGTAGTTGAGGCCCAAGCCCATCAAGACCGCCCCTACAAAGAAGATGACGGAGGCAAGGACGATGGTGTAGCGCCGGCCGATCCAGTCGGACAGCCTCCCGGCGGTCAAGGATCCGACCAGCGCGCATATGTTCATGATCCCCGCAAGCACCTCCACCTGCTCATCCTTTATGTTGAGATCCTCCTTCATGAACAGCATGGCGCCGCTCATCACTCCGGTATCTGCACATCCATCGATCGTCATTCAACACGCGCGCATCCATGCACGCAACCAAATTAAAAGGAAGGACATGGAGGAGGAGGAGAGAACAGATCACCGTAGCCCATCAAGATGGAGATGATGGAAGCGATGATAGCACAGGCAAAGGCATACATGTTCGCCCCTCTTGCCAACACACCGCTCTCTCCGTGTCCCTCCATCTTCTCTTTCTCTCTGTCGATGCAATAACTTCTGCAATCCCTCTCTCTCGCTGTCGATGCAATTAGCTTCTGCAATCTCTTATATATATACATAGACCAAAGCTCAACGACAATATCTTAATTATGGATCCGAAAGTGGGTTGACGTGGAAAGAGCACGATGCCCAGAAACCATCCGACCTGCGGGGAGCTGTAGGGTTCTACGTAGATCCCAGCGCAGGCTGGTCATCCGTTAATCGATTCTTATCCACTGTACCCGTATCTCATTCGTTGTCATGCTGTCAGTGTCTTTTGACCTTCTTCGATATGTCTATTTTCTCCATGAAAATGGAAATCGAAAACGAAAAGGGAGCGGTTTCTAAGATTCCTTACATCATAAAGATCTTTATGGAAATGAATAGAAAATGAGCAAAAAGGATTTTCCTAAATTTCAATTGGATATCAAAAAGTAAAATATTGACTTTTCATCTTTCTTTCATACTTCAATTGAAAGAAGTCAAAATAATCCTGCACGCATGCCCCTTTGTGACGGGAATGGATAAAGCGACATTTAGAGCACTCAACATCCTATCAAAGGAACAGTTCTCACCTGTTTATATTATTATATTATATTATGTAAATAAGTAATATTTATCGATAATATGCATGTTCGAGAATTAAATCCATTTATCGATAATCAGAAAATTCCAACATTAATCAATAAATTAATCTCGTATTAAATTTTCTAATATATCAAAAAAATTTATAAAATGAAATAATAGTAAAAGTATATAAAATATTTCGTCAAAAGTTCAAACTTCTAATTATGATTTACATTTGTTATTTTTATATTTTTATTGCTAGACACTATTTTTTTTTTTTACATAAGATCTATCTTGCGCCTATATCTAAGCATGAAAATTGAAAAGAAAAATGAGTTTAATGGAGAAAATTATTGATTTATATATCTATTTGGATATATTTGACTGTGCTTATATTTGTATATATTTTATTCTATTTATATTTGAATATATTTATATTTAAACATCATAAATATTTTTTTATTATTTAAAATATTTGATGTTATTAATTAGTTTTGATAATAATTTATCTTATTTAAAATTAAATGGATTAATCAAGAAAATATAAAAAATCCACCGTTCCTACACCCTAAACGAAATTTCTCCCTGCATCATATAAATGGGGAATGAGATGAAATGTCACTGATATTATTAATATAATATTAGTTTTACTAATAATTTATTTTATTTAAAACTGAATGAATTAATTAAAAGAATATGAAAAATCCGCTGTTCCTATTCTCTCTCTGCTTAAGTAACATTATTGATGGCCTAAGTAATGCATAAAATGCATTGGTCATTGCAAGTTGATCATCTTTGTTATGGAGTCAATGACCGTAACATTCTTCTAGTTATACAATGCACTATGATATGTTATAATAAACATCTTTCTCGATAGAACAATTATGATAATCTTTTTTCAAACAATAAAATCGCACTGACTGAGAAAAATTAAACTTTTATTTATGGATGAAATTTTTTTATGACACATTTTTAAAATCAAATTATAAAAAGAGCACCTGACATCATTAATATATATTGCAATGATTATTTTGTGTAAGCTTGAGAGTGAATCATCATAGTGATGAATATCTATAGAAACTTAAAATTATTCCTTCGTTTTTTTCAAACTATATTCAAAACTCAATATAGTAACTTTTCTTTCATTTTTTTTGTAAAATATAAATAATAAAACTAGTTTTGATCTTAATATCTTGTTGTTATAGAGAGAGAATTATCCATCGTGAGTCGGTATAGTTTGTTCTTAACATGAAAGCCTTGTGATAGTCCTATGTGGCGATTAATGAAAAATTGAGATATCCAAAGTGGCTCTAAGATGATCTTTAAGGCATTTCCGAGTATCCGAGGTGGATTCGATCTCCTTGGTGGATCCTAGATAAAAATAAGTGTTGGGAGAGTTTCTCGACCTGACCTCTCTGACGCTCAAGTTAGCTTCTTAGAGTAGTATGGGGTGTGAAGGATTTTTAGAGAGAGCTCTAACCCTTCGGTTGATGCTGGGGATAAGCTTTTACACCTGATCAGTCGAGGGAATCATCTATAATGATTGTAACGCCCTCCCTTTGGTATTTTGTCTATAGGGGTGACAAGCTCGAATAGCCTCCCGTGGACTATTGTACATGGAGGCTAACTGAGGGGGGGCAAGCTCAAACAGCCTTTCGTGGACTTATGTCCATGGATGCTGATGGGACCAATCCTATTGAATCTCGAATTTTGATGATAAAATCAATTGATGAGTTTATGGACTAATAAGCGTTTGAGATAAGTGATGGAAGAAAAACTTTGATCATGGAAAGGCAAATTGGTAAAGCAGGAGAATCAGATATTGGGCCGGAATGCATTGTGCCATGAGTTCGGGCATCGGTCCGGAAGGATTGAGTGTTGTACTAAGAAGATCGGATGTTGTAGGAAGTCAACATGTCGATAAATTAGACAATACACCAAAGGAAAGGACGATACGCTAGAGGTTCGGACGAAGTGCCGATTGAACATATGACATGCCATACAACGTAGGCTTCATGTTTTTAATTGTTAAGCCTTGATTGAAGTAGTTTAGAGTCTAATTAAGTTGATTTTGTGATGTAATTATGCCAACTTGATTAGGAGCTCATTAGGCCTCAACCAAGGTTGATTTAGACATGTTGGAAGGCCAATTTAGTGACCTAGGTTTAGGCTAGAAGGTGGTACCGATAGGCCTAGGTGATGGTACCGCTTGTGAGTTGGAAAGTATCAATTGTATTTTTTCAAAAATCCCAACGGTAGTATCGCCCAAGTTGGCGGTGGTACCGCCAGAGACTAAGTTCCTAGGCTGTATCAGGCAGTTACATTGCCCAAGCAAGCAATGGTACTACTAGAGCCCAAGTTCATAAGCTTTGTCAAGCGATAATACTGCCCAACACAAGCGGTAGTACTGCTAGTACCCCGAAAACTCGAGAATTTTAATTTTTTGCTCCATTTTTAAGCTATTTGGGGTCTATAAATACCCCACTTATGCTTGCTTAGTGGTAGAACGAAAACCTTATGTTTTGAAATATGTAAACCTCTCTTGAAAAGTAGAGTCTTTTCCTCCTTGAGCTTAAAAGTTATTTTAAAGGAAGTGTAAGGTTTTTTTTGTAAAAGAGAGGTATGAAAGTTCTCTCCTAAACTTATGAAAAGGAGAAAGAGTTATAACAATAGAAGTTAATCTTCACCCATTAAAAAGAAGATCGTTAGTGAAAGTCAGTAGTCTCGAGGGAAGAGAAATCCGGAATGGACGTAGGTCGAAACAATCGAACTACTATGAATATGATTTACATTTTTCTTATGCTTTTCTTTATTATTACTAACTGATTTAGTTACTCACTACTCCTACTCACATTCTAAGTTAAATGCATACTCTCTTAGTACCTTTACAATTCTAACAATTGGTATCAGAGCTTAGATCTCTTAGTTAGTTTAGCACCCAAGAGAGATTAAATAGCTTTTCCTAGCAATCAAGAGGATTACTCTATCACTCGTCCTCCTGTATTTAATGGGATGGACTATACTTATTAGAAGACACGAATTCAAAATTTTATGATTTCTATAGATTTTGATTTATGGAATATCATTGAATATTGTTTTCAAAAGTCTTCTAAACTAATAAATGAATGGAATGATCTTGAAAAGAAAATATTTTCTTTAAATGCTAAAGCTATGAATGCTTTATTTTATTCTTTAAATAAAAATAAGTTTAATCTTGTTTCTATATATAAAACTACACATGATATTTGGCACACACTTGAAGTTACTCATGAAGGCACAAATTGAGTAAAAGAATCTAAGATTAATCTTTTAGTACATAGTTATGAATTATTTAGAATGAAGCCAAGCGAAACCATTGGTGTCATGTACACCCGTTTTACAAATATTGTTAATGGTTTGAAAGCTCGTGGTAAATGTTATACTAATCTTGAATTGGTTAATAAAATTTTAAGATCTCTTCTAAAAATTTAGGATTCAAAGATAATTATAATTTAAGAAGCAAAAAACTTGAACAACTTTCCTCTTAAAGAACTCATAGAATCATTAATGACCTATGAAATAACTTGCAAGACATATGACGAACATGAGGAAAACTTTCTAAAGAATAGGAAGGATATTACACTTAGAACCAAAAAAGACTACTTCAATGAAAGCTCAAGTGATGATGATGATAATGATGACTTAGCACTCATCACAAGAAAATTTTAAAAGTTCATGAAAAGGAACAAAACAAATTTTGTAAGGCAAGAATCTAAAAATAAAAATAAACTTAAAAATGATACAATTATTTGTTATGAATACAAGAAGCCAGAGTACCTAAAAATGAGTGTCTAAAGAAAAAGCTACTAGCTCTAAAGAAGAAGAAAACACTTAAGATAACTTGGGATGAGTTAAATGCATCATAAGATGAAGAACAAACCAGTGAAGATGAAGTAGCAAATTATACATTGATGGCTTTTAGCAATGAGGTATGTGACTAAACTAAATTTTTTTTACCTTATGATGAATTACTTGATACATTTTATGATTTATATGATGAACTCAAAACAATCAGTAAGAAATATAAATTGCTAAAATAGGATCATGTATCTCTCTCAAATAATTTGATAAATTGAAAAACAAGTATGACAATTGCTTGTTAACATCTTGTACTAAATGTGAAGAGTCAAAGACTCATTCAAAAAGAAAAATATATTATTATAATAAACATTAAAAAAATTTAAAATTAAAAATAAATCATTAAACATGATTCTTGCTAGTAAAGTTTATATACATAGAAAGGAAAGAATCGACTTTGTGAATAGTAACACTCAACAAAAACTAACTACATTTGTAAAAGGACATACGTTACATATCTTTTCTAAAGTTAAATATAATTTTTTAGGAAGGTATAGTCATTATGCTTATACATGTTCGTTTAAAAAATATAACTCTCATAAATTAGTTTGAGTTTCTAAAGGAACCATAAATGATTAAAAAAATATAACATCATAGATCTACTGACAAAATCGTTATCTCAAATTGTCTTTGAGCATCACAGGGGTCTGATGGGGATCAGATACATAGGTGATTGACCTTAGGTCAAGTGGAAGATTACTAGGCATAGGTGCCCTACAAGCCAATCATATGAGTGATGGCACGTGTGACATGATACACACTTTTTTTTCTTATTATTTATTTAGTATTTTTCTCATTTTATATTACTTATTACATATATATATTGTGATGTCCATGGATTTGTGTAATTGAAATCGAATCGTGATGAGATTACGATAATGAGACCGATTCACCTTTAAACATAGACCATAAATAATCCTGGTCATAGGTTATTCAAAAGGAACATTGAAATAATCATAAATACTAATGTACTATATACCCATCCATATAATGAAGGTGGTTGGTCTCATAGCTATTCGTGTAGTGACACTAGGGATACAATTCAGGTGCTCATTGGAGAATAAGTTCACTGATTGATCTACGCATGGAATGTCGGATGGTTGATGATATCTCATTATCAAACAGTGATTATGTCATCCCAGTTGTGTATCTGGTCCTTAGACTTGAGACAACAAGGATGTCGTCTATGAGTACTCTACTCTTTAATACGGGACGTATAGGTCTGGAAGTTTTAGATCTAATACAACTGATTATCAGGAGTGACAACCAACCTTATGAGGGCAATTAAGTGTCGATAAAGGATCATCCACTTACGGTGTAATGAGAGAAATATTTCATGTATTCTTACTTAGATAAATCCCTAGCTAAGGTCATTTGGATTTAGAAAGAAAGTTCTTTGGGAGAATTCGATTAGAGCAAGACTCGAGTAGAAACCGTATGGACCCGATAGCACCATGCCAAGTATACGATCTATGAGATATTACATGGATGAGAGACTATAGGTACACAATAACTGAGGATAGATAGATCAAAAGGATTGAATTCCCCTGTATCATCTAGGGACTACGATATAGTGCCCTAGTACGTCCGTAGTCGATAAGTCAAGTAAATTATTATGGAGATAATAATTCACTAAACCAGAAGGAGTTTAGACAATTATGACTTACAGCCAGCTCAATATTGGGCCTAAAGGATCACACACATATGGTAGGTGTTGCGATAGAGGTTTGGATATGAGATATCCGTTGGAGCCCCTATCTTTTTGGTTATCTAATAAGCCCCTGAATTATTGGATCCTATGGATTATTAAAAAATTTGGGGTGCATCACATGCGTAGTGGAAGAACAAAAATAAAAATCATAAATTTCTCATAGAAAAAGGTTTCTTATCATCGTGCAAAAGTTAGTGCGTAATTATCCGCGAAACCAAAAAACTGTGTATAAGATAATTACCTAGGGAGATCGTATATCCTTGAATTCCTATAGATTTATAGAAGAGGATGAAGGAGGTCAAGCACCCTCCTAGTGGTGATCCACATGGCAAGGGCTACGACGATGCTCCTTAAATCGCTGCTCAAATCTCCTCGTTACACGCATCACGCAATCAAGAAGGGGTCGGTGCTTCTTGTTGTCCACACACCCCAAACAGGGGTTGCTGACTAAGAAAAAGATAAGAATAGGAGATGGCAGCCAAAAAGTATTATCCTATAGGCCTTTGGTTCCCTCCTATTTATAGAGGCCCCTTGTCAACTTAACCATAATGGATCCTACCTTATTGGGTACTGGATCTCCATCCAATTACTCAATCCTCTTAAATTAGTAGGTCTATACCTAATAATCTCATATTAACTCTGATAGGATCTCATCTATAGGATCCAATAATTTAGGGGATTAATGAATATACAATAAGATAGGGGCTCCGGTGGATATCTTATATTCGAACCTTTACTCATCGCAACACCTAACATATGTGTGTGACCCTCTAGGCCCAATATCGAGCTGGCTGTGAGTCATATCTGTCAGAACTTTTTCTGGCTCAGTGAGTTATTATCTCTATAATAATTCACTCGATCCATCGATTACGAATGTATTAGTCCACTACGCCGTAGTCCCCAAATGATACAGAGGAATCCAATCATTTGGACTTATTTGTCCTCAGTTACTATGTATCTATAGTCTATTATCTATTTAATATCCTAGATATCGTATACCGGGCATAGTGCTTTTAGGCTCGTATAGTTTCTCTTTGAGTCTTACTCTAATCAAATTTTCTAGGAGAACTCTTTTTCTCTTAATTCGAATGACCTTAGTCAAGGATTTTTCTAAGCAAGAATAGATATGATATTTCTCTTATGACACTGAGAGCGGATGATCCTCTATCAACACTCAATAGCCCTCGTAAGATTGGTTATCACTCCCGATGACCGACTGTGCTAAATCTAGAACTTCCAGACCTACATGTTTGGTATCAAAAAGTAGAGTACTCATATAGGACATTCTTGGTGTCTCAAGTCTAAGGACCAAGTACATTATTGGGATGATAGAATCATTGTTTGATAATGAGGTATCATTAACCATCCAAAGATTCCGTAGTTTAATCAATTGGTGAACTCATCCTCCAATGAGTATCTACACTATATCCTTAGTGTCCCCACACGAGTAGCTATGAGACCAACTGCCTTTATCGTATAGATGGATAAATTACACTAGTCTGTCCGGTTATCTCGATGTCCCTCTCGAGTAACCTATGATTGAGATTATTTAGGGTCTGTGTTTAAGGGCGAATCGGTCTTATTATCATGATATCATCATGATCCAATCTCATTGCACAAATCCATAAACATCATAATATATATAACAAGCAATATAAAGTGAAAAAATATTAAATAAATAATTAAAAAAAAGAATGCATATGATGTTACATGTGCCATCATCATAGGGCATCTATGACTAGTAATCTTCTACTTGATCTGAAGCCAATTACTTATGTGTTTGATCATCATCAGACCCTTGTGATGCTCAAAGATAATATGAGACAATGGCTTCGTTAGTAGATCTGTGATATTATCTTCGGGTGGAACTTTTTTCACTACTATATCTTTTCGGGCCACGATCTCTCTAACAAGTTGGAACCTCCTCAGAATACTTTTGATGAGATTTTGGTTTACTTATTTAAGCAATCGCTTGTAATTATCGTAATATAAAGGAATCGTCTCCTTGTTGCCCGACATAACTCCCAGATCTATAATGAATTTCTTCATCCAGGCTTCCTCCTTTATTGCCTCTATCGTAGCAATATACTTCGCCTTTGTGGTCGAGTCAATAGTGGTGTCTTGCTTGAAACTCTTCCAGCATACTGTTCCTCCAGTCATGGTGAACATATACCCTGAATTAGACTTGCTATCAAAGACATCGGACTGAAAGCTCAAGTCAGTGTAGCCATCAAGCCTGAGGTTACTTTCTCCATATACTAGTAAAAGATCCTTAGTCCTTCTCAAGTACTTAAGGATACACTTTACTTCTTTCCAATGCTTCATGCCTAGATCTGCCTGATACCTGTTCATGACACTCAGAGCATGCGCTATATCAAGTCTGGTACATTGCATAGCATACATGATAGATCTTGTCACTGAAACATAGTATATCATATCCATATCAGTCCTTTCTTCAGGAGTCTTTAGGGATATACTTCTAGAAATTGATATCCTATGTCTCATTAGTTTGAGATCTCTTTTGAAATTTTTCATACCAAACCTTTTAAATGGTGTCTATGTACCTGGACTAAGACAACTCAATCATCCTCTTGGATCTATCTCTATAGATCCGAATCCATAATATGTAGGATGCTTCCCCTAAGTCCTTTATGGAGAAGTGTTGAGATAGTCAAGCCTTTACTATAAAGAGCATTCCTACATCATTTTCAATGATCGGGATGTCATCCACATATAGTACCAAAAAGGTGATAGTACTCTCACTCACCTTCCTGTACACACAAAGCTCATTTTCATTCTTAACGAAGTCATGAGATCTGATGGTCTCATCAAATCTTATGTTTCAACTTCAGGAAGCTTGCTTTAGTCCATAGATAGGCCTAAGCAACCTGCATACCTTATTAGGACTATCCTTGAACACGAATCTCTCAAGCTATATCATATACACCTCATCATCGAGGTTGCCATTAAGGAACGTAATTTTCATGTCCATCTACCAGATCTCATAATCATAGTGTGCTGTAATAGTCAATAGAATTCAGATGGATTTTAGCATGGCTACGGGTGATAAAGTTTCGTCATAGTTAACATTTTGCCTTTGATGATACCCCTTAGCCACTAGTCTTGCTTTATAAGTCTCTACCTTTCCATCTACTCTGATCATCTTCTTGAAGATCTACTTGTAGCCAATGGATATGATACCCTTGGGTGCATCAACTAGGTTCCAAACCTTATTGGAGTATATGGAATCTATATTTGAATTCATAGTTTCTTACCACTTTCCAGAGTCTATACTCATAATATCATCCTCGTAGGTCTGAGAATCCATATCCTTAATATCATCTCCTATAATATGTCCCATATATCTCTCAAGAGGATGAAATACTCTGTCAAACCTATGAAAGTCGGAACTTGTGTGTTAGGTACCTGAACAAATTATAGCTATAGAATGGTGCTTGAGCTAGGTTCCATCTTTGATTTCAACTTGTTGAAGTTGTGTCTCTTAATGTATGCAGGGCAGTCCCAAATCTTAGCAACCGTAAGATCAAGCTTCTTTCCTTTTCATATCTTATATAGAATAGACACCATCGACTTAGTTGAAATTCTGTTCAAAAGGTAAGCTGTGAACTCTAGGGTGTATCCCCATAATGAGATGGGCAGATCGATGAAACTCATCATAGACTATACTATGTCTAACGGTGTTTGATTCTTCCTTTCGGATATACCATTAAGCTATGGTGTATAAGAAAGAATCCACTGAGACAGAATCCCATGGTCCTTGAGGAATTGGGTAAACTCTATGCTCAAGTACTTACCTCCTCGATCTGATCTAAGAGTCTTAATACTCTTTCTAGTCTGGTTCTCCACTTCATTCTTATACTCTTTGAATTTCTTGAAGGCCTCAGACTTGTACTTCATCAAGTACACATATCCATATCTTGAGAAATCGTCAGTAGAAGTAATGAAGTAGGAGTAACTGCTAGTTATAGGTGCCCTGTAAGCCAATCACACGAGTGATGGCACTTGTGACTTGACATGCACTCTTTCTTTTGCTTATTATATAGGCATTTTATCACTTTATCTTACGTGTTGCATATATTATGATGTCCTTAGATCTGTACAATAAGAATCGGATCGTGATGAGATCACGATAATGAGACCGATTCACGTTTAAACATAGACCCTAAATAATCCCGATCATAAGTTACTCAAAATGGATATCGAGATAACCGGATAGATTGGTGTGCTATATACCTATCCATATGATGAAGGTGGCTAGTCTCATAGCTACTCGTGTGGAGACACTAAGGATACAGTACAAGTAATCATTGGAGAATGAGTTCACTGATTGATCTACTTATGGAATGCTGGATGGTTATTGATATCTCATGTCAGACAGTGATTCCATAGTCCTAGTAGTGTATCTGGTCCTTAGACTTGAGACACCAAGGATGTCCTACATGAGTACTCCACTCTTTGATAGTGGACTTATAGATTTGGAAGTTTCAGATCTAGTACAGCCAGTTATTGGGAGTGGTAGCCAATCTTATAAGTGCTATTGATTGTCAATAGAGGATCATCCGCTCTCGATATCATGAGAGGAATATCTCATGTATTCTTGCTCGAACAAATCCTTGGCCAAGGTTATTCAGATTGAGATAGAAAGAGGTTCTCTAGGAGAATCTGATAAAAGCGAGACTCGAGGAGAGACCGTATGGGCTTGATAACACCATTCCCAGTATAGGATCTCTTGGATATTAGATGGATGAGGGACTATAGATACATGGTAACTGAGGACAGATATGTCCAAAGGATTGAATTCTCCTGTATCGTCTGGAGACTGCAGCATAGTGGCCTAGTATGTCCGCAGTCGATGAGTATGGTGAATTTTTATAGAGATAATAATTCACTAAGTCAGAAGGAGTTCTGACAAGTATGACTCATGGCTAGCTCAATATTGGGCCTAGAGGATCACACACATATGGTAGGTGTTGCGACAAGTAGAGGTTTGGATATAAGATATCCGTCGGAGCCCCTATCTTATTGGATATCAATAAGCCCCTAAATTATTGGATCTTAAGATGAGATCCAATAAGAGCTAATAAGAGATTATTGGGCAGAGACTCATTAATCTAAGAGGCTTGGGTAATTGGATAGATATCCAACACCTAATAGGGCAGGATCCATTAGGGTTTATAAGGGGCCTCTATAAATTGGAGGGAATTGAATGTCCATAGGCTGGGAGTTCTCTCAGAAGCCACTTTTTATTCTCCTCTGCTCAAGAGAGGAGCATCGTCGTAGTCCCTGCCATGTGGATACCACTAGAGAGGAGGACGCTTGACCTGTTAGGGATCGAGTGGCACTAAGAGGGGGGGGTGAATTAGTGTAGCGGATAAAACGATAACTTTTCGACGATTTTAAACAAGCTTCGGAAACTTCATACGATGAAAGCAACGTTTCATTTGAAATCGATTTGATTGCATTCTAACTTTAAAGCATACGTAAGAAGATGAAAAGGAAGTGGAGCAAGTAAAGTAAAGGCTTACAGCAATGTAAAGAAATAATTTCTAAATTTAAACACTCACACATTCAAGAACACCATGATGTATAGTGGTTCGGTCAAATAACCTACATCAACTCTTGAAGCCTTCACCGATGAGGCTATCCTCTTCCACTAGCAAATCCTTTTGAAGGGGAAGGACCAAATACCCCTCTTACAACCCTTTTACAAGAGGTTCACACTCTTACAAGTTTTCACAAAGAGAAGGAGGTGAACACTTAAGCAATTGAAGAACAAGACTTTCCCAAGACTTTTGCTCAAAATCTAACTCTAAAGGGTTATCCTTTCAGCTGAGAAAGGGGGGGGTAATTTATAGGCTCAAAATGGATTCAAATTTAGGCTCTAAATTTGAATTTATTTTGAGTTTCCCGATGTCGGGCAGTGCTATCGCCTGTCAGAGGCGGTGCTACCACTGTCGATCTGGCAGATCGACACAAAGAGGGGCGACTACTACGCCCGACCAGGCAGTGCTACTGCTTTGGCTTTCCAAGCGTTGGGCGGTGCTATCGCCCAAAGACCGCCTTCACCAGGTGTCTTTGGTTCGGTTTGGGCCAAAAACTTTGGCCCAAACTAGTCTAAATCAAGGCCCAGTGGCCCCTACTTTGGGTTTATAGGATTAACACCTAATCCTAACCTAAATTAATATGCTAACTACGAATTTAAAGACATTCCTAAGCTATTACAAAGTCCGCAATTCAAGTCTTCTTCCGACGAGCTTCCGACGAACTTCCGGAGGTCTTCCGACGATCCCTCGGAAACCATCCTGCGGACTCCCGGCAAGCTCTCGGACTCCACGATGATTTTGGCGAGTTCCCCCGAGCTTCTTTGGCAAGCTCCGATCTTTCTTGGCAAGCTCCGCAAACTTTCGACGAACCTTCTAGTGAACTTCCGAAAACCCTTCGGCAAGCTCCCTACTCGTTCTTGGTCGGTTCCGACAGCACTCCTAACGAATCTTCGGACTTCCATCGAACACTCGAACTCCCAACGATCCATCACACTTGACTTCGACTCTTTGTTTCGCTTTATGTCTTCATCCTTATCGTAGTTACTTTTACATAAACAAATTCCCTACTTCGATCTAGACAATTATTACAACGCGAATTGGCATCCAGTTGCCCGGCACGTCATTGGTCGGTGCTTCCTCCGATCCTTCGGCACATTGCCCTCTCTTGTGGTTTGTTGCCTAATCAGTGGTTGACCTCCGTAACCCCGATATCCATGGTGCAACTCTGCACTTCTTGGCTCGATGCCCGATGTCTGAAGCCTCCTACCGATAGTTAATCGTACCTCCGGTGCAACGTCAATTCCTCTAGCGTCAACTGTCTAATCCTGATCGATAGTAGACCTGCGTAACTCAACACGCAGTTAAACAACAAAACACAATCAATTAGTTTCATCATCAAAATCTGAGATTCAACATGACCTTCTTCATCCTCTCCTACAGATCTGCAAGGATTCAAGGATATGCGATCTCCGTAGGTATATTTCTTTTACGCATGTAGTTTTCGTAGATTTATTTTTGACTCATCGATCTTCGCACGACGATGGAACCTTTCATGGAAATTCAAGGTTTTTGTTTTCTGTTCTTCCGCTGTGTATGAGATGTCGCCCCCTGTGGATTTCCCAATAGTAACTACCTATGGTATGAATTAACATGGAATCACATACATCATTATGTATGAGTTCTAGCTTCTAGGATCAAGAACGACACTAAGGGGGGGTGTGAATTAGTACAGCAGTAAAAAACATCAATTTCGAAAAATCATTTTGGTGAAGATGTTACATTCGACGAAAACATGTTTCAATAAAAACCTTTAACTTTGAATACGTTTGCAAAGGGGTTGAGAAGAAGTAGGGCAGTTGCAGTTAAGTAAAAAAGAATGTAGTAAAAGCAAAGAAGAATGCAGTAAAAGTAAAGTATGCAGCAAGAAGAGAACACACTAATTTATAGTAGTTTGGTCATCCGACCTATGTCCACTTCTGATACCTCCTCCGATGAGATCACCGACTTCTACTATTGATCTTTCTTCAAGGGCATATATCAATTACCCCTTTACAGAACTCTTTATAAGTGGCTCACTCTCCTTATACAAGCTTCTAACACTTAGAATCAGTGGAGATAAACTATCAAGTTTTACAAGCGATTTCACTATAATCTCAGTTCTTTATGTTCACTTCTCTATATCAAATAAGTTGAGAAGTAAGGAGTATTTATAGGCCTCAATTGGCTTTAAAAATGAAGACAAAAAAGGTCTCATCCCAGATTTTTGAGGTCTTAGCAATACCACTGTCAATTGACTTTGACACTAGGTGGTACTACCACCTAGTCTGACGATACTATCGCCAGACAGAGTCCTGGCTACTGGAACTAGGCGGTACTACTGTCCAATCTAGCGGTACCACTACTTGGCAATTAATAACTACTTGGCGGTACAACCGCCCAAACACTTGGGAGATTAAGCCCTGGGTGGTTCCACCGCCCAGTCTAGCGGTGCTACTGCTAAATAGGGTTCAACAGCACTATTTGGGCCATGAGTTCAGCCCAAACCAGTCCGATTGTGAGCCTAGTTGGCTCCTAAAAAAGTTAATAGGATTACCTCTCAAACCTAACTCTAATTACACCCTAACTATGACATTTAAGGCATATACTAAAGTAAATAAGTCCGGTAAGTCAAAATTTCTTCCGGCGAGCTTCCGACGATCTTCCGGCGAATTTCCGACGAACTCTCGACAATCTTCCAATGGACTTACGGCAAGCACTTAGCGAGTTCTGATGAGCTTCTTTGGCAAGCTTCGATTTTCTCGATGAGCTCCGACGAACTTCCGACGATGTTCTCGGTGAACTTTCGACGTATATTTCAACAATCTCCTGACAAACTCTGAGCAAATTCTGGCAATACTCCTGATGCATTTTTGGACTCTCGATGAACTCTCGGACTCCCAACATATTGTTCGATCTTGACTCTAGCACTACATTTTGCTTTATGCCTTGATCGCTATTGTAGTTAATCATGCATACTTTTCTCAACATATAGATTAGATCAAATAATTTAAAAATTAATTTTATCATCAAAATCTAAGATTCAACAATCTCTCCCTTTTTTATGATGACAACCAATTGATGACGGAGTTAACCTTAACTCCCCCTATCTATATGTCATACTTGAGAAAATACACTTGAATTCAAGACCTTTGAATTCAAGCTCTAACCGATAAGTTACATGTATTTTAATTTATCGACATGCACAACATGATACTAAGCATGATACTTCAATTCAAAACACAATATCACACATTTATCATGATACCAAAATGATGTCAAAGCATGACAACCATTTTCAAGTCTGATATCAAATGATGATAGACATTCATCATTTCAAAGCATGATACCAACTTCAAATACGATATTTAGCAAGATACAAACTTCAAGTTAGATACCAAATGATAATTCATCATTTCAAAGTATGATACCAATTTCAAATAGGATATTAGGCATAATACTCATTTTAAGTTCAATACCAAATCATAATGATAAACATTTATCATTTCGATACCAAATCAAATATGATAGTGAGCATGACAAAAAGTTATCATTTGAAGTATGAAATTTTTTCAAGCATCCATAATACATTTCAAGCATGTACGATGTGTTTCAAGCATTCATGATACATTTCAAGCATTTGCGATGCGTTTCAAACATTCCTGATACATTCAAACATTTATGATATGATACATACGATACATTTTACGCATTTACAATACAAAATATATTTCAAGCATACATTTCAAGTTTTCATCAATTTGCCACTTTCTCCCCCTTTGTCATCAACAAAAAATAAATGGGCAATCATTTTATGCAAGCAAGGTTTTTCATCATTAAAATAGCAAGATGGTGATTTTTTATCCATGGCCAAGTAAAGAGGAAATGTACAAACTAGCACTACTCATGCTAGAACTTGAGTAGGATTCTTCTTGAAAGGGAAAATGTGAGAGTACAAGGAAAAATTCCATTCATCAAGAAGGATTGATCAATCAAAAGGCCATGAATAGAAGGAAAAGAAATCATTCAAAAATTCATCAAACTTCTACTTTTCATCAAGAGTTCATGACATAGAAAAAATTCCATGAATCATATACGGAAAGCAATTCATTCAAGCTAATGGAAATTGAGTTCATCAAGAGCCAAGTATATCATTTCATGATGTAAATGATATTTCTATAAAATCTGTGAATGTCACTTTCTATCAAAGAAAATTCATTCATGTTGCAAAAATTCACACAAGAATCAAGTATCAATGAACTCCATAAACAATATTTCAATCAAATGACACCTTTATCAAATAAGATCCGTGAATGATATTTTTATCAAATAAAATTCATTCATAATGAAATCCATGAATAAAAATTGAAGACTACTGTCTATTAAATAAAATCCATTCATAATTATTGCAAAAATTTGCACAAGAATGAAATCCGTGAATGAGGGGAGGGTTCTAAGAGTATCGAAAGTCATCAAATGATAAAGCAAGAGTATCAGAAATTCATGAAATAAACTCGATACCAAGATAAGAGGAAGACGATATGAAATAAATTTGATAAGAAGCTTCCATTTTTGAAAGATCGAAAAAGTTTAAAAAAAAGCAAACATGAAACTCAAGCATTCAGACAATTTAACATCTTTAATTAGTGCATCATATGAAACTTAAAGAGAAATATGTATCATTACAACATAGGAGTTAAGAAGTGCATTACAATACATAAAGTCAAGAAGTACAACATAGAGTTCTAAAAAATACAAGCTACTCATCGGGTGGTATATCGAAGTGTCTAAACAAGATATTAATTTGATGATGAATTTATCGCACTTCAGTTAAGATCTCATCTTGTTATAATTTAAGTTGAGCTTGTTGTGATTGAAGTTGATCCAGTCGAGTCATTATATGATCGGCATATGATGAAGGTGTTGGATCCATTGGTGTTGCCTCAAATGGACTAAGGAGAGGAGATTGATTGCCCCTAAATACCGGTGTTTCAGGTTCTGGTTCAAGGAGGGGAGGATCGGTTCTTCTAGATAGCCGAGTCCAAATTTCATTTCTTAGTATGCACCTTAATCGTCTAAGTAGGTTTCTATTGATTACATTATATCTATCTACCTTTATTGTTTCCTTATTTGGTGGTATCATAATGTTATATGCATGCATTAACCTAGTGATTAGGCCACCATATGGAAGAATTAAATCTTTAGTTGATAGATTGATCATGTTTTATGGAATTAAGTATCCAAAGTAATTTTGATATCGGACCATGATCCAATACATTATACCTAATTCCATTTGATTTACCTCATTATGATGATATTATTTTGGAAGCAAAATGCCTATTATGATATGATAAAGTACTTCAAAATTAAAGGGCAATATGTGTTCATAATTTTTAGGAACGATCGACAAGTTCAGGTTTCCAAAAATGATACCGAAGGCTTCAAAATAGCTTATTCTAATTGCATCTAAATCCCATTGACCTCTAAAGTAGCAACATCTTCTTTTCTCAAAAATTTCTATAAGGTTGTAAATGACATTATCCGTAATTAGTATATGATGCCCTAGGAGATAGGTTGATGCATTATCATCTTCGTCTATATTCAAATTATTGTAAAATAAACGAACAAGTCTATGGTATATTGGTTCACTATTTTGCAGGATAGGAAGAACATCTATGTTAGCAAACCATTGGATAGGCTTTAAATCATCTAATTCTTCTAGATCTACATATTTTCCCTTGTGTATATTCCTAGATTCAAAGTTAGGGAACTTAAGGGCACTATCATTTGAATTGAATAGAATGGGATTATATGTTTCATCTTCTCTCTTCTTCTCCTTATCCCTTGAGGATCTTCTAGGGGTCATTGGTCTACATATGTAATCAAGGAAAGAAATCTGTATGAAAGTGAAAAATTAACTTCAAGAATTGAGAGAGGGATTTCAAAGAATACCTTTGCAGTGATTTCCTTAGAAGCTTAGATTGATCCTAGAATTTATGGAGTAGAGAGCTCTTCTTGATTTTCTAGAGGAGGAGGATGAAGAGTGAAAGGTAGAAGAGGGTTTTTGAGGGATGAGGCAAGTATTGGGGTCGATTCTACCGCCAGTCCTAAAGTGCCTTTTTATAAGGCACTCTCGGGCGGTGCTACTATTGAATCTCGGATTTTGATGATGAAACTAATTGATTATGTTTTGTAGTCTAACTATGTTTTGAATTACGTAGGTCTACTATCGATCAGGATTAGATAATTGATGTTGGAGGAATTGACGTTACGCCGGAAGTGATCACGTCAAGATATTGGATGTCGAGCCAAAGGTTCGGTCGACAATCGGCAGAAGGCTTCGTACATCGGGCATCGGGCCAAGAAGAGCGGAGTTGCGCCAAGGATATCGGGGTTGCGGAGGTCAACTGCCAATTGGGCAACAAGTCGCAAGAGAGGACGATGTGCCAAAGAATCGGATGAAGTGTAAACCAATGACGTACCGGGTAACTGAATGTCAATTCGTGTTGTAGTAATTGTCTAGATCGAAGTAGAGTTTTATTTGTGTGTGTAGGATTAACTACGATGACAATGAAGACGTAAAGTGAAACAAAGTGCCGGAAGACATGTGTGATGGATCATTGGGAGTTCGAGAGTTCAACGAAAGTCCGAAGATTCATTGGGAGTGCTGCCGGAACTGGCCAAGAACGAGTAGGGAGCTTGCCGAAGGGTTTTCGAAAGTTCACTAGAAGGTTCGTCGGGAGTTTACGGAGCTTACCAAGAAAGATCGGAGCTTGTCAATGAAGCTCATTGGAACTCGCTAAGATCATCGTGAAGTCTGGGATCTTGCCAGGAGTCCGCAGAATGGTTTCCGAGGATTCGTCGGAAGACCGTCGGAAGTTCACCGAAAGCTCACCGGAAGAAGTCTTGACTTATCAGACTTTGTAATAACTTAGGAAATATCTTTAATTTTATAGTTAGTATGTTAATTTGGGTTAGGTTTAGGTATTAATCCTATAACGCAAGTGGGGGCCCATTGGGCCTTGTTTCGAATTGGTTTGGGTCGAGTTTAAGGCCTAGACTAGTGTGCTGAAAAGTGCTGGGCGGTGGCCCCGCTCAGCACCTGAGAGCATGGGTGGTGGCACCGCTACCATGGGCGGTGGAACCACCCTGTACACTATCAATCTGACAACTGACAAGTGGTGGCACCGCCAACACCGAGAACAACGAAAGAGATTCATATTTGGGCTCCAAATTTGAATCCTCTTAGGGTCTATAAATACCCCAAGTTTTCCTGCAAGAAATGTAACAAGCACAACACTTTGAAAGCAAGAAAACGTTGTTCAAATCTCTCTAGAAAATCCTCCTTAGTTTTTCACTTGTATTCCACTAAAAGAAAGGAGAGAGTGCTTGTCAGAGTTATCTCTTAAGCCCGTCAAAAGGAGAGGTGCTATAAGGGAGTTCATCCTCGCCCATTGGAAGGAGAATAGCTAGTGAAAAGTCGGTGGCCTTAAGCGAAGAGGAATCGGGAGTGGATGTAAGTCGGATGATCGAACCACTATAAATCGATTTGCATTTACTTTCTTGCAACTTACTATACTACAAACCATCTTCACTTTGCTGCCTTACTTACTCGACTTCCTCTTCATCTTCTTATATATGCTTTTAAGTTTATACGCAATCGAAATCGGGTTTAATCAAAACATATTCTTTTCGCACAAAGTTTTCGAAAGTTGGTTTAAATCGCAGAAAGTTTATCATATTTATTCGTTGCACTAATTCACCCCTCCCCCTCTTAGTGCCGCTCGATCCCTAATAGCCACTGCCAGTTGGGTGGTGCCACCACCTAAGAACAGAATGTCATGGCGATGCTACTGCCAGTTCTAGCGATGCCACCATTGGTACATTCTCTTAGGCTTGATTGGGGTTGCAATACTTTTATCACTTAATCAATTGATCTTTCATATTTAACATCTATTTTATAGTGAGTCTAATATTAAATGTTCGACTTAATTATCATGTAATTAATCAAGTAAAATCATTCAAGTTTCTTTTGTTTATTAATTTGAATGAACTTCATATTTCTTTTAAGAAAGACAACTTATCAAACCTTTTTAACATACAAAGAGATTCCATCATATAAAGAGATGTCATGATCATCAAATGATTTCAAGAACATTTTCTTTAGGATGATCAAGGGAGAACGATTAATGAGAAAATTGATAACTTGAATATTAAGAGAGGAGTTTAGACAAGTGTTTTCGAGAATTACGAAAGCTTGAGTATCAACATATTGTAAGTGAAATCAAGGACATCATCAAGATCACTTTTTGAGAAATCAAACAAAAATAATTTAGCTAGTGTCCCTTAGTCTCAACACTAGTATATTTTGGCATCGTTATTTAAGGTTCAAAGGTTAACACATAAACGATCAATACATTTCAATCATTAGGTAATCAATAATCTTTCATTGTTGTTTGAGCTAGTGAGCTTGATTATAAGCATGTATTATCGATGTATCATTTCTCGCTCCTAGCTTGTGATTATTGACACGTTTATAAGAAAGGGTGGTTTTTAGGTACCCATTTAACCTTGGGTCCCTCATAAATCGATCTACTCAACTTATCATTTTATATAGAGTCTTTTACGGTCCCTTTTGGGAACCTAAATTAATTTGTGTAGACTATGTTTCTTAAATGGATATTTATGAGCATAATGTCTGAGTTTATAATCAAAGTTGTATTTGGTGTGGGGTGATACATGCAAGGTAGAGCCTTTAACAAAAATGATTGAATTTTGGTGAGAGCTACCACAAATTCGATTCCACCTCTTCTATGACGTGACCCTTATTGGCAAGGATCATGTTCAAGGACTTGTTACTAATCTTAAACTTTTTAAAGTTTCATTTAGTAGCAAGTTCTCCTTTTAAGTGCCTCTAAGTATTTATACTTGGTGCATGGAGCGTTAAAGGATTGTCATACTTAAGTTTTTCAAATTCACTATTTAAAAGATATGCTCCTTTTTCAATAAATTATATTTTTTTGTTAATTAATTTATATTCATCGAATAAATCATGAAAAGTACTCAATAGTTCATCAAAAGATAAATTTGCATCTAATGAACTACTTATCTCTTCACCGATTACCATTAGCGTGTAGTTAGCAATCTCCTTGTTGCTTTGCTCTTCTTCTTCAGAAGCGCTCGAATCACCCCACGTTGCTTTGAGCGCCTTCTTCTTTAGTTGTTTCTTCTTTATGTGGGGATATTCACTTTTGAAGTATCCCGGCTTCTTGCATTCATAGCAAATGATTTATTCTTTCTTAAGTTTAATTTTATTTTTAATATTATTTTTAGATTTACTTCTTCTTATGAATTTTTTGAACTTTCTTGTCAAGAGTGTCAAGTCATCATCATTGTCCTCATCACTTGAACTTTTTTTCAAGTAGTCTCTATGAGTTCTTAGTGTCATATCCTTCCTGTTCTTAAGAAAGTTGTTCTCAAGCTCTTCATGAGCATTGCAAGTCATCTCATAGATCATTAGAGACCCAATAAGTGCTAGTCATATGTGTCTTACAACCCAATCACACGAGTGATGACACTTGTGACTTGATATGCACTATTTCTCCTTGCTTATTATTAAGTATTTTATCACTTTATCTTGTGTGTTACATATATTGTGATGTCCTTGGATCTGTGCAATGGTAATCGGATCGTGATGAGATCACAATAATGAGACCGATTCACCTTTAAACACAGACCCTAAATAATCCTAGTCATAGGTTACTCGAGAGGGACATCGAGATAACCAGATAGACTAGTAAGCTATATACCCATCCATATGATAGAGGTGGTTGGTCTCATAGCTACTCGTGTGGGGACACTAAGGGTATAGTGCCGGTGATCATTGGGAAATGAATTCACTGATTGATCCGCCTACGGAATGCTTGATAATTATTGATACCTCACGTCAGATAGCGATTTCATAGTCCCAGTAGTGTATCTGGTCCTTAGACTTGAAACATTAAGGATGTCCTATATGAGTACTCCACTCTTTAATACCAGACTTATATGTTTGAAACATTAAGGATGTCCTATAGGAATATCTCATGTATTCTTGCTCGAACAAATCCTTGGCCAAGATTATTCAAATTGAAAGAGAAAGAGTTTTTCGGGAGAATCGGACAAGAGCAAGACTCGAGGAGAGATCAGTATAGGCTTTGTGACACCATACCCGATATAGGGTCTCGGGATATTAGTTGGATGGGGACTATAGATACATGACAACGAGGACAAATAGGTCCAAAGGATTGGATTCCCTGTATCATTTGGGGCTACGGTATAGTGGCCTAAAATCGTCATGATCGATGAGTTTGGTGAATTATTATAGAGATAATAATTCACTAAGTCAGAAGGAGTTCTGACAAGTATGAGTCATGGCTAGCTCGATATTAGGCCTAGAGGGTCACACGCATATGACAGGTGTTGCGACGAGTAGAGGTTCGGATATGAGATATCCGTTGGAGCTCCTAATTTATTGGATATCCATTAAGCCCCTAAATTATTGGATCCTAAGATAAGATCCAATAATTACTAATAAGAGATTATTGGGTAGAGACCCACTAATCCAAGAGGCTTGGGTAATTGGATGGATATCCAATACCCAACAGGGCAAGATCTATTAGGGTTTACAATGGGCCTATATAAATAGGAGGGAACCAAAGCTCTATAGGCCAGGAGTTCTTTTTGGTGGCCACCTCTTGTTCTCCTCTCCCCAGAGAGGTGCATCGTCGTAGTTCCTGCCGTGTGGATACCATTAGAGAGGAGGACGCTTGACCTTCTTCATCCTCTCCTATAGATCTGTAGAGATTCAGGGATATACGATCTCCTTAAATATTTTCTTTTACATATGCAGTTTTCACAGATTTATCTTTGATGCATCGATCTTTGAACGATGATGGAACCTTTCTATAGGAAATCTATGGTTTTGTTTTTTGTTCTTCTGCTGCGCATGAGATGTCACCCTATAGAATTTCCCAATAATAAGTTCTTCGAGTGGGAAATTGTTCAGATCCTTGGCCTCTTGAATGATCATTACTTTAGGCTCTCAACTCTTTCGAAGAGATCTTAATATTTTATTAACAAGTTCAAAGTTAGAAAAACTTTTACCAAGGGCTTTTAGACCATTGACGACATCCGTAAATTAGGTATACATGTCTCCAATGGTCTCTCTTGGTTTAATGCAAAATAATTTGTAACTATGAACTAAAAGATTTATTTTAGACTCCTTTACTCTACTAGTGTCTTCGTGTGTGATTTCGAGTTTATGCCAAATATCAAAAGCAGTTTCACAAATAAAAACTTGATTGAATTTATTCTTATCTAAAGCGCAAAACAGGCATTCATAGCCTTGGCATTTAAAAAGAAAGTCTTCTTTTCCAACTCATTCCAATCGTTTATTGAAAGAAAAGACTTTTGAAAGTCATTTTCAATAATATTCTATAATTCAAAATCCATAGAAATCCAAAATATTCTCATCCTAGTTTTTCAATATATATAATCATGTCATTGAACATGGGTAGACGTGTGATTGAATAACCCTCTAGATTTCCAGCAAATGTCATCTCTCTTGGGTTTTAAACCAAAATAAGAGTGATCTTGCTCTGATACCAATTGTTAGGATCAAGAACGACACTATGATACTTCAATTCAAAACACAATATCACACATTTATCATGATACCAAAATGATGTCAAAGCATGACAACCATTTTCAAGTCTGATATCAAATGATGATAGACATTCATCATTTCAAAGCATGATACCAACTTCAAATACGATATTTAGCAAGATACAAACTTCAAGTTAGATACCAAATGATAATTCATCATTTCAAAGTACGATACCAATTTCAAATAGGATATTAGGCATAATACTCATTTTAAGTTTAATACCAAATCATAATGATAAACATTTATCATTTCGATACCAAATCAAATATGATAGTGAGCATGACAAAAGTTATCATTTGAAGTATGAAATTTTTCAAGCATCCATAATACATTTCAAGCATGTGCGATGTGTTTCAAGTATTCATGATACATTTCAAGCATTTGCGTCGCGTTTCAAACATTCTGATACATTCAAACATTTATGATATGATACATACGATACATTTTACGCATTTACAATACAAAATATATTTCAAGCATACATTTCAAGTTTTCATCAATTTGCCACTTTCTCCCCTTTGTCATCAACAAAAATAAATGGGCAATCATTTTATGCAAGCAAGGTTTTTCATCATTAAAATAGCAAGATGGTGATTTTTATCCATGGCCAAGTAAAGAGGAAATGTAAAAACTAGCACTACTCATGCTAGAACTTGAGTAGGATTCTTCTTGAAAGGAAAATGTGAGAGTACAAGGAAAAATTCCATTCATCAAGAAGAATTGATCAATCAAAGGCCATGAATAGTAGAAGGAAAAGAAATCATTCAAAAATTCATCAAACTTCTACTTTTCATCAAGAGTTCATGACATAGAAAAAATTCCATGAATCATATAAGGAAAGAAATTCATTCAAGCTAATGGAAATTGAGTTCATCAAGAGCCAAGTATATCATTTCATGATGTAAATGATATTTCTATAAAATCCGTGAATGTCACTTTCTATCAAAGAAAATTCATTCATGTTGCAAAAATTCACACAAGAATCAAGTATCAATGAACTCCATAAACAATATTTCAATCAAATGACACCTTTATCAAATAAGATCCGTGAATGATATTTTTATCAAATAAAATTCATTCATAATGAAATCCATGAATAAAAATTGAAGACTACTGTCTATTAAATAAAATCCATTCATAATTATTGCAAAAATTTGCACAAGAATGAAATCCGTGAATGAGGGGAGGGTTCTAAGAGTATCGAAAGTCATCAAATGATAAAGCAAGAGTATCAGAAATTCATGAAATAAACTCGATACCAAGATAAGAGGAAGACGATATGAAATAAATTTGATAAGAAGCTTCCATTTTTGAAAGATCGAAAAAGTTTAAAAAAAAGCAAACATGAAACTCAAGCATTCAGACAATTTAACATCTTTAATTAGTGCATCATATGAAACTTAAAGAGAAATATGTATCATTACAACATAGGAGTTAAGAAGTGCATTACAATACATAAAGTCAAGAAGTACAACATAGAGTTCTAAAAAATACAAGCTACTCATCGGGTGGTATATCGAAGTGTCTAAACAAGATATTAATTTGATGATGAATTTATCGCACTTCGATTAAGATCTCATCTTGTTATAATTTAAGTTGAGCTTGTCGTGATTGAAGTTGATCGATCAGTCATTATATGATCGGCATATGATGAAGGTGTTGGATCCATTGGTGTTGCCTCAAATGGACTAAGGAGAGGAGATTGATTGCCCCTAAATACCGATGTTTCGAGTTACTCGTTCAAGGAGGAGGATCGGTTCTTCTAGATAGCCGAGTCCAAATTTCATTTCTTAGTATGCACCTTAATCGTCTAAGTAGGTTTCTATTGATTACATTATATCTATCTACCTTTATTGTTTCCTTATTTGGTGGTATCATAATGTTATATGCATGCATTAACCTAGTGATTAGGCCACCATATGGAAAAATTAAATCTTTAGTTGATAGATTGATCATGTTTTATTGAATTAAGTATCCAAAGTAATTTTGATATCCGACCATGATCCAATACATTATACCTAATTCCATTTGATTTACCTCATTATGATGATATTATTTTGGAAGTAAAATGCCTATTATGATATGATAAAGTACTTCAAAATTAAAGGGCAATATGTGTTCATAATTTTTAGGAACGATCGACAAGTTCGGGTTTCCAAAAATGATACCTAAGGCTTCAAAATAGCTTATTCTAATTGCATCTAAATCCCATTGACCTCTAAAGTAGCAACATCTTCTTTTCTCAAAAATTTCTATAAGGTTGTAAATGACATTATCCGTAATTAGTATATGATGCCCTAGGAGATAGGTTGATGCATTATCGTCTTCGTCTACATTCAAATTATTGTAAAATAAACGAACAAGTCTATGGTATATTGGTTCACTAATTTGCAGGATAGGAAGAACATCTATGTTAGCAAACCATTGGATAGGCTTTAAATCCTCTAATTCTTCTAGATCTACATATTTTCCCTTGTGTATATTCCTAGATTCAAAGTTAGGAAACTTAAGGGCACTATCATTTGAATTGAATAGAATGGGATTATATGTTTCATCTTCTCTCTTCTTCTCCTTATCCCTTGAGGATCTTCTAGGGGTCATTGGTCTACATATGTAATCAAGGAAAGAAATCTGTATGAAAGTGAAAAATTAACTTCAAGAATTGAGAGAGGGATTTCAAAGAATACCTTTGCAGTGATTTCCTTAGAAGCTTAGATTGATCCTAGAATTTATGGAGTAGAGAGCTCTTCTTGATTTTCTAGAGGAGGAGGATGAAGAGTGAAAGGTAGAAGAGGGTTTTTGAGGGATGAGGCAAGTATTGGGGTCGATTCTACCGCCAGTCCTAAAGTGCCTTTTTATAAGGCACTCTCGGGCGGTGCTACTATTGAATCTCGGATTTTGATGATGAAACTATTTGATTATGTTTTGTAGTCTAACTATGTTTTGAATTACATAGGTCTACTATCGATCAGGATTAGATAATTGATGTTGGAGGAATTGACGTTACGCCAGAAGTGATCACGTCAAGATATTGGATGTCGAGCCAAAGGTTCGGTCGACAATCGGCAGAAGGCTTCGTACATCGGGCATCAGGCCAAGAAGAGCGGAGTTACGCCAAGGATATCGGGGTTGCGGAGGTCAACTGCCAATTTGTCACGGACTTAGCTGGTTTTGCCTAAGCCGTGCGGTACCAATGCGTATCACCGCAAAGGTCAGCCTCCCCGAAATCTCCTACAATCCCTTAGGACCTGCAAAAGAGAAGACGGGACAGAGAAAGCGCTTCACACGGGATCCACAAGCCACTCTTTTAGTAAACACTTTATAGCCAATGCACATTCCAATAATGGATATCACAAGCTCAGAAAGTTGCACAACAAAGGTATAGATTTGGTCCACTACAGACCGAATTCTAGTACAAGTGTCCACATGACACAAACTTTCAGTACAAGCCGATAATGGCTGCCAAACTCACTCAAATGGGGCGTTTAGCCTTTGGCAAGCCCTTTACAAGTAATAACAAACCAAAAGGGACACGGACAAGCAAGGCATTACACCGAACAAGCCGTTTACAATTTTGTCCGTGACATTCTCCCCCACTTAATCCTTCGACGTCCTCGTCGAAGCCTTTGCTGACGCTGCAACTTCTTTTCTTTGTTGGATCTTGATCTTACGCTCCTGCTGCGATGCGCCCCTTGGCTCCCATTTGTTCTCCACTTGTTGTTGAGTCGTCGAACTTTAATCCGCCGTGCTGCTTCAACTCGCCAATGACTCGACTTTGGTGTGGGGTTGGCAAAGTTGTGCTGATCCTTGCTTTGGTTCTTGTGGATTCATCGATGAAGGAAAAGACCATCTTTGATATCGCGCGATCTTCAAATTCTTCTTGTCTCTTGAACTGGATAGATGCTTTGTTGGAGCTTTAACGAGCATCACCTCGCAACCTTTGAAGTTTTCGAGTCCTTCCTCATGAAATTTGCCCATCGAATCTTCTTCCACTTAGTTGTCTTGAAGGGTCTTCACATCTGTGCGAGCTCCTCTGTTTGGATAACTAAGAGAGTGGGGTACTAGAGTTCCGCCCATTCTCTTGGGAGTTGAGAAGGCAAAGGTTACTTGTCTTCGCCCGCCTCCTCGAGTTTGTACTTCGTGCGTCAGTGGTTCTTGGACTTCGCTTTGCTCTTAGCTCACACTTCAAAGCACTTGAAGTGTTTGCAATCCTTGCTTGCCGAGTCGACTCTGTGATTCACCTTCTCATTGTCATTGAACTTCGGAATGCAAGAAGTTATCACTCCAACTTGGAGTAAGTCTCCGATAGATTTGGTCGCCTTTGGGATTGTACCGCCTTCTCCATCATTTCGTCAATCGACTCCTCACGAGTAGTAAAGGTACAGCACTGCAGCGTCTTGTCTACTCCGATCCTTGGTCATGCACTCTTGCATCGACCAAGTCCTTCACTCACGGCTATCTTGATAGAAAGTCTGTGACATTGGTCTTACAAAGTTCTCGGCCTTCGCCCTTCAAAGTCTTGGTACATGGAGTTTGCCAAAGCATTCTCCTCCTCCACGGCCCATATCACGACCAAGTGCTCTCCCTCTAAGAGAGCAAGGGATTGATGACTCCCGGAAGTCCCACCTCAGCGGTACCATGGCACTGCGACGCCAATGGCACTACTATCCGTTGTCTCGCATCTGCATCCCTTCTTCGTGATCGGTAGATCTGCCTCTACGGCATTGTGACACTCCTCTGAGTTCACCTTCAATCTAACCGATGACTGATATTGGGTAGCTGAGTCCCTCTTGGACTCGTCATTGCTTCCTCGCCCTTTTTTGACCACCTGCTTCGACACCTCTGTGTTCTCCGAGCAGTTCCACTTGGTCGCTGGAAAGACAGACTACAACTCCCATGTATGGCCACCGCCACACATGTTGCAGGACTTGCACCATTTCTGTTCTCCTTAGCTTCATTGGCTGCAATGTTCGCTTACTCGGCCTTGTCCTCTGACTTGCCGGGCTCCCTTAAGCGAAAGTGAACTCTGAAGTAGTTCCACTCTTCAGCAGCTCCGATCATACCACTGTATGATCCAGTCCCCCTATGGGACTCCCTGGTACTTGCATCTGAACTTCTTCCTTGATAGTGCACAGCCCCCATAAGCTGATGTCCAAGGCTTCCATTCAATGCAACATTCGGTGCACGCACGGAAGACCCGCCTCTGCGGTACCATGGCATTCATTGCTTGAATCCATAGCTCTTCTTGCCGTCGTGTTGTTCACCGTTGTGGAGCTCCTTGTCGCGCTCCCGGTCATATCTCCAGATGACCATGTCCCTCACGGGACTCACTGTGTGTGTCGACTTGCCGCGAACTTTTCCACCACAATCTGCTGCATCATGTCGCCGCCTGGTGACATCTCCCTGCATACTGATCCCTGTGGTATGAACTCGAACTGCGATATCTCCATGTGTGGACTCGCCACACATCGCAGGGCCTTCGCCCGGCTTCGATTCTGTTCGCTTCTTTGGTAATCGACCTTCGTCCACCCACTCTCGGGTCACACTCGGGCGAAGCCTAGCTCTAGGGCGATCCATCGCCTAGCGGCTCCTCAAAGTCCCACGACTTCGCTGAAATTGGTGCACCACTATGCGGATCTCTCTGCCTCTACCAAGGCACAATCTCCGCTTATCATGACAACTTGAATAGCAACACTATGGCATATTCTTCAAGAGTAACTGTCTCTGCATCCTCTTGCCCCGTGCTAAGGCCTTTTGACACCAACTCGCCTCGAAAAGCTGCGTCACCTTAGAATCTCCACCAAGTGCTTCATCGAGATAAGATGTATGTGCCTCAAGCTCCTTCGTCTTTGGCACCATGCAAGATGAGTTTGCTCCATCTGAATATGAAACCCATGGAGCGACATGATCCGATTCTTGCCTCGGCAAGAGTCCATGTCCTTGACCTCGTGTAAGGAAAGCACCAAGCCTCCGCTCCATATTCCGTCTTCAAAGCCAACTCCCTTCACGCGATTTGGGTACTTCACCAAGTCTTCCCCAAGTTGTTACGCTTCTCGATTAGCATTGGATTAATGGTGGCCCGCCCACCATTCCACGGTCAGCCCTCGGTTGAGTCCGAACTCACGATCGGCTCTTAGTGTGCCTTCACTTTGTGTTGCCCCTGGTTGCTCCCCATTTGATCTCGCTTATGCGTCCACCAACGCATTGCCACTTGCGAGATCATCGATGACTCCTCATCGCTCACTCGATCCCTCGAGCTCTGTCTTGAGGTACTCCTCAGCGATTCATTGCACATTCACATTCGGAGGCGGGACTTATCCCTCTGGATATCTGCCCCGTCGAGCAACTTCTCTCTTCGCATCCTTCCCTCGGAAGTTTTGGAGACCACCGTCCCCTTGGACTACTCCGCCTTTGCTTTGAACAAAGCGTGCCCAGTGCGCCCCTTGAAATGCACTTTGCTAGATTGTGACACCTCACCAATACACTCATGACCTTTGCACCCCTGCGGGTCTAGCAACATCTTTGTACTGTTGCACACTTCAGCATCTTACGAAAGTATCCTGCACATGCCGAAGAGAAAGTTTCAATGCTCCAATGCACGGACCTTCAGCCGCCTTGGGATGGCCACGGACAGTCCATCGTCCGCATGCAAGACCTTGCATGAGTATCGAATTCCTTGAGTTTGCAATTCCCCTGAGCTCTGTGAGCTTTGCACAACTCTTCCGATCATTGAACAACCCACTCCGCCTTGCGGTCTCATCCTTTGCCAAGCACTCCGCTTGCTTTGAGCACCGTCAAGTTTGGGTGCCATTGTCGAGCCACTGCTCAAACTCAGCCATCCCGACCTTTGTGCGCTCCGTAATTCCTCTTAGCTTGTTGTACTTGTGGTGCCTCGCTAGGTCCCCCACGTTTGCATGCTAAGTGTTTCTAAGTGAGCTTGTCCCGCTCTGATACCAACTGTCACGGACTTAGCTGGTTTTGCCTAAGCCGTGCGGCACCAATGCGTATCACCGCAAAGGTCACCTCCCGAAATCTCCTACAATCCCTTAGGACCTGCAAAAAGAGAAGACGGACAGAGAAAGCGCTTCACACGGATCCACAAGCCACTCTTTTAGTAAACACTTTATAGCCAATGCACATTCCAACAATGGATATCACAAGCTCGGATAACAAAGGTATAGATTTGGTCCACTACAGGCACCGAATTCTAGTACAAGTGTCCACATGACACAAACTTTCTGTACAAGCCGATAATGGCTGCCAAACTCACTCAAATGGGGCGTTTAGCCTTTGGCAAGCCCTTTACAAGTAATAACAAACCAAAAGGGACACGGACAAGCAAGCATTACACCGAACAAGCCATTTACATTTTTGTCCATGATAAATTGGGCAACAAGTCGCAAGAGAGGACGATGTGCCAAAGAATCGGATGAAGCGTAAACCAATGATGTACCGGGTAACTGAATGTCAATTCGTGTTGTAGTAATTGTCTAGATCGAAGTAGAGTTTTATTTGTGTGTGTGTAGGATTAACTACGATGACAATGAAGACGTAAAGTGAAACAAAGTGCCGGAAGACAAGTGTGATGGATCATTGGGAGTTCGAGAGTTCAACGAAAGTCCGAAGATTCATTGGGAGTGCTGCCGGAACTGGCCAAGAACGAGTAGGGAGCTTGCCGAAGGGTTTTCGAAAGTTCACTAGAAGGTTCGTCGGGAGTTTACGGAGCTTGCCAAGAAAGATCGGAGCTTGTCAATGAAGCTCATTGGAACTCGCCAAGATCATCGTGAAGTTCACCGAAAGCTCACCGGAAGAAGTCTTGACTTATCAGACTTTGTAATAACTTAGGAAATATCTTTAATTTTATAGTTAGCATGTTAATTTGGGTTAGGTTTAGGTATTAATCCTATAACGCAAGTGGGGGCCCATTGGGCCTTGTTTCGAACTGGTTTGGGTCGAGTTTAAGGCCCAGACTAGTGTGCTGAAAAGTGCTGGGCGGTGGCACCGCTCAGCACCTGAGAGCATGGGCGGTGGCACCGCTACCATGGGCGGTGGAACCACCCTGTACACTATCAATCTGACAACTGACAAGTGGTGGCACCGCCAACACCGAGAACAACGAAATAGATTCAAATTTGGGCTCCAAATTTGAATCCTCTTAGGGTCTATAAATACCCCAAGTTTTCCTGCAAGAAATGTAACAAGCACAACACTTTGAAAGCAAGAAAACGTTATTCAAATCTCTCTAGAAAATCCTCCTTAGTTTTTCACTTGTATTCCACTAAAAGAAAGGAGAGAGTGCTTGTCAGAGTTATCTCTTAAGCCCGTCAAAAGGAGAGGTGCTATAAGGGAGTTCATCCTCGCCCATTGGAAGAAGAATTGCTAGTGAAAAGTCGGTGGCCTTAAGCGAAGAGGAATCGGGAGTGGATGTAAGTCGGATGATTGAACCACTATAAATCGGTTTGCATTTACTTTCTTGCAACTTACTATACTGCAAACCATCTTCACTTTGCTGCCTTACTTACTCGACTTCCTCTTCATCTTCTTATATATGCTTTTAAGTTTATACGCAATCGAAATCGGGTTTAATCAAAACATATTCTTTTCGCACAAAGTTTTCGAAAGTTGGTTTAAATCGCAGAAAGTTTATCATATTTATTCGTTGCACTAATTCACCCCTCCCCCTCTTAGTGCCACTCGATCCCTAATAGCCACCGCCAGTTGGGTGGTGCCACCACCTAAGAACAGAATGTCATGGCGATGCTACTGCCAGTTCTAGCGATGCCACCATTGGTACATTCTCTTAGGCTTGATTGGGGTTGCAATACTTTTATCACTTAATCAATTGATCTTTCATATTTAACATCTATTTTATAATGAGTCTAATATTAAATGTTCGACTTAATTATCATGTAATTAATCAAGTAAAATCATTCAAGTTTCTTTTATTTATTAATTTGAATGAACTTTATATTTCTTTTAAGAAAGACAACTTATCAAACCTTTTTAACATACAAAGAGATTCCATCATATAAAGAGATGTCATGATCATCAAATGATTTCAAGAACATTTTCTTTAGGAGGATCAAGGGAGAACGATTAATGAGAAAATTGATAACTTGAATATTAAGAGAGGAGTTTAGACAAGTGTTTTCGAGAATTACGAAAGCTTGAGTATCAACATATTGTAAGTGGAATCAATGACATCATCAAGATCACTTTTTGAGAAATCAAACAAAAACAATTTAGCTAGTGTCCCTTAGTCTCAACACTAGTATATTTTGGCATCGTTATTTAAGGTTCAAAGGTTAACACATAAACGATCAACACATTTCAATCATTAGGTAATCAATAATCTTTCATTGTTGTTTGAGCTAGTGAGCTTGATTATAAGCATGCATTATCGATGTATCATTTCTCGCTCCTAGCTTGTGATTATTGACACGTTTATAAGAAAGGGTGGTTTTTAGGTACCCATTTAACCTTGGGTCCCTCATAAATCGATCTACTCAACTTATCATTTTATATAGAGTCTTTTACGGTCCCTTTTGGGAACCTAAATTAATTTGTGTAGACTATGTTTCTTAAATGGATATTTATGAGCATAATGTCTGAGTTTATAATCAAAGTTGTATTTGGTGTGGGGTGATACATGCAAGGTAGAGCCTTTAACAAAAATGATTGAATTTTGGTGAGAGCTACCACAAATTCGATTCCACCTCTTCTATGAACGTGACCCTTATTGGCAAGAATCATGTTCAAGGACTTGTTACTAATCTTAAACTTTTTTAAAGTTTTATTTAGTAGCAAGTTCTCCTTTTTAAGTGTCTCTAAGTATTTATACTTGGTGCATGGAGGCGTTAAAGGATTGTCATACTTAAGTTTTTCAAATTCACTATTTAAAAAGATATGCTCCTTTTTCAATAAATTATACTTTTTTGTTAATTAATTTATATTCATCGAATAAATCATGAAAAGTACTCAATAGTTCATCAAAAGATAAATTTGCATCTAATGAACTACTTATCTCTTCACCGATTGCCATTAGCGCGTAGTTAGCAATCTCCTTGTTGCTTTGCTCTTCTTCTTCAGAAGCGCTCGAATCACCCCACGTTGCTTTGAGCGCCTTCTTCTTTAGTTGTTTCTTCTTTATGTGGGGATATTCACTTTTGAAGTATCCCGGCTTCTTACATTCGTAGCAAATGATTTATTCTTTCTTAAGTTTAATTTTATTTTTAATATTATTTTTAGATTTACTTCTTCTTATGAATTTTTTGAACTTTCTTGTCAAGAGTGCCAAGTCATCATCATTGTCCTCATCACTTGAACTTTTTTTCAAGTAGTCTCTATGAGTTCTTAGTGTCATATCCTTCCTGTTCTTAAGAAAGTTGTTCTTAAGCTCTTCATGAGCATTGCAAGTCATCTCATAGATCATTAGAGACCCAATAAGTGCTAGTCATATGTGTCTTACAACCCAATCACACGAGTGATGACACTTGTGACTTGATATGCACTATTTCTCCTTGCTTATTATTAGGTATTTTATCACTTTATCTTGTGTGTTACATATATTGTGATGTCCTTGGATCTGTGCAATGGTAATCGGATCGTGATGAGATCACAATAATGAGACCGATTCACCTTTAAACACAGACCCTAAATAATCCTAGTCATAGGTTACTCGAGAGGGACATCGAGATAACCAGATAGACTAGTAAGCTATATACCCATCCATATGATAGAGGTGGTTGGTCTCATAGCTATTCGTGTGGGGACACTAAGGGTACAGTGCAGGTGATCATTGGGAAATGAATTCACTGATTGATCGGCCTATGGAATGCTTGATAGTTATTGATACCTCACGTCAGATAGCGATTTCATAGTCCCAGTAGTGTATCTGGTCCTTAGACTTGAAACATTAAGGATGTCCTATATGAGTACTCCACTCTTTAATACCAGACTTATATGTTTGAAACATTAAGGATGTCCTATAGGAATATCTCATGTATTCTTGCTTGAATAAATCCTTGGCCAAGATTATTCAAATTGAAAGAGAAAGAATTTTTCGGGAGAATCAGACAAGAGCAAGACTCGAGGAGAGACTGTATAGGCCTGACAGCACCATACCCGATATAGGGTCTCTGGGATATTAGTTGGATGAGGGACTATAGATACATGACAATTGAGGACAAATATGTCCAAAGAATTGGATTCCCCTGTATCATTTGGGGGCTACGGCATAGTGGCCTAGTACGTCCGCAATCGATGAGTTTGGTGAATTATTATAGAGATAATAATTCACTAAGTCAGAAGGAGTTCTGACAAGTATGAGTCATGGCTGCTCGATATTAGGCCTAGAGGGTCACACGCATATGGCAGGTGTTGCGATGAGTAGAGGTTCGGATATAAGATATCCGTTGGAGCCCCTAATTTATTGGATATCCATTAAGCCCCTAAATTATTGGATCCTAAGATAAGATCCAATAATTATTAATAAGAGATTATTGGGTAGAGACCCACTAATCTAAGAGGCTTGGGTAATTGGATGGAGATCCAATACCCAACAGGGCAAGATCTATTAGGGTTTACAATGGGCCTATATAAATAGGAGGGAACCAAAGCTCTATAGGCCATGAGTTCTTTTTGGTGGCCACCACTTGTTCTCCTCTCCCCAGAGAGGTGCATCGTCGTAGTTCCTGCCGTATGGATACCATTAGAGAGGAGGACGCTTGACCTTCTTCATCCTCTCCTATAGATCTGTAGAGATTCAGGGATATACGATCTCCTTAAGTATTTTCTTTTACATATGCAGTTTTCACGGATTTATTTTTGATGCATCGATCTTTGCACGACGATGGAACCTTTCTATAGAAAATCTGTGGTTTTGTTTTTTGTTCTTCTGCTGCGCATGAGATGTCACCCTATAGAATTTCCCAATAATAAGTTCTTCGAGTGGGAAATTGTTCAGATCCTTGGCCTCTTGAATGATCGTTACTTTAGGCTCTCAACTCTTTCGAAGAGATCTTAATATTTTATTAACAAGTTCAAAGTTAGAAAAACTTTTACCAAGGGCTTTTAGACCATTGACGACATCCATAAATTGGGTATACATGTCTCCAATGGTCTCGCTTGGTTTAATGCAAAATAATTTGTAACTATGAACTAAAAGATTTATTTTAGACTCCTTTACTCTACTAGTGTCTTCGTGTGTGATTTCGAGTTTATGCCAAATATCAAAAGCAGTTTCACAAATAAAAACTTGATTGAATTTATTCTTATCTAAAGCGCAAAACAGGCATTCATAGCCTTGGCATTTAAAAAGAAAGTCTTCTTTTCCAACTCATTCCAATCGTTCATTGAAAGAAAAGACTTTTGAAAGTCATTTTCAATAATATTCTATAATTCAAAATCCATAGAAATCCAAAATATTCTCATCCTAGTTTTTCAATATATATAATCTGTCACATTGAACATGGGTAGACGTGTGATTGAATAACCCTCTAGATTTCCAGCAAATGTCATCTCTCTTGGGTTTTAAACCAAAATAAGAGTGATCTTGCTCTGATACCAATTGTTAGGATCAAGAACGACACTAAGAGGGGAGGGGGATGAATTAGTGTAACAGTTAAAAATATTGATTCAAAAATTCGTTTCGGTGAAGATTTACATTCGATGAAAACATATTTCGACAAGAACGTTTAACTTTAAATATGTTTGCAATAGGTTTGAGAAGAAGTAGGGCAATTGTAGTTAAGTAAAGAAGAATGCAATAAAAGTAAAGTATATAGTAAGAAGAGAACATACCAATTTATAGTGGTTCGGTCATCCGACCTACGTCCACTTTCAATACCTCCTCCGACAAGGTCATCGGTTTTCACTATTGATTTTTCTTCAAGAGCAAAGATCAATCACCCCTTTACATAACTCTTTACAAGTGGCTCACTCTCCTTATACAAGCTTTTAATACTTAGAATCGGTGAAGGTGAACTCTCAAGTTTTACAAGCGATTTCACTATAGTCTTAGTTCTTTATGTTCACTTCTCTATGTGAAACAAGCTGAGAAGTAATTAATATTTATATGCCTCAATTAGCTTCAAAAATAGAGCCAAAAAGGTCTCATCTCGGATTTTCGAAGTCTTGGAAATACCACCGCTAGTTGACTTTGACATTGGGCAGTACCACCACCTAGTCTGGCGGTTCTACTGCCAAACAGAGTCTTGGCTATTGGAACTAGGCAGTACTACCTTATGGCTTTATGATCTTACCATCGCCTAGTAGAGTCCTAGCCGATAGGTCATTATGATCCTAACAAATTCAAATGGCTTCCCGTAAACTATTGTTCATGGGACCGATAGGTCATTACTGCCTCCGCGCCATTGCCTTGTGGGTTGGGGGGTGACTCGAGTGTCATCTTTCAAGTCAGTACCTCTGTGACGACTAGTTGGAGGACTTAGATTGGTTATTAGAATATTCTCTATCATTTGTCCCCCCGTAAAGGTGTGCTTCAAAGCTCTTGCAAAAGAGTTTGAAGCACATCATTTAATCCATTCGACATTGGAGCATTCAGGATCTCATCTTGTAGGTCAAGTTTTTTTCAATTCAGGTGTTTCGGGTATATTGGGTCTGTGTTTCCATCGTAGCAGATATCTCTTGGTATGGGTTGAGTTTTCCAGACTCGTATGTCTCGAGCACATTTGGCCCAAGGTCTCAACTGTGATGGATTCGTCTTGGCGCGAGTTAGATTTTACTGACTCACATGCCTTTAACAATTACAAAACAATATAATAATATAAAATATCATTTAAAATATTTTATAAATGATAAATTTTTTATTATAATTCACATCCCACAAGCTTACTATCCTAGGTCACTTTGACAATTATCAATCGAATAAAACTTAAATGTGTGAGTTATGAATAATATTTATTAAATTTCTTCAATCTAATTTATGCTAAAATAGTTTAATAATAATGAATATAATAATCATAATAATTATCAAACATTAATCAGCATAAAGAAAAACTTATATAATAACTATAACTAGAAATCATACCTTTATATAAAAAATAAATATTATTTTATAATCTCAAATATATGTATGTGAATAACCAAACAAATATCTAAGAATAATTATTAGATTTTTATTTATCATATGTAAAATTTTATAAACATGTTATATGAGAAAAATATAAAATATAAAATAAAAATATAATTTTTAATTTTTAAACTTTATATAGAACCCTAAATTACACCAATCAGCCCTATTTATTGGATAGGCTCAGAATTATACTACCTAAATTAGGCTCATAGATTTGAGTCAACTAGTCACCAAATTAGGTCCGTCAAGATTAAAATTGATCAAATTTTGACTTACTTACTCTAAGTTTAATCAAAATATAATAGATCAAATCTAAATCCAATTAAGTAGTCAAAATATAATCATGATTAGATCTGATCAAAATATTTGATTAAAATAAATT
Organism: Musa beccarii; assembly: GCA_024322285.1. NCBI lineage: Eukaryota > Viridiplantae > Streptophyta > Magnoliopsida > Zingiberales > Musaceae > Musa > Musa beccarii. The sequence goes on along the minus strand of CM044395.1, from coordinate 38,896,283 downwards.
AAATTAATCAATTTTATAATTAAGGACATAGGTTAGAAAATTTGAACTTTTGAAGGGTAAAATTATAATTTAACATGGGACATAATGGATATATTTGATTGTGTTTATATTTGTATATATTTTATTCTATTTATATTTGAATATATTTATATTTAAATATCATAAATAATTTTTTATTATTTAAAATATTTGATATTATTAATTAGTTTTGATAATAATTTATCTTATTTAAAATTAAATGGATTAATCAAGAGAATATGAAAAATCCACCGTTCCTCCACCCTAAATGAAAATTTTCCATTATTAATATAATATAAGTTTTAATAAATATTATTTTATTTAAAAATAAATGAATTAATTAAAAATATGAAAAATCTACTGTTCCTATTCTCTCTCGGCCTAAGTAGCATTATTGATAGCCTAAGTACTGCATAAAATGCTTTGCAAGTTGATCATCTGTGTTATTAAGTCAATCTAATATGATTGATTGTAGCATTTTTCTCATTATACAATCCACTATAATATGTTAAAATAAACATCTTTCTTGATGTAACAATTATGATAATCTTTTTTCTTACAAAAAAGACGCACTAACTAAGAAAAATTAAACTTTTATTTATGGATGAAATTTTTTTATGACACATTTTTTAAATCAAATTATAAACATAGCACCTGACATCATTAATATATATTACAATGATTATTTTGTGTAAGCTTGAGAGTTAATCATAGTGACATATACTCTAGAAGCTTAAAATTATTCCTTAAGATATTTTTTCAAACTATATTCAAAACTCAATATAGTAGCTTTTTTCTTTTTTTTATATAAAATATAAACGAAAAGACTAGATTTGATATTAATATCCTATTGTTAGAAGGAGAGTACCATCGATCATGAGTCGGCAAAGCTTGTTCTTGACTCAAAAGCACGGTGTTGTTTGAAGAACCCTTGTGGCAGACCTCTATGACGATTGATGCAAAACCGAGATATATGAAGTGGCTCCAAAGTAATCTTCAAGGCATTTCCGAGTATCCGAGTTGGATTCGATCTCCTTAGTGGATTTTGTATAAAAATCAATGTTGGGGGGAGTTTCTTGACCTGACCTCTCTAATGCTAAAGTTAGTTTCTAGGGGTTGTGTGGGGTGTGAAGGATTTTTAAAGAGAGGGTCGACCCTTGGGTTGACGTTGGGGATTAGCTTTTACACCTGACCAGTTGATGGAATCATTTGTAATGATTGTAACACCCTCCCTTTGGCATTTTATCCATGCAGGCGACAGGCCCGAATAGCCTCCCGTGGACTATTATACATGGAGGCAGACTAAGGGGGGGCAAGCACGAATGACCTTCCATTGACTGCTGTCCATGGAAGCTTAGTATAGCTCAGATTTTTTAAACTCACATGTCTCAAGCACATTTGGCCCAAATCTCCATCGTGGTGGATTCGTCTTAGCGCGAGTTGGATTTTCCCGATTCATATGCCTTTGGCAGTCATAAGTCTAATACAATAATATAAAATATAATTTAAAATATCTTATACATGATAAAATATTTATTATAATTCACATCCCATAAGCTTAACATCGTATGCCACTTTAACGGTTACCAATCAAATAAAAATTAGGGATATGAGTTATAAATAATATTCATCAAATTTTTTTAATATAATTAATGCTAAAATAGTTTAATAATAATAATCATAATCATAATAATTATCGAACATTAATCAGTAAAAAGAATAACTCATATGATAACTATAACTATAAATCATACCTTTATGTTAAAAATAAATATTGTTTCATAACTTCAAACATATGCATATGAGTAACCAAACAAATACCTAACAACAATAATTAGATTTTTATTCATCTCATACAAAATTTTATAAACTTATCATATGAGAAAATTATAAAAAAATATATAAAATTTATATATTTTTAATTTCACATAGAATTCTAAATTAGATCAGTCAACTCTATTTATTAGGTAGGCCTAGAATTAGACTATCTAAATTGGGCTCATAAATTTGAGTCAACTATTTACCAAATTAGATATGCCAAAATTAAAATTAATCAAAATTTAACTTTCTTCAAATTCAATCAAAACTTAATTGATCGAATCTAAATCTAATCAAGCAATCAAAATATAGTTATGATAGTTCAAACAAAATATGATTAAAATAAATCAAATTAATCAATTTTATAATTTGAGGTCATAAGTCAAAAAATTTTAACTTATGAAGGGTAAAATTATAATTTTACATAGATATAATGAAAATATTTATTTTTAATGGGCATAACTAGAACATAAAATTTAATGACACAGATTGAAATATTTTTTTTATTTCCAAGGGGTAAAAATATTATTTTCTAAAAATCTTAATTCTCATTTTTCTTCCATGGGTGCTGCACGAGGTGTGGTCGTTGCCTTGCACTCACACGTGGGTTTCGCCAACGATTAGCTTCACTATATGTCGTGTAGCTACAGGGAACGATGGCCTTCGGCATTTAGTCGACGCCGGGCGCAACCAACAAATGCTACAGCAGTGTTGATGTAGCCACCATATGCAATGACAATCATGGTACTGTTGAAGCCACTTGCAACTAAGGTAGGTTGGTCACCATCAACCGTCGCAATCTATGACACTTTCGCTGTGTATGTAATATTGGCCGTGATTAAGTTGGCGACCACTGGAGGTCACTGCCCTTAATAATACTATCACCAATAACAAGTTGTCAATAGTGGTCAATAAATCAAACTGGTTCTCACATCATTTGCAAGTATATGATAGGATAGACTATATATAAAAGCATATTAACAATACAAATATATAACTTAAGCTTTATAAATCAAAACCAAATAATATCGTTTTGTAAGCTACTAACAAACAGATCTAAACACAAAATAGATCTGAAATACTTTTATGATATAAAGTCTTTTATTTTAAAACATGATTCTGATATCAATTATAAGCATAAAAATCATAATATGCTATTTTTATTAAAAAAAATTAATATCAGAAAATAAAATCAAATAATAATAGATCAAATTTATGAGAGGTATCTTTTGATGCTACTCCAAAAGCTTTTATCTAATCTACAAGTGCACCATCATCGGATTCAAAAACTGTAATGATATCGCTCTATAAGAAAATTAGACTCACCTTATATTCTTTTTCTATTTTTCATATGATCGCTATGAGTGATGAATTAGGGACAAAGAGGAGATAAGAGAATATTTGTAATCATTCAATGACTGGTTGGGTTATTTCATTCCTAGAAGATTGTCCTTTTATAGATAAGAGCAAAAATCTAGAATAAATAATTAAGGGAGTCCCTCTCATTAAGGTCATCTCCTAAGTAATATTATCATAATTAAATTTTGTTTCTATTAACCGATGATCATAATCAGAATATAATTATATCTATAATATATCTTATCTAATAAAATATAATCATATAATATAACAAGTTCGATATGTGAAGTTTGAAAAGTGCGGGAAAAGCTTGCACTTGTCACACCATCCATTTATATAACCACTCACAAGCTTGATAAATGTATCAATTTAACTTTGCTACTCTATCACTTTCTATATAATACTTTCTAGGCAAAATAGTAGAAGAAGCTCCTAAATTTTGTTTTGAATTATTGTTAGTAGCACCTTGAGATTTTTTTCACTAAAATCATATAACACATGGTAGGAAAAAAAAAAGGACAACTAATAATTTCAATCCAATAGGAAGTATGCTATCAATCAATTATCATCCAATACGTGATCATCACGTAGTTTCTAGAGTTGAAGGAGAAGATAGAAGTCACCCTCCACTCGTCCACCCACATGAATAAATATCTAAGGCAAAAAGTTATGGGTTGTTCCCCTCTTGTCACCCACATAGATAAAAGGTCAAAAGGAGATTATCGGAGGCAATTAGAGATCGCCTCACCAAAGAATATTTCATGGACTATTCCACATAATAAAAAGCTTATATTCAATATAATAAAGAGAAGATTACCTTTTTGACCACTTGCATCCATACTTATATACCTCATATTGCTAACTTAGGCATCGGAGGGACTGAATCGGGAAATCTCTTCTGATCTCGGTCTTTATGCAAGTGGCACCTTATAAACTTGGCGTTTCCACCTTGGATAACCCTGCGTATATAGGTCCGGACTACGTCGAGCTGATTAGAATGTCAACATCAAATTTTATCATTTTGTTCATCATTATAAATCACGCAAAAGGTGATAGAACTTATAATAATAATAATATTATTGTTTATGACATAACAATGTGACCAACACATCAATGTTAGACGATCGACATCCGATCAATGCCACCTGGTGTAATGGGATAAGCATTATCACATCATGAGTTTGATAGGCCATGATTGTGATTGAACTTGAATAAGATAATAAATAAAAAGTTTAAATATGTTAAATAATAAAAATTACATCTATTCTCAATCATAATTTACTTGAAAACATCCGGCTAATTATATCACTTTGAAGTTAAGTGCATTTATGTTATCATTTGGAATTTAAAATTGACACCGTGAATCACTTTCACTAGTCATTTTCCTATTCTTTTCTATATTTTTAATTTTTAAAAACAATGTTCAAAATAGATATTTGGGACATCAAGCTGACATATCAAAGGAAACATTGCTTTCCTACCAAAAAGGTTGTGGAAACTTTGCATCGACAAGCGATCACAAACCCTAAAACTCATCAGATTGGGTAGAAAACAACACAAGTCATAGTGGATCAATAACAAGAGTTTCTTTCAGGAGCATGCGAGTGGAGAATCTTTTTTAGGTCAATGAGATCACCGAGAAAGAGAAGCTTGCAAACAAAAATGTCTTGTAGTATACGTTTGGTGTGGCTTTTGGTGACCTTGGAAAGCCCTCTTGTAGTATACCTATCTTCCGATCCAATAGAGTCAAACCATGCTATCTTTATATGCATATTATATTCTAGTGTATGTTTGCAGCTTCATAATCCGATCGTTTGAGTGGCTGCAAGTTTTAGATTCTCATCCATGAAAGGAGCTGAATCTGTTTCTGCATGGAAGAAGAGAAGAGGGTCTCATTTTGTTATTATTTTTTTTGTTTTGCTGCATATCCTTAATGTTTAAGATGAGGAATAACAACAAATAGTTTATATAAAGTGCCTTATAAAGATAAATATTCAATTTTCTTTGCACTATGTGAATGTTGTGAACCTTCGTAAAAGGCTAACCTTATGCAACTAATCCTTTATTTCTCATGTATATTTCATGATATTTCTTTCTAAAATAAGATAATATTAAGTTTAATTTAATTATTATTCAAGAGTCTTAATGTAGAATTTTGGTGTATCAACCTGATTTGGTCTGATCAAGACCTAATTCGACAGCATCAAAAAATAATTTATGGACATTCATTTCTAATCTCACTATCTAAGAATATTTATGTGTTATCATAACTATATCTAAATTAGGAGTTCAATTTTATGTAGATATTATTGTCTTTATCCTTATCCTCATCTAAATGACATGAGTGGAGTAAATAATCTTACTTATAGCGATTGCATATTATATATCATTTATACAAAGATGATGGTTTGATGTATCCGTGTGTGAAAATGATAGATTGGAAGATGGCAATGCTATCAGCATCTAAATCATTGAACTAATAGAAAATGAAACCAAAGATGTCAGGTATATTTGTGAAACATGAGACGATTAATCTATATATTAGTAGGTCTGATATGGAGCCACCATTAATGCGTAAGAAAACATTAATTCCAATTGTGAAGAAGACCTTTCGGTATCTCAATTTACTTCAACTATCAAGTTTATTTCTGATACATGAATGCGACCACCAATATTTAGTTGAGGTTGAACTTCGATGTGACGTATGTAGAATACTTTAATATTGTGCATAAAATATAGTTAATTGTGAATCTATCTAATGCACCAATGTGCAATGCTATTTGAGTCACTAAAGTTGATGTGCTGAATGAAGGATCGGCCTTGTCATTTCCTATTCATTTTACATGGTTTTAGATGACACACAGAGCAGAAGACTATGTATCATGGCTTGGATGATTTCAGGTGACCATTTGGAGAAGCTACATTTGCCATGGCAACTCCGTCGTCCTCGGCCACTGAGCTTCCATTGCATCCCTTGCTGAAGACCTCCTCGATCCTCTCCAGGGGCACCCCCTTCGTCTCGGGGCAGAAGAAGAAGAAGAAGATCCAGGCCAAGATTGCAATGCCGGCGAAGAGGAAGAAGGCACCACCGATGGTGATGGCGTTGTAGAGAGAGATGAAGGTCATGGACACGGTTCCATTCATCACCCTGTTCACAGCCACCCCCATGCTGGCTCCCTGTGCCCTCAACCTCAGGGGAAATATCTCTGAGCTGTAGACCCAGGTGACGGGCGCCAGGCCGATGGAGAAGAAGGCCACGAAGAGCAGCAGGGAGACAATGCAGAGGCCGAGCGCCCATGGCAGCTTTTGCTGGCTGTGATCCGCCATGGTGAGCCCGAACCCCAAGCTCGAGAGGGACAGGATCATCCCGGCCACGCTGGTCAGCAACAGGGGCCTCCTGCCCACCTTGTCCAGCAGGAAGGTGGCCACCAGGATGAAGGCCGTCTTGGTGACCCCCATGCCCATGGTGACGAACAGGAGCTTGCTCCTGCTGCTGATCCCCGCCTTCTTGAAGATCCTCGGGGTGTAGAGCACCACGGCTTCGATCCCGGTGGCGTGCTCGAAGAAATGGATGCCGAGGGAGGCGATGAGGATGCGCCTCACCGCAGGGGTGGGCCGCAGCAGCAGCTCCTTCCAGACGCCCTCCCCGCGGTGCGTGGCGACTGGCTCGACGACGTCGTCGGTGAAGCTCTCGTCGACCCCCGCGGCCGCCTTTATCTCCCGGAGCCTCAGCTCCGCCTCCTCCTTCGTGTTCGACACCCGCAGAAGCACCTCCCGGGCGTCCCTGAGCCGGCCTTGCATGACCAGCCACCGCGGGGACTCCGGCATGGCCAGAATCCCCACGGCCAGCATGACCGAAGGCACCGCGGCGATGCCGAGCATCAGACGCCAGCCGTACCTCAGCGGGAGGTGCCGCAGGAAGTAGTTGGAGACGTACCCGAGCAGAATGCCGGCGCTGATGCAGATCTCCGGGAGGGAGGTGAGGAAGCCGCGGGAGGACGGGGAAGAGATCTCCGCCGAGTACACAGGAGCGACCATCAAAGCGTAGCCGACCCCGACGCCCGCGATGCACCTCCCGGAGAAGAGCATGCCGTAGTTGAGGCCCAAGCCCATCAAGACCGCCCCTACAAAGAAGATGACGGAGGCAAGGACGATGGTGTAGCGCCGGCCGATCCAGTCGGACAGCCTCCCGGCGGTCAAGGATCCGACCAGCGCGCATATGTTCATGATCCCCGCAAGCACCTCCACCTGCTCATCCTTTATGTTGAGATCCTCCTTCATGAACAGCATGGCGCCGCTCATCACTCCGGTATCTGCACATCCATCGATCGTCATTCAACACGCGCGCATCCATGCACGCAACCAAATTAAAAGGAAGGACATGGAGGAGGAGGAGAGAACAGATCACCGTAGCCCATCAAGATGGAGATGATGGAAGCGATGATAGCACAGGCAAAGGCATACATGTTCGCCCCTCTTGCCAACACACCGCTCTCTCCGTGTCCCTCCATCTTCTCTTTCTCTCTGTCGATGCAATAACTTCTGCAATCCCTCTCTCTCGCTGTCGATGCAATTAGCTTCTGCAATCTCTTATATATATACATAGACCAAAGCTCAACGACAATATCTTAATTATGGATCCGAAAGTGGGTTGACGTGGAAAGAGCACGATGCCCAGAAACCATCCGACCTGCGGGGAGCTGTAGGGTTCTACGTAGATCCCAGCGCAGGCTGGTCATCCGTTAATCGATTCTTATCCACTGTACCCGTATCTCATTCGTTGTCATGCTGTCAGTGTCTTTTGACCTTCTTCGATATGTCTATTTTCTCCATGAAAATGGAAATCGAAAACGAAAAGGGAGCGGTTTCTAAGATTCCTTACATCATAAAGATCTTTATGGAAATGAATAGAAAATGAGCAAAAAGGATTTTCCTAAATTTCAATTGGATATCAAAAAGTAAAATATTGACTTTTCATCTTTCTTTCATACTTCAATTGAAAGAAGTCAAAATAATCCTGCACGCATGCCCCTTTGTGACGGGAATGGATAAAGCGACATTTAGAGCACTCAACATCCTATCAAAGGAACAGTTCTCACCTGTTTATATTATTATATTATATTATGTAAATAAGTAATATTTATCGATAATATGCATGTTCGAGAATTAAATCCATTTATCGATAACTGTAAAATTCCAACATTAATCAATAAATTAATCTCGTATTAAATTTTCTAATATATCAAAAAAATTTATAAAATGAAATAATAGTAAAAGTATATAAAATATTTCGTCAAAAGTTCAAACTTCTAATTATGATTTACATTTGTTATTTTATATTTTTATTGCTAGACACTATTTTTTTTTTTTTTTTACATAAGATCTATCTTGCGCTATATCTAAGCATGAAAATTGAAAAGAAAAATGAGTTTAATGGAGAAAATTATTGATTTATATATCTATTTGGATATATTTGACTGTGCTTATATTTGTATATATTTTATTCTATTTATATTTGAATATATTTATATTTAAACATCATAAATATTTTTTTATTATTTAAAATATTTGATGTTATTAATTAGTTTTGATAATAATTTATCTTATTTAAAATTAAATGGATTAATCAAGAAAATATAAAAAATCCACCGTTCCTACACCCTAAACGAAATTTCTCCCTGCATCATATAAATGGGGAATGAGATGAAATGTCACTGATATTATTAATATAATATTAGTTTTACTAATAATTTATTTTATTTAAAACTGAATGAATTAATTAAAAGAATATGAAAAATCCATTTGCTGCTCCTATTCTCTCTCTTGCTTAAGTAACATTATTGATGGCCTAAGTAATGCATAAAATGCATTGGTCATTGCAAGTTGATCATCTTTGTTATGGAGTCAATGACCGTAACATTCTTCTAGTTATACAATGCACTATGATATGTTATAATAAACATCTTTCTCGATAGAACAATTATGATAATCTTTTTCAAACAATAAAATCATTGATCGAGAAAAATTAAACTTTTATTTATGGATGAAATTTTTTATGACACATTTTAAAATCAAATTATAAAAGAGCACGACATCATTAATATATATTGCAATGATTATTTTGTGTAAGCTTGAGAGTGAATCATCATAGTGATGAATATCTATAGAAACTTAAAATTATTCCTTCGTTTTTTTCAAACTATATTCAAAACTCAATATAGTAACTTTTCTTTCATTTTTTTTGTAAAATATAAATAATAAAACTAGTTTTGATCTTAATATCTTGTTGTTATAGAGAGAGAATTATCCATAGTCGGTATAGTTTGTTCTTAACATGAAAGCCTTGTGATAGTCCTATGTGGCGATTAATGAAAATTGAGATATCCAAAGTGGCTCTAAGATGATCTTTAAGGCATTTCCGAGTATCCGAGGTGGATTCGATCTCCTTGGTGGATCCTAGATAAAAATAAGTGTTGGGAGAGTTTCTCGACCTGACCTCTCTGACGCTCAAGTTAGCTTCTTAGAGTAGTATGGGGTGTGAAGGATTTTTAGAGAGAGCTCTAACCCTTCGGTTGATGCTGGGGATAAGCTTTTACACCTGATCAGTCGAGGAATCATCTATAATGATTGTAACGCCCTCCCTTTGGTATTTTGTCTATAGGGGTGACAAGCTCGAATAGCCTCCCGTGGACTATTGTACATGGAGGCTAACGAGGGGGCAAGCTCAAACAAATTTTCCTTAGTGGACTTATGTCCATGGATGATGGGACCAATCCTATTGAATCTCGAATTTTGATGATAAAATCAATTGATGAGTTTATGGACTAATAAGCGTTTGAGATAAGTGATGGAAGAAAAACTTTGATCATGGAAAGGCAAATTGGTAAAGCAGGAGAATCAGATATTGGGCCGGAATGCATTGTGCCATGAGTTCGGGCATCGGTCCGGAAGGATTGAGTGTTGTACTAAGAAGATCGGATGTTGTAGGAAGTCAACATGTCGATAAATTAGACAATACACCAAAGGAAAGGACGATACGCTAGAGGTTCGGACGAAGTGCCGATTGAACATATGACATGCCATACAACGTAGGCTTCATGTTTGTAATTGTTAAGCCTTGATTGAAGTAGTTTAGAGTCTAATTAAGTTGATTTTGTGATGTAATTATGCCAACTTGATTAGGAGCTCATTAGGCCTCAACCAAGGTTGATTTAGACATGTTGGAAGGCCAATTTAGTGACCTAGGTTTAGGCTAGAAGGTGGTACCGATAGGCCTAGGTGATGGTACCGCTTGTGAGTTGGAAAGTATCAATTGTATTTTTTCAAAAATCCCAACGGTAGTATCGCCCAAGTTGGCGTTGGTACCGCCAGAGACTAAGTTCCTAGGCTGTATCAGGCAGTTACATTGCCCAAGCAAGCAATGGTACTACTAGAGCCCAAGTTCATAAGCTTTGTCAAGCGATAATACTGCCCAACACAAGCGGTAGTACTGCTAGTACCCCGAAAACTCGAGAATTTTAATTTTTTGCTCCATTTTTTAAGCTATTTGGGGTCTATAAATACCCCACTTATGCTTGCTTAATGGTAGAACGAAAACCTTATGTTTTGAAATATGTAAACCTCTCTTGAAAAGTAGAGTCTTTTCCTCCTTGAGCTTAAAAGTCATTTTAAAGGAAGTGTAAGGTTTTTTTTGTAAAAGAGAGGTATGAAAGTTCTCTCCTAAACTTATGAAAAGGAGAAAGAGTTATAACAATAGAAGTTAATCTTCACCCATTAAAAGAAGATCGTTAGTGAAAGTCAGAGTCTCGAGGAAGAGAAATCCGGAATGGACGTGAGGTCAAACAATCGAACTACTATGAATATGATTTACATTTTTCTTATGCTTTTCTTTATTATTACTAACTGATTTAGTTACTCACTACTCCTACTCACATTCTAAGTTAAATGCATACTCTCTTAGTACCTTTACAATTCTAACAATTGGTATCAGAGCTTAGATCTCTTAGTTAGTTTAGCACCCAAGAGAGATTAAATAGCTTTTCCTAGCAATCAAGAGGATTACTCTATCACTCGTCCTCCTGTATTTAATGGGATGGACTATACTTATTAGAAGACACGAATTCAAATTTTTATGATTTCTATAGATTTTGATTTATGGAATATCATTGAATATTGTTTTCAAAAGTCTTCTAAACTAATAAATGAATGGAATGATCTTGAAAAGAAAATATTTTCTTTAAATGCTAAAGCTATGAATGCTTTATTTTATTCTTTAAATAAAAATAAGTTTAATCTTGTTTCTATATATAAAACTGCACATGATATTTGGCACACACTTGAAGTTACTCATGAAGGCACAAATTGAGTAAAAGAATCTAAGATTAATCTTTTAGTACATAGTTATGAATTATTTAGAATGAAGCCAAGCGAAACCATTGGTTTCATGTACACCCGTTTTACAAATATTGTTAATGGTTTGAAAGCTCGTGGTAAATGTTATACTAATCTTGAATTGGTTAATAAAATTTTAAGATCTCTTCTAAAAATTTAGGATTCAAAGATAATTATAATTTAAGAAGCAAAAAATTTGAACAACTTTCCTCTTAAAGAACTCATAGAATCATTAATGACCTATGAAATAACTTGCAAGACATATGACGAACATGAGGAAAACCTTCCAAAGAATAGGAAGGATATTACACTTAGAACCAAAAAAGACTACTTCAACGAAAGCTCAAGTGATGATGATGATAATGATGACTTAGCACTCATCACAAGAAAATTTTAAAAGTTCATGAAAAGGAACAAAACAAATTTTGTAAGGCAAGAATCTAAAAATAAAAATAAACTTAAAAATGATACAATTATTTGTTATGAATACAAGAAGCCAGAGTACCTAAAAATGAGTGTCCAAAGAAAAAGCTACTAGCTCTAAAGAAGAAGAAAGCACTTAAGATAACTTGGGATGAGTTAAATGCATCATAAGATGAAGAACAAACCAGTGAAGATGAAGTAGCAAATTATACATTGATGGCTTTTAGCAATGAGGTATGTGACTAAACTAAATTTTTTTTACCTTATGATGAATTACTTGATACATTTTATAATTTATATGATGAACTCAAAACAATCAGTAAGAAATATAAATTGCTAAAATAGGATCATGTATCTCTCTCAAATAATTTGATAAATTGAAAAACAAGTATGACAATTGCTTGTTAACATCTTGTACTAAATGTGAAGAGTTAAAGACTTATTCAAAAAGAAAAATATGTTATTATAATAAACATTAAAAAAATTTAAAATTAAAAATAAATCATTAAACATGATTCTTGCTAGCAAAGTTTATATACATAGAAAGGAAAGAATCGACTTTGTGAATAATAACACTCAACAAAAACTAATTACATTTGTAAAAGGACATACGTTACATATCTTTTCTAAAGTTAAATATAATTTTTTAGGAAGGTATAGTCATTATGCTTATACATGTTCGTTTAAAAAATATAACTCTCATAAATTAGTTTGAGTTTCTAAAGGAACCATAAATGATTAAAAAAATATAACATCGTAGATCTACTGACAAAATCGTTATCTCAAATTGTCTTTGAGCATCACAGGGGTCTGATGGGGATCAGATACATAGGTGATTGACCTTAGGTCAAGTGGAAGATTACTAGGCATAGGTGCCCTACAAGCCAATCATATGAGTGATGGCACGTGTGACATGATACACACTCTTTTTTCTTATTATTTATTTAGTATTTTTCTCATTTTATATTACTTATTACATATATATATTGTGATATCCATGGATTTGTGTAATTGAAATCGAATCATGATGAGATTACTATAATGAGACCGATTCACCTTTAAACATAGATCATAAATAATCCTGGTCATAGGTTATTCAAAAGGAACATTGAAATAATCATAAATACTAATGTACTATATACCCATTCATATAATGAAGGTGGTTGGTCTCATAGCTATTCGTGTAGTGACACTAGGGATACAATTCAGGTGCTCATTGGAGAATAAGTTCACTGATTGATCTACGCATGGAATGTCGGATGGTTGATGATATCTCATTATCAGACAGTGATTCTGTCATCCCAGTTGTGTATCTGGTCCTTAGACTTGAGACAACAAGGATGTCGTCTATGAGTACTCTACTCTTTAATACGGGACGTATAGGTCTGGAAGTTTTAGATCTAATACAACTGATTATCAGGAGTGACAACCAACCTTATGAGGGCAATTAAGTGTCGATAAAGGATCATCCACTTACGGTGTAATGAGAGAAATATTTCATGTATTCTTACTTAGATAAATCCCTAGCTAAGGTCATTTGGATTTAGAGAGAAAGTTCTTTGGGAGAATTCGATTAGAGCAAGACTCGAGTAGAAACCGTATGGGCCCGATAGCACCATGCCAAGTATACGATCTATGAGATAATACATGGATGAGAGACTATAGGTACACAGTAACTGAGGATAGATAGATCAAAAGGATTGAATTCCCTTGTATCATCTAGGGACTACGATATAGTGTCCTAGTACGTCCGTAGTCGATAAGTCAAGTAAATTATTATAGAGATAATAATTCACTAAACCAGAAGGAGTTTAGACAATTATGACTTACAGCCAGCTCAATATTGGGCCTAAAGGATCACACACATATGGTAGGTGTTGCGATAGAGGTTTGGATATGAGATATCCGTTGGAGCCCCTATCTTTTTGGTTATCTAAAGCCCCTGAATTATTGGATCCTATGGATTATTGAAAAATTTGGGGTGCATCATATGCGTAGTGGAAGAACAAAAATAAAAATCATAAATTTCTCATAGAAAAAGGTTTCTTATCATCGTGCAAAAGTTAGTGCGCAATTATCCGCGAAACCAAAAAACTGTGTATAAGATAATTACCTAGGGAGATCATATATCCTTGAATTCCTATAGATTTATAGAAGAGGATGAAGGAGGTCAAGCACCCTCCTAGTGGTGATCCACATGGCAAGGGCTACGACGATGCTCCTTAAATCGCTGCTCAAATCTCCTCGTTATACGCATCACGCAATCAAGAAGGGGTCGGTGCTTCTTGTTGTCCACACACCCCAAACAGGGGTTGCTGACTAAGAAAAAGATAAGAATAGGAGATGGCAGCCAAAAAGTATTATCCTATAGGCCTTTGGTTCCCTCCTATTTATAGAGGCCCATTATCAACTTAACCATAATGGATCCTACCTTATTGGGTACTGGATCTCCATCCAATTACCCAATCCTCTTAAATTAGTAGGTCTCTTCCTAATAATCTCATATTAACTCTGATAGGATCTCATCTATAGGATCCAATAATTTAGGGGCTTAATGAATATACAATAAGATAGGGGCTCCGGTGGATATCTTATATTCGAACCTTTACTCATCGCAACACCTAACATATGTGTGTGACCCTCTAGGCCCAATATCGAGCTGGCTGTGAGTCATAACTGTCAGAACTTTTTCTGGCTCAGTGAGTTATTATCTCTATAATAATTCACTCGATCCATCGATTACGAATGTATTAGTCCACTACGCCGCAGTCCCCAAATGATACAGAGGAATCCAATCATTTGGACTTATTTGTCCTCAGTTACTATGTATCTATAGTCTATTATCTATTTAATATCCTAGATATCGTATACCGGGCATAGTGCTTTTAGGCTCGTATAGTTTCTCTTTGAGTCTTACTCTAATCAAATTTTCTAGGAGAACTCTTTTTCTCTTAATTCGAATGACCTTAGTCAAGGATTTTTCTAAGCAAGAATAGATATGATATTTCTCTTATGACACTGAGAGCGGATGATCCTCTATCAACACTCAATAGCCCTCGTAAGATTGGTTATCACTCCCGATGACCGACTGTGCTAAATCTAGAACTTCCAGACCTACATGTTTGGTATCAAAAAGTAGAGTACTCATATAGGACATTCTTGGTGTCTCAAGTCTAAGGACCAAGTACATTATTGGGATGATAGAATCATTGTTTGATAATGAGGTATCATTAACCATCCAGCATTCCGTAAGCGAATCAATTGGTGAACTCATCCTCCAATGAGTATCTACACTATATCCTTAGTGTCCCCACACGAGTAGCTATGAGACCAACTTCCTTTATCGTATAGATGGATAAATTACACTAGTCTGTCCGGTTATCTCGATGTCCCTCTCGAGTAACCTATGATTGAGATTATTTAGGGTCTGTGTTTAAGGGTGAATCGGTCTTATTATCATGATATCATCATGATCCAATCTCATTGCACAAATCCATGAACATCATAATATATATAACAAGCAATATAAAGTGAAAAAATATTAAATAAATAATTAAAAAAAAGAATGCATATGATGTTACATGTGCCATCATCATAGGGCATCTATGACTAGTAATCTTCTACTTGATCTGAAGCCAATTACTTATGTGTTTGATCATCATCAGACCCTTGTGATGCTCAAAGATAATCTGAGACAATGGCTTCGTTAGTAGATCTGTGATATTATCTTCGGGTGGAACTTTTTTTCACTACTACATCTTTTCGGGCCACGATCTCTCTAACAAGTTGGAACCTCCTTAGAATACTTTTGATGAGATTTTGGTTTTCTCATTTAAGCAATCGCTTGTAATTATCGTAATATAAGGGAATCGTCTCCTTGTTGCCCGACATAACTCCCAGATTTATAATGAATTTCTTCATCTAGGCTTCCTCTTTTATTGCCTCTATCGTAGCAATATACTTCGCCTTTGTGGTCGAGTCAATAGTGGTGTCTTGCTTGAAACTCTTCCAGCATACTGTTCCTCCAGTCATGGTGAACATATACCCTGAATTAGACTTGCTATCAAAGACATCGGACTGAAAGCTTAAGTCAATGTAGCCATCAAGCCTGAGGTTACTTTCTCCATATACTAGTAAAAGATCCTTAGTCCTTCTCAAGTACTTAAGGATACACTTTACTTCTTTCCAATGCTTCATGCCTAGATCTGCCTGATACCTGTTCATGACACTCAGAGCATGCACTATATCAAATTTGATACATTGCATAACATACATGATAGATCTTATCACTGAAACATAGTGTATCATATCCATATCAGTCCTTTCTTTAGGAGTCTTTAGGGATATACTTCTAGAAATTGATATCCTATGTCTCATTAGTATGAGATCTCTTTTGAAATTTTTCATATCAAACCTTTTAAATGGTGTCTATGTACCTGGACTAAGACAACTCAAGCATCCTCTTGGATCTATCTCTATAGATCCGAATCCATAATATGTAGGATGCTTCCCCTAAGTCCTTTATGGAGAAATGTTGAGATAGTCAAGCCTTTACTATGAAGAGCATTCCTACATCATTTTCAATGATCGGGATGTCATCCACATATAGTACCAAAAAGGTGATAGCACTCTCACTCACCTTCCTGTACACACAAAGCTCATTTTCATTCTTAACGAAGTCATGAGATCTGATGGCCTCATCAAATCTTATGTTTCAACTTCAGGAAGCTTGCTTTAGTCCATAGATAGGCCTAAGCAACCTGCATACCTTATTAGGACTATCCTTGAACACGAATCTCTCAAGCTATATCATATACACCTCATCATCGAGGTTGCCATTGAGGAACGTAATTTTCATGTCCATCTACCAGATCTCATAATCATAGTGTGCTGCAATAGTCAATAGAATTCAGATGGATTTTAGCATGGCTACGGGTGATAAAGTTTCGTCATAGTTAATATTTTGCCTTTGATGATACCCCTTAGCCACTAGTCTTGCTTTATAAGTCTCTACCTTTCCATCTACTCTGATCATCTTCTTGAAGATCTACTTGTAGCCAATGGATATGATACCCTTGGGTGCATCAACTAGGTTCCAAACCTTATTGGAGTATATGGAATCTATATTTGAATTCATAGTTTCTTACCACTTTCTAGAGTCTATACTTATAATAGCATCCTCATAGGTCTGAGAATCAATATCCTTAACATCATCTCCTATAATATGTCCCATATATCTCTCAAGAGGATGAAATACTCTGTCAAACCTATGAAAGTCGGAACTTGTGTGTTAGGTACCTGAATAAATTATGGCTATAGAATGGTGCTTGAGCTAGGTTCCATCTTTGATTTCAACTTGTTGAAGTTATGTCTCTTAATGTATGCAGGGCAGTCCCAAATCTTAGCAACCGTAAGATCGAGCTTCTTTCCTTTTCATATCTTATATAGAATAGACACCATCGACTTAGTTGAAATTCTGTTCAAAAGGTAAGCTGTGAACTCTAGGGTGTATCCCCATAATGAGATGGGCAGATCGATGAAACTCATCATAGACCATACTATGTCTAACGGTATTTGATTCTTCCTTTCGGATATACCATTAAGCTATGGTGTATAAGAAAGAATCCACTGAGACAGAATCCCATGGTCCTTGAGGAATTGGGTAAACTCTATGCTCAAGTACTTATCTCCTCGATCTGATCTAAGAGTCTTAATACTCTTTCTAGTCTGGTTCTCCACTTCATTCTTATACTCTTTGAATTTCTTGAAGGCCTCAGACTTGTACTTCATCAAGTACACATATCCATATCTTGAGAAATCGTTAGTAGAAGTAATGAAGTAGGAGTAACTGCTAGTTATAGGTGCCCTGCAAGCCAATCACACGAGTGATGGCACTTGTGACTTGACATGCACTCTTTCTTTTGCTTATTATATAGGCATTTTATCACTTTATCTTACGTGTTGCATATATTGTGATGTCCTTAGATCTGTACAATAAGAATCGGATCGTGATGAGATCACGATAATGAGACTGATTCACGTTTAAACATAGACCCTAAATAATCCCGATCATAAGTTACTCGAAATGGATATCGAGATAACCGGATAGACTGGTGTGCTGTATACCTATCCATATGATGAAGGTGGCTAGTCTCATAGCTACTCGTGTGGAGACACTAAGGATACAGTACAAGTAATCATTGGAGAATGAGTTCACTGATTGATCTACTTATGGAATGCTGGATGGTTATTGATATCTCACGTCAGACAGTGATTCCATAGTCCTAGTAGTGTATCTGGTCCTTAGACTTGAGACACCAAGGATGTCCTACATGAGTACTCCACTCTTTGATAGTGGACTTATAGATTTGGAAGTTTCAGATCTAGTACAGCCAGTTATTGGGAGTGGTAGCCAATCTTATAAGTGCTATTGATTGTCAATAGAGGATCATCCGCTCTCGATATCATGAGAGGAATATCTCATGTATTCTTGTTCGAACAAATCCTTGGCCAAGGTTATTCGGATTGAGATAGAAAGAGGTTCTCTAGGAGAATATGATAAAAGCGAGACTCGAGGAGAGACCGTATGGGCTTGATAACACCATTCCCAGTATAGGATCTCTTGGATATTAGATGGATAAGGGATTATAGATACATGGTAACTGAGGACAGATATGTCCAAAGGATTGAATTCTCCTGTATCGTCTGGAGACTACAGCATAGTGGCCTAGTATGTCCGCAGTCGATGAGTCGGGTGAATTTTTATAGAGATAATAATTCACTAAGTCAGAAGGAGTTCTGACAAGTATGACTCACGGCTAGCTCAATATTGGGCCTAGAGGATCACACACATATGGTAGGTGTTGCGACAAGTAGAGGTTTGGATATAAGATATCCGCCGGAGCCCCTATCTTATTGGATATCAATAAGCCCCTAAATTATTGGATCTTAAGATGAGATCCAATAAGAGCTAATAAGAGATTATTGGGCAGAGACTCATTAATCTAAGAGGTTTGGATAATTGGATAGATATCCAACACCTAATAGGGCAGGATCCATTAGGGTTTATAAGGGGCCTCTATAAATTGGAGGGAATTGAAGGTCTATAGGCTGGGAGTTCTCTCAGAAGCCACTTTTTATTCTCCTCTGCTCAAGAGAGGAGCATCGTCGTAGTCCCTGCCATGTGGATACCGCTAGAGAGGAGGACGCTTGACCTGTTAGGGATCAAGTGGCACTAAGAGGGGGGGGTGAATTAGTGTAGCGGATAAAACGATAACTTTTCGACGATTTTAAACAAGCTTCGAAAACTTCGTACGATGAAAGCAACGTTTCATTTGAAATCGATTTGATTGCATTCTAACTTTAAAGCATACATAAGAAGATGAAAAGGAAGTGGAGCAAGTAAAGTAAAGGCTTACAGCAATGTAAAGAAATAATTTCTAAATTTAAACGCTCACACATTCAAGAACACCATGATGTATAGTGGTTCGGTCAAATAACCTACATCCACTCTTGAAGCCTTCACCGATGAGGCTCTCCTCTTCCACTAGCAAATCCTTTTGAAGGGGAAGGACCAAATACCCCTCTTACAACCCTTTTACAAGAGGTTCACACTCTTACAAGTTTTCACAAAGAGAAGGAGGTGAACACTTAAGCAATTGAATAACAAGACTTTCCCAAGACTTTTGCTCAAAATCTAACTCTAAAGGGTTATCCTTTCAATGAGAAAGGGGGGGTATTTATAGGCTCAAAATGGATTCAAATTTAGGCTCTAAATTTGAATTTATTTTGAGTTTCCCGATGTCGGCAAATGCTATCGCTGTCGAGGCGGTACTACCACCTGTCGATCTGGGCAGATCGACACGGCAATAGGGCGGTACTACCGCCCACCAGCATTTGGTGCTACCGCATGGCTTTCCAAGCGTTGGGCGGTGCTATCGCCCAGCACCGCCCAGCTGTGCTGGTTCGGTTTGGGCCAAAAGCTTTGGCCCAAACTAGTCCAAATCAAGGCCCAGTGGCCCCTACTTTGGGTTTATAGGATTAACACCTAATCCTAACCTAAATTAATATGCTAACTACGAATTTAAAGACATTCCTAAGCTATTACAAAGTCCGCAATTCAAGTCTTCTTCCGACGAGCTTCCGATGAACTTCCGGCGGTCTTCCGACGATCCCTCGGAAACCATCCTGCGGACTCCCGGCAAGCTCTCGGACTCCACGATGATTTTGGCGAGTTCCCCCGAGCTTCTTTGGCAAGCTCCGATCTTTCTTGGCAAGCTCCGCAAACTTTCGACGAACCTTCCAGTGAACTTCCGAAAACCCTTCGGCAAGCTCCCTACTCGTTCTTGGTCGGTTCCGGCAGCACTCCTAACGAATCTTCGGACTTCCATCGAACACTCGAACTCCCAACGATCCATCACACTTGACTTCGGCTCTTTGTTTCGCTTTATGTCTTCATCCTTATCGTAGTTACTTCTACATAAACAAATTCCCTACTTCGATCTAGACAATTATTACAACGCGAATTGGCATCCAGTTGCCCGGCACGTAATTGGTCGGTGCTTCCTTCGATCCTTCAGCACATCGCCCTCTCTTGTGGCTTATTGCCTAATCGATGGTTGACCTCCGTAACCCCGATATCCATGGTGCAACTCTGCACTTCTTGGCTCGATGCTTGATGTCTGAAGCCTCCTACCGATAGTTAATCGTACCTCCGGCGCAATGTCAATTCCTCCAGCGTCAACTGTCTAATCCTGATCGATAGTAGACCTGCGTAACTCAACACGCAGTTAAACAACAAAACACAATCAATTAGTTTCATCATCAAAATCCAAGATTCAACATGACCTTCTTCATCCTCTCCTACAGATCTGCAAGGATTCAAGGATATGCGATCTCCGTAGGTATATTTCTTTTACGCATGTAGTTTTCGTAGATTTATTTTTGACTCATCGATCTTCGCACGACGATGGAACCTTTCATGGAAATCCAAGGTTTTTGTTTTCTGTTCTTCCGCTGTGCATGAGATGTCGCCCCCTGTGGATTTCCCAATAGTAACTACCTATAGTATGAATTAACATGGAATCACATACATCATTATGTATGAGTTCTAGCTTCTAGGATCAAGAACGACACTAAGGGGGTGTGAATTAGTACAAAGAAGAAAAACATCAATTTGAAAAATCATTTTGGTGAAGATGTTACATTCGACGAAAACATGTTTCAATAAAAACCTTTAACTTTGAATACGTTTGCAAAGGGGTTGAGAAGAAGTAGGGCAGTTGCAGTTAAGTAAAAAAGAATGCAGTAAAAGCAAAGAAGAATGCAGTAAAAGTAAAGTATGCAGCAAGAAGAGAACACACTAATTTATAGTAGTTTGGTCATCCGACCTATGTCCACTTCTGATACCTCCTCCGATGAGATCACTGACTTCTACTATTGATCTTTCTTCAAGGGCATATATCAATTACCCCTTTACAGAACTCTTTATAAGTGGCTCACTCTCCTTATACAAGCTTCTAACACTTAGAATCAGAGGAGATAAACTATCAAGTTTTACAAGCGATTTCACTATAATCTCAGTTCTTTATGTTCACTTCTCTATATCAAATAAGTTGAGAAGTAAGGAGTATTTATAGGCCTCAATTGGCTTTAAAAATGAAGACAAAAAAGGTCTCATCCCGGATTTTTGAGGTCTTAGCAATACCACTGCCAATTGACTTTGACAATAGGTGGTACTACCACCTAGTCTGACGATACTATCGCCAGACAGAGTCCTGGCTACTGGAACTAGGCGGTACTATTGTCCAATCTAGCGGTACCACTACTTGGTAATTAATAACTGCTTGGCGGTACAACCGCCCAAACACTTGGGAGATTAAGCCCTGGGTGGTTCCACCGCCCAGTCTAGCGGTGCTACTGCTAAATAGGGTTCAACAGCACTATTTGGGCCATGAGTTCAGCCCAAACCAGTCCGATTGTGAGCCTAGTTGGCTCCTAACAAAGTTAATAGGATTACCTCCCAAGCCTAACTCTAATTACACCCTAACTATGACATTTAAGGCATATACTAAAGTAAACAAGTCCGGTAAGTCAAAATTTCTTCCGGCGAGCTTCCAACGATCTTCCGACGAATTTTCGATGAACTCTCGACAATCTTCCAATGGACTTACGGCAAGCTCTTGGACTCTCGACGATCTTCTTAGCGAGTTCTGATGAGCTTCTTTGGCAAGCTTTGATTTTCTCGATGAGCTCCGACGAACTTCCGACGATGTTCTCGGTGAACTTTCGACGTATATTTCAACAATCTCCCGACAAACTCTGAGCAAATTCTGGCAATACTCCTGATGCATTTTTGGACTCTCGATGAACTCTCGGACTCCCAACATATTGTTCGATCTTGACTCTAGCACTACATTTTGCTTTATGCCTTGATCGCTATTGTAGTTAATCATGCATACTTTTCTCAATATATAGATTAGATCAAATAATTTAAAAATTAATTTTATCATCAAAATCTAAGATTCAACAATCTCCCCCTTTTTTATGATGACAACCAATTGATGACGGAGTTAACCTTAACTCCCCCTATCTATATGTCACACTTGAGAAAATACACTTGAATTCAAGACCTTTGAATTCAAGCTCTAACCGATAAGTTACATGTATTTTAATTTATCGACATGCACAACATGATACTAAGTATGATACTTCAATTCAAAACACAATATCACACATTTATCATGATACCAAAATGATGTCAAAGCATGACAACCATTTTCAAGTCTGATATCAAATGATGATAGACATTCATCATTTCAAAGCATGATACCAACTTCAAATACGATATTTAGCAAGATACAAACTTCAAGTTAGATACCAAATGATAATTCATCATTTCAAAGTACGATACCAATTTCAAATAGGATATTAGGCATAATACTCATTTTAAGTTTAATACCAAATCATAATGATAAACATTTATCATTTCGATACCAAATCAAATATGATAGTGAGCATGACAAAAAGTTATCATTTGAAGTATGAAATTTTTTCAAGCATCCATAATACATTTCAAGCATGTACGATGTGTTTCAAGTATTCATGATACATTTCAAGCATTTGCGATGCGTTTCAAACATTCCTGATACATTCAAACATTTATGATATGATACATACGATACATTTTACGCATTTACAATACAAAATATATTTCAAGCATACATTTCAAGTTTTCATCAATTTGCCACTTTCTCCCCCTTTGTCATCAACAAAAAATAAATGGGCAATCATTTTATGCAAGCAAGGTTTTTCATCATTAAAATAGCAAGATGGTGATTTTTTATCCATGGCCAAGTAAAGAGGAAATGTAAAAACTAGCACTACTCATGCTAGAACTTGAGTAGGATTCTTCTTGAAAGGGAAAATGTGAGAGTACAAGGAAAAATTCCATTCATCAAGAAGAATTGATCAATCAAAAGGCCATGAATAGTAGAAGGAAAAGAAATCATTCAAAAATTCATCAAACTTCTACTTTTCATCAAGAGTTCATGACATAGAAAAAATTCCATGAATCATATAAGGAAAGAAATTCATTCAAGCTAATGGAAATTGAGTTCATCAAGAGCCAAGTATATCATTTCATGATGTAAATGATATTTCTATAAAATCCGTGAATGTCACTTTCTATCAAAGAAAATTCATTCATGTTGCAAAAATTCACACAAGAATCAAGTATCAATGAACTCCATAAACAATATTTCAATCAAATGACACCTTTATCAAATAAGATCCGTGAATGATATTTTTATCAAATAAAATTCATTCATAATGAAATCCATGAATAAAAATTGAAGACTACTGTCTATTAAATAAAATCCATTCATAATTATTGCAAAAATTTGCACAAGAATGAAATCCGTGAATGAGGGGAGGGTTCTAAGAGTATCGAAAGTCATCAAATGATAAAGCAAGGGTATCAAAAATTCATGAAATAAACTCGATACCAAGATAAGAGGAAGACGATATGAAATAAATTTGATAAGAAGCTTCCATTTTTGAAAGATCGAAAAAGTTCAAAAAAAAGCAAACATGAAACTCAAGCATTCAGACAATTTAACATCTTTAATTAGTGCATCATATGAAACTTAAAGAGAAATATGTATCATTACAACATAGGAGTTAAGAAGTGCATTACAATACATAAAGTCAAGAAGTACAACATAGAGTTCTAAAAAATACAAGCTACTCATCGGGTGGTATATCGAAGTGTCTAAACAAGATATTAATTTGATGATGAATTTATCGTACTTCAGTTAAGATCTCATCTTGTTATAATTTAAGTTGAGCTTGTTGTGATTGAAGTTGATCCAGTCGAGTCATTATATGATCGGCATATGATGAAGGTGTTGGATCCATTGGTGTTGCCTCAAATGGACTAAGGAGAGGAGATTGATTGCCCCTAAATACCGGTGTTTCGTGGTTCGGTTCAAGGAGGGGAGGATCGGTTCTTCTAGATAGCCGAGTCCAAATTTCATTTCTTAGTATGCACCTTAATCGTCTAAGTAGGTTTCTATTGATTACATTATATCTATCTACCTTTATTGTTTCCTTATTTGGTGGTATCATAATGTTATATGCATGCATTAACCTAGTGATTAGGCCACCATATGGAAGAATTAAATCTTTAGTTGATAGATTGATCATGTTTTATGGAATTAAGTATCCAAAGTAATTTTGATATCGGACCATGATCCAATACATTATACCTAATTCCATTTGATTTACCTCATTATGATGATATTATTTTGGAAGCAAAATGCCTATTATGATATGATAAAGTACTTCAAAATTAAAGGGCAATATGTGTTCATAATTTTTAGGAACGATCGACAAGTTCAGGTTTCCAAAAATGATACCGAAGGCTTCAAAATAGCTTATTCTAATTGCATCTAAATCCCATTGACCTCTAAAGTATCAACATCTTCTTTTCTCAAAAATTTCTATAAGGTTGTAAATGACATTATCCGTAATTAGTATATGATGCCCTAGGAGATAGGTTGATGCATTATCATCTTCGTCTACATTCAAATTATTGTAAAATAAACGAACAAGTCTATGGTATATTGGTTCACTAATTTGCAGGATAGGAAGAACATCTATGTTAGCAAACCATTGGATAGGCTTTAAATCCTCTAATTCTTCTAGATCTACATATTTTCCCTTGTGTATATTCCTAGATTCAAAGTTAGGGAACTTAAGGGCACTATCATTTGAATTGAATAGAATGGGATTATATGTTTCATCTTCTCTCTTCTTCTCCTTATCCCTTGAGGATCTTCTAGGGGTCATTGGTCTACATATGTAATCAAGGAAAGAAATCTGTATGAAAGTGAAAAATTAACTTCAAGAATTGAGAGAGGGATTTCAAAGAATACCTTTGCAGTGATTTCCTTAGAAGCTTAGATTGATCCTAGAATTTATGGAGTAGAGAGCTCTTCTTGATTTTCTAGAGGAGGAGGATGAAGAGTGAAAGGTAGAAGAGGGTTTTTGAGGGATGAGGCAAGTATTGGGGTCGATTCTACCGCCAGTCCTAAAGTGCCTTTTTATAAGGCACTCTCTCAGATTTTGAAGCTATTTGATTATGTGTAGCTACTATTGAATCTCGGTTTTGATGATGAAACTAATTGATTATGTTTTGTAGTCTAACTATGTTTTGAATTACGTCTTAGGTCTACTATCGATCGAGATTAGATAATTGATGTTGGAGGAATTGGCGTTACGCTTCACAGGATCCAGTGATCACGTCAAGATATTGGATGTCGAGCCAAAGGTTCGGTCGACAATCGCGAAAGGCGTACAAGTCACTCAAATGGGCGTTTAGCCTTTGGCAAGCCCTTTACAAGTAATAACAAACCAAAAGGGACGGACAAGCAAGCATTACACCGCAATTTTGTCCGTGACATTCTCCCCCACTTAATCCTTCGCGTCCTCGTGATAGGCGCCTTTCTTGGCATTTGCAACTTCTTTTCATCGATCGGCCGTTCTCCACTTGTTGTTGAAGAAGAGTCTGGAAGCGGAGCCTACGCGAACCTTTCGAAGTTTTCGTGTCCTTCCTCCGCAAATTTGCCCATCGAATCTTCGCGCCAAGGATATCGGGGAAGGCAAAGGTTACTTGTTCCTGAGTTTGTACTTCGTGAGGTCAATCGCCAATTGGGCAACAAGTCGCAAGAGAGGACGATGTGCCAAAGAATCGGATGAAGTGTAAACCAATGACGTTCTCCATCATTTACGTAAATCGACGAATGTCAATTCGTGTTGTAGTAATTGTCTAGATCGAAGTAGAGTTTTATTTGTGTGTGTAGGATTAACTACGATGACAATGAAGACGTAAAGTGAAACAAAGTGCTTCTGGAAGACATGTGTGATGGATCATTGGGAGTTCGAGAGTTCAACGAAAGTCCGAAGATTCATTGGGAGTCTTTCTGTATGGCCACCGCCAACATGCCAAGCAACGTAGGAGCTTGGCCTTGAAGGGTTTTCTCTGAAAGTTCACTAGAAGGTTCATCTGAACTTCTTCCTTGATCGGGAGTTTACAGCTTACCAAGAAAGATCTCTTCTTGCCCGTCGTGTTGAGCTTGTCAATGAAGCTCATTGGAACTCGCCAAGATCATCATGAAGTCTGGGATCTTGCCAGGAGTCCGCAGAATGGTTTCCGAGGATTCGTCGGAAGACCATCGGAAGTTCACCGAAAGCTCACCGGAAGAAGTCTTGACTTATCAGACTTTGTAATAACTTAGGAAATATCTTTAATTTTATAGTTAGTATGTTAATTTGGGTTAGGTTTAGGTATTAATCCTATAACACAAGTGGGCCCACCCATTGGGCCTTGTTTTACAATTGGTTTGGGTCGAGTTTAAGGCCCGACTAGTGTCTTTTTGAAAAGTCTTTGGGCGGTGGCCCCAACGCATTGCGGCCATGAGAGCATGGGTGGTGGCACCAGCTACCATGGGCGGTGGAACCACCCCCTTCCCTCTGGAAGTTTTGCACACTATCAATCTGACAATGACAAGTGGTGGCACCGCCAACACCTAGAGAACAACGAAAGAGAAAGTTCAAATTTGGGCTCCAAATTTGAATCCTCTTAGGTCTATAAATACCCCAAGTTTTCCTGCAAGAAATGTAACAAGCACAACACTTTGAAAGCAAGAAAAGCGTTGTTCAAATCTCTCTAGAAAATCCTCCTTAGTTTTTCACTTGTATTCCACTAAAAGAAAGGAGAGAGTGCTTGTCAGAGTTATCTCTTAAGCCCGTCAAAAGGAGAGGTGCTATAAGGGAGTTCATCCTCGCCCATTGGAAGGAGAATAGCTAGTGAAAAGTCGGTGGCCTTAAGCGAAGAGGAATCGGGAGTGGATGTAAGTCGGATGATCGAACCACTATAAATCGATTTGCATTTACTTTCTTGCAACTTACTATACTGCAAACCATCTTCACTTTGCTGCCTTACTTACTCGACTTCCTCTTCATCTTCTTATATATGCTTTTAAGTTTATACGCAATCGAAATCGGGTTTAATCAAAACATATTCTTTTTTGCACAAAGTTTTCAAAGTTGGTTTAAATCGCAGAAAGAAAGTTTGAAAACTAGTTTGGAGTGGGTAGCACTTTGAAAGCTTTGAGGCGTGGCGCTATTTTGGCTTTAACCACGATGGAACCAACAATCGGCAAATATCATATTTATTCGTTGCACTAATTCACCCCTCCCCCTCTTAGTGCCTCCTTCGATCCCTAATAGCCACTTATCTCTTAAGCCAAAAGGAGAGGTGCTATAAGGTTGGGTGAAGAGGAATGCCACCACCTAAGAACAGAATGTCATGGCGATGCTCTGCCTTTTAAGATTCTAGCGATGCCACCATTGGTACATTCTCTTTAGTGCCAGAAATAGCTTGATTGGGGTTGCAATACTTTTATCACTTAATCAATTGATCTTTCATATTTAACATCTATTTTATAGTGAGTCTAATATTAAATGTTAACTTAATTATCATGTAATTAATCAAGTAAAATCATTCAAGTTTCTTTTGTTTATTAATTTGAATGAACTTTATATTTCTTTTAAGAAAGACAACTTATCAAACCTTTTTAACATACAAAGAGATTCCATCATATAAAGAGATGTCATGATCATCAAATGATTTCAAGAACATTTTCTTTAGGATGATCAAGGGAGAACGATTAATGAGAAAATTGATAACTTGAATATTAAGAGAGGAGTTTAGACAAGTGTTTTCGAGAATTACGAAAGCTTGAGTATCAACATATTGTAAGTGGAATCAAGGACATCATCAAGATCACTTTTTGAGAAATCAAACAAAAATAATTTAGCTAGTGTCCCTTAGTCTCAACACTAGTATATTTTGGCATCGTTATTTAAGGTTCAAAGGTTAACACATAAACGATCAATACATTTCAATCATTAGGTAATCAATAATCTTTCATTGTTGTTTGAGCTAGTGAGCTTGATTATAAGCATGCATTATCGATGTATCATTTCTCGCTCCTAGCTTGTGATTATTGACACGTTTATAAGAAAGGGTGGTTTTTAGGTACCCATTTAACCTTGGGTCCCTCATAAATCGATCTACTCAACTTATCATTTTATATAGAGTCTTTTACGGTCCCTTTTGGGAACCTAAATTAATTTGTGTAGACTATGTTTCTTAAATGGATATTTATGAGCATAATGTCTGAGTTTATAATCAAAGTTGTATTTGGTGTGGGGTGATACATGCAAGGTAGAGCCTTTAACAAAAATGATTGAATTTTGGTGAGAGCTACCACAAATTCGATTCCACCTCTTCTATGAACGTGACCCTTATTGGCAAGGATCATGTTCAAGGACTTGTTACTAATCTTAAACTTTTTTAAAGTTTCATTTAGTAGCAAGTTCTCCTTTTTAAGTGCCTCTAAGTATTTATACTTGGTGCATGGAGGCGTTAAAGGATTGTCATACTTAAGTTTTTCAAATTCACTATTTAAAAAGATATGCTCCTTTTTCAATAAATTATATTTTTTTGTTAATTAATTTATATTCATCGAATAAATCATGAAAAGTACTCAATAGTTCATCAAAAGATAAATTTGCATCTAATGAACTACTTATCTCTTCACCGATTACCATTAGCGTGTAGTTAGCAATCTCCTTGTTGCTTTGCTCTTCTTCTTCAGAAGCGCTCGAATCACCCCACGTTGCTTTGAGCGCCTTCTTCTTTAGTTGTTTCTTCTTTATGTGGGGATATTCACTTTTGAAGTATCCCGGCTTCTTGCATTCGTAGCAAATGATTTATTCTTTCTTAAGTTCAATTTTATTTTTAGTATTATTTTTAGATTTACTTCTTCTTATGAATTTTTTGAACTTTCTTGTCAAGAGTGCCAAGTCATCATCATTGTCCTCATCACTTGAACTTTTTTTCAAGTAGTCTCTATGAGTTCTTAGTGTCATATCCTTCCTGTTCTTAAGAAAGTTGTTCTCAAGCTCTTCATGAGCATTGCAAGTCATCTCATAGATCATTAGAGACCCAATAAGTGCTAGTCATATGTGTCTTACAACCCAATCACATGAGTGATGACACTTGTGACTTGATATGCACTATTTCTCCTTGCTTATTATTAGGTATTTTATCACTTTATCTTGTGTGTTACATATATTGTGATGTCCTTGGATCTGTGCAATGGTAATCGGATCGTGATGAGATCACAATAATGAGACCGATTCACCTTTAAACACAGACCCTAAATAATCCTAGTCATAGGTTACTCGAGAGGGACATCGAGATAACCAGATAGACTAGTAAGCTATATACCCATCCATATGATAGAGGTGGTTGGTCTCATAGCTATTCGTGTGGGGACACTAAGGGTACAGTGCAGGTGATCATTGGGAAATGAATTCACTGATTGATCGGCCTACGGAATGCTTGATAGTTATTGATACCTCACGTCAGATAGCGATTTTATAGTCCCAGTAGTGTATCTGGTCCTTAGACTTGAAACATTAAGGATGTCCTATATGAGTACTCCACTCTTTAATACCAGACTTATATGTTTGAAACATTAAGGATGTCCTATAGGAATATCTCATGTATTCTTGCTCGAACAAATCCTTGGCCAAGATTATTCAAATTGAAAGAGAAAGAGTTTTTCGGGAGAATCGGACAAGAGCAAGACTCGAGGAGAGACTGTATAGGCCTGACAGCACCATACCCGATATAGGGTCTCTAGGATATTAGTTGGATGAGGGACTATAGATACATGACAACTGAGGACAAATAGGTCCAAAGGATTGGATTCCCCTGTATCATTTGGGGGCTACGGCATAGTGGCCTAGTACGTCCGCAATCGATGAGTTTGGTGAATTATTATAGAGATAATAATTCACTAAGTCAGAAGGAGTTCTGACAAGTATGAGTCATGGCTAGCTCGATATTAGGCCTAGAGGGTCACACGCATATGGCAGGTGTTGCGACGAGTAGAGGTTCGGATATGAGATATCCGTTGGAGCTCCTAATTTATTGGATATCCATTAAGCCCCTAAATTATTGGATCCTAAGATAAGATCCAATAATTACTAATAAGAGATTATTGGGTAGAGACCCACTAATCCAAGAGGCTTGGGTAATTGGATGGAGATCCAATACCCAACAGGGCAAGATCTATTAGGGTTTACAATGGGCCTATATAAATAGGAGGGAACCAAAGCTCTATAGGCCAGGAGTTCTTTTTGGTGGCCACCTCTTGTTCTCCTCTCCCCAGAGAGGTGCATCGTCGTAGTTCCTGCCGTGTGGATACCATTAGAGAGGAGGACGCTTGACCTTCTTCATCCTCTCCTATAGATCTGTAGAGATTCAGGGATATACGATCTCCTTAAATATTTTCTTTTACATATGCAGTTTTCACGGATTTATCTTTGATGCATCGATCTTTGAACGATGATGGAACCTTTCTATAGGAAATCTATGGTTTTGTTTTTTGTTCTTCTGCTGCGCATGAGATGTCACCCTATAGAATTTCCCAATAATAAGTTCTTCGAGTGGGAAATTGTTCAGATCCTTGGCCTCTTGAATGATCATTACTTTAGGCTCTCAACTCTTTCGAAGAGATCTTAATATTTTATTAACAAGTTCAAAGTTAGAAAAACTTTTACCAAGGGCTTTTAGACCATTGACGACATCCGTAAATTAGGTATACATGTCTCCAATGGTCTCTCTTGGTTTAATGCAAAATAATTTGTAACTATGAACTAAAAGATTTATTTTAGACTCCTTTACTCTACTAGTGTCTTCGTGTGTGATTTCGAGTTTATGCCAAATATCAAAAGCAGTTTCACAAATAAAAACTTGATTGAATTTATTCTTATCTAAAGCGCAAAACAGGCATTCATAGCCTTGGCATTTAAAAAGAAAGTCTTCTTTTCCAACTCATTCCAATCGTTTATTGAAAGAAAAGACTTTTGAAAGTCATTTTCAATAATATTCTATAATTCAAAATCCATAGAAATCCAAAATATTCTCATCCTAGTTTTTCAATATATATAATCTGTCACATTGAACATGGGTAGACGTGTGATTGAATAACCCTCTAGATTTCCAGCAAATGTCATCTCTCTTGGGTTTTAAACCAAAATAAGAGTGATCTTGCTCTGATACCAATTGTTAGGATCAAGAACGACACTAAGAGGGGGAGGGGGGATGAATTAGTGTAGCAGTTAAAAATATTGATTCAAAAATTCGTTTCGGTGAAGATTTACATTCGATGAAAACATATTTCGACAAGAACGTTTAACTTTAAATATGTTTGCAATGGGTTTGAGAAGAAGTAGGGCAATTGTAGTTAAGTAAAGAAGAATGCAATAAAAGTAAAGTATATAGTAAGAAGAGAACATACCAATTTATAGTGGTTCGGTCATCCGACCTACGTCCACTTTCAATACCTCCTCCGACAAGGTCATCGGTTTTCACTATTGATTTTTCTTCAAGAGCAAAGATCAATCACCCCTTTACATAACTCTTTACAAGTGGCTCACTCTCCTTATACAAGCTTCTAATACTTAGAATCGGTGAAGGTGAACTCTCAAGTTTTACAAGCGATTTCACTATAGTCTTAGTTCTTTATGTTCACTTCTCTATGTGAAACAAGCTGAGAAATAATTAATATTTATATGCCTCAATTAGCTTCAAAAATAGAGCCAAAAAGGTCTCATCTCGGATTTTCGAAGTCTTGGAAATACCACCGCTAGTTGACTTTGACATTGGGCAGTACCACCACCTAGTCTGGCGGTTCTACTGCCAAACAGAGTCTTGGCTATTGGAACTAGGCAGTACTACCTTATGGCTTTATGATCTTACCATCGCCTAGTAGAGTCCTAGCCGATAGGTCATTATGATCCTAACAAATTCAAATGGCTTCCCGTAAACTATTGTTCATGGGACCGATAGGTCATTACGCCTCGCGCCATTGCCTTGTGGGTTGGGGGGTGACTCGAGTGTCATCTTTCAAGTCAGTGCCTCTGTGACGACTAGTTGGAGGACTTAGATTGGTTATTAGAATATTCTCTATCATTTGTCCCCCCGTAAAGGTGTGCTTCAGAGCTCTTGCAAAAGAGTTTGAAGCACATCATTTAATCCATTCGACATTGGAGCATTCAGGATCTCATCTTATAGGTCAAGTTTTTTTCAATTCAGGTGTTTCGGGTATATTGGGTCTGTGTTTCCATCGTAGCAGATATCTCTTGGTATGGGTTGAGTTTTCCAAACTCGTATGTCTCGAGCACATTTGGCCCAAGGTCTCAACTGTGATGGATTCGTCTTGGCGCGAGTTAGATTTTACTGACTCACATGCCTTTAACAATTACAAAATAATATAATAATATAAAATATCATTTAAAATATTTTATAAATGATAAAATTTTTATTATAATTCACATCCCACAAGCTTACTATCCTAGGTCACTTTGACAATTATCAATCGAATAAAACTTAAATGTGTGAGTTATGAATAATATTTATTAAATTTCTTCAATCTAATTTATGCTAAAATAGTTTAATAATAATGAATATAATAATCATAATAATTATCAAACATTAATCAGCATAAAGAAAAACTTATATAATAACTATAACTAGAAATCATACCTTTATATAAAAAATAAATATTATTTTATAATCTCAAATATATGTATGTGAATAACCAAACAAATATCTAAGAATAATTATTAGATTTTTATTTATCATATGTAAAATTTTATAAACATGTTATATGAGAAAAATATAAAATATAAAATAAAAATATAATTTTTAATTTTTAAACTTTATATAGAACCCTAAATTACACCAATCAGCCCTATTTATTGGATAGGCTCAGAATTATACTACTTAAATTAGGCTCATAGATTTGAGTCAACTAGTCACCAAATTAGGTCCGTCAAGATTAAAATTGATCAAATTTTGACTTACTCTAAGTTTAATCAAAATATAATAGATCAAATCTAAATCCAATTAAGTAGTCAAAATATAATCATGATTAGATCTGATCAAAATATTTGATTAAAATAAATTAAATTAATCAATTTTATAATTAAGGACATAGGTTAGAAAATTTTAACTTTTGAAGGGTAAAATTATAATTTAACATGGGACATAATGGATATATTTGATTGTGTTTATATTTGTATATATTTTATTCTATTTATATTTGAATATATTTATATTTAAATATCATAAATAATTTTTTATTATTTAAAATATTTGATATTATTAATTAGTTTTGATAATAATTTATCTTATTTAAAATTAAATGGATTAATCAAGAGAATATGAAAAATCCACCGTTCCTCCACCCTAAACGAAAATTTTCCATTATTAATATAATATAAGTTTTAATAAATATTATTTTATTTAAAAATAAATGAATTAATTAAAAATATGAAATATCTACTGTTCCTATTCTCTCTCGGCCTAAGTAGCATTATTGATAGCCTAAGTACTGCATAAAATGCTTTGCAAGTTGATCATCTGTGTTATTAAGTCAATCTAATATGATTGATTGTAGCATTTTTCTCATTATACAATCCACTATAATATGTTAAAATAAACATCTTTCTTGATGTAACAATTATGATAATCTTTTTTCAAACAAAAAAGACGCACTAACTAAGAAAAATTAAACTTTTATTTATGCATGAAATTTTTTTATGACACATTTTTTAAATCAAATTATAAACATAGCACCTGACATCATTAATATATATTACAATGATTATTTTGTGTAAGCTTGAGAGTTAATCATAGTGACATATACTCTAGAAGCTTAAAATTATTCCTTAAGATATTTTTTCAAACTATATTCAAAACTCAATATAGTAGCTTTTTTCTTTTTTTATATAAAATATAAACGAAAAGACTAGATTTGATATTAATATCCTATTGTTAGAAGGAGAGTACCATCGATCATGAGTCGGCAAAGCTTGTTCTTGGCTCAAAAGCACGGTGTTGTTTGAAGAACCCTTGTGGCAGACCTCTATGACGATTGATGCAAAACCGAGATATATGAAGTGGCTCCAAAGTAATCTTCAAGGCATTTCCGAGTATCCGAGTTGGATTCGATCTCCTTAGTGGATTTTGTATAAAAATCAACGTTGGGGGGAGTTTCTTGACCTGACCTCTCTAATGCTAAAGTTAGTTTCTAGGGATTGTGTGGGGTGTGAAGGATTTTTAAAGAGAGGGTCGACCCTTGGGTTGACGTTGGGGATCAGCTTTTACACCTGACCAGTTGATGGAATCATTTGTAATGATTGTAACACCCTCCCTTTGGCATTTTATCCATGCAGGCGATAGGCCCGAATAGCCTCCCGTGGACTATTATACATGGAGGCAGACTAAGGGGGGGCAAGCACGAATGACCTTCCATTGACTTTTGTCCATGGAGGCTTAGTATAGCTCAGATTTTTTAAACTCACATGTCTCAAGCACATTTGGCTCAAATCTCCATCGTGGTGGATTCGTCTTAGCACGAGTTGGATTTTTCCGATTCATTAGTCTAATACAATAATATAAAATATAATTTAAAATATCTTATACATGATAAAATATTTATTATAATTCACATCCCATAAGCTTAACATCATATGCCACTTTAACGGTTACCAATCAAATAAAAATTAGGGATATGAGTTATAAATAATATTCATCAAATTTTTTTAATATAATTAATGCTAAAATAGTTTAATAATAATAATCATAATCATAATAA
Organism: Musa beccarii; assembly: GCA_024322285.1. Lineage (NCBI taxonomy): Eukaryota > Viridiplantae > Streptophyta > Magnoliopsida > Zingiberales > Musaceae > Musa > Musa beccarii. Next base: position 38,860,971 of record CM044395.1, on the reverse strand, counting down.
TTATCGAACATTAATCAGTAAAAAGAATAACTCATATGATAACTATAACTATAAATCATACCTTTATGTTAAAAATAAATATTGTTTCATAACTTCAAACATATGCATATGAGTAACCAAACAAATACCTAACAACAATAATTAGATTTTTATTCATCTCATACAAAATTTTATAAACTTATCATATGAGAAAATTATAAAAAAATATATAAAATTTATATATTTTTAATTTCACATAGAATTCTAAATTAGATCAGTCAACTCTATTTATTAGGTAGGCCTAGAATTAGACTATCTAAATTGGGCTCATAAATTTGAGTCAACTATTTACCAAATTAGATATGCCAAAATTAAAATTAATCAAAATTTAACTTTCTTCAAATTCAATCAAAACTTAATTGATCGAATCTAAATCTAATCAAGCAATCAAAATATAGTTATGATAGTTCAAACAAAATATGATTAAAATAAATCAAATTAATCAATTTTATAATTTGAGGTCATAAGTCAAAAATTTTTAACTTATGAAGGGTAAAATTATAATTTTACATAGATATAATGAAAATATTTATTTTTAATGGGCATAACTAGAACATAAAATTTAATGACACAGATTGAAATATTTTTTTTATTTCCAAGGGGTAAAAATATTATTTTCTAAAAATCTTAATTCTCATTTTTCTTCCATGGGTGCTGCACGAGGTGTGGTCGTCGCCTTGCACTCACACGTGGGTTTCGCCAACAGTGCTTCAGCTATATGTCGTGTAGCTACAGGGAACGATGGCCTTCGGCATTTAGTCGACGCCGGGCGCAACCAACAAATGCTACAGCAGTGTTGATGTAGCCACCACATGCAATGACAATCATGGTACTGTTGAAGCCACTTGCAACTAAGGTAGGTTGGTCACCATCAACTGTCGCAATCTATGACACTTTCGCTGTGTACGTAATATTGGCCGTGATTAAGTTGACGACCACTGGAGGTCACTGCCCTTAATAATACTATCACCAATAACAAGTTGTCAATAGTGGTCAATAAATCAAACTGGTTCTCACATCATTTGCAAGTATATGATAGGATAGACTATATATAAAAGCATATTAACAATACAAATATATAACTTAAGCTTTATAAATCAAAACCAAATAATATCTTTTTGTAAGCTACTAACAAACAGATCTAAACACAAAATAGATCTGAAATACTTTTATGATATAAAGTCTTTTATTTTAAAACATGATTCTGATATCAATTATAAGCATAAAAATCATAATATACTATTTTTATTAAAAAAAATTAATATCAGAAAATAAAATCAAATAATAATAGATCAAATTTATGAGAGGTATCTTTTGATGCTACTCCAAAAGCTTTTATCTAATCTACAAGTGCACCATCATCGGATTCAAAAACTGTAATGATATCGCTCTATAAGAAAATTAGACTCACCTTATATTCTTTTTCTATTTTTCATATGATCGCTATGAGTGATGAATTAGGGACAAAGAGGAGATAAGAGAATATTTGTAATCATTCAATGACTGGTTGGGTTATTTCATTCCTAGAAGATTGTCCTTTTATAGATAAGAGCAAAAATCTAGAATAAATAATTAAGGGAGTCCCTCTCATTAAGGTCATCTCCTAAGTAATATTATCATAATTAAATTTTGTTTCTATTAACCGATGATCATAATCAGAATATAATTATATCTATAATATATCTTATCTAATAAAATATAATCATATAATATAACAAGTTCGATATGTGAAGTTTGAAAAGTGCGGGAAAAGCTTGCACTTGTCACACCATCCATTTATATAACCACTCACAAGCTTGATAAATGTATCAATTTAACTTTGCTACTCTATCACTTTCTATATAATACTTTCTAGGCAAAATAGTAGAAGAAGCTCCTAAATTTTGTTTTGAATTATTGTTAGTAGCACCTTGAGATTTTTTTTTCACTAAAATCATATAACACATGGTAGGAAAAAAAAAAGGACAACTAATAATTTCAATCCAATAGGAAGTATGCTATCAATCAATTATCATCCAATACGTGATCATCACGTAGTTTCTAGAGTTGAAGGAGAAGATAGAAGTCACCCTCCACTCGTCCACCCACATGAATAAATATCTAAGGCAAAAAGTTATGGGTTGTTCCCCTCTTGTCACCCACATAGATAAAAGGTCAAAAGGAGATTATCGGAGGCAATTAGAGATCGCCTCACCAAAGAATATTTCATGGACTATTCCACATAATAAAAAGCTTATATTCAATATAATAAAGAGAAGATTACCTTTTTGACCACTTGCATCCATACTTATATACCTCATATTGCTAACTTAGGCATCGGAGGGACTGAATCGGGAAATCTCTTCTGATCTCGGTCTTTATGCAAGTGGCACCTTATAAACTTGGCGTTTCCACCTTGGATAACCCTGCGTATATAGGTCCGGACTACGTCAAGCTGATTAGAATGTCAACATCAAATTTTATCATTTTGTTCATCATTATAAATCACGCAAAAGGTGATAGAACTTATAATAATAATAATATTATTGTTTATGACATAACAATGTGACCAACACATCAATGTTAGACGATCGACATCCGATCAATGCCACCTGGTGTAATGGGATAAGCATTATCACATCATGTGTTTGATAGGCCATGATTGTGATTGAACTTGAATAAGATAATAAATAAAAAGTTTAAATATGTTAAATAATAAAAATTACATCTATTCTCAATCATAATTTACTTGAAAACATCCGGCTAATTATATCACTTTGAAGTTAAGTGCATTTATGTTATCATTTGAAATTTAAAATTGACACCGTGAATCACTTTCACTAGTCATTTTCCTATTCTTTTCTATATTTTTAATTTTTAAAAACAATGTTCAAAATAGATATTTGGGACATCAAGCTGACATATCAAAGGAAACATTGCTTTCCTACCAAAAAGGTTGTGGAAACTTTGCATCGACAAGCGATCACAAACCCTAAAACTCATCAGATTGGGTAGAAAACAACACAAGTCATAGTGGATCAATAACAAGAGTTTCTTTCAGGAGCATGCGAGTGGAGAATCTTTTTTAGGTCAATGAGATCACCGAGAAAGAGAAGCTTGCAAACAAAAATGTCTTGTAGTATACGTTTGGTGTGGCTTTTGGTGACCTTGGAAAGCCCTCTTGTAGTATACCTATCTTCCGATCCAATAGAGTCAAACCATGCTATCTTTATATGCATATTATATTCTAGTGTATGTTTGCAGCTTCATAATCCGATCGTTTGAGTGGCTGCAAGTTTTAGATTCTCATCCATGAAAGGAGCTGAATCTGTTTCTGCATGGAAGAAGAGAAGAGGGTCTCATTTTGTTATTATTTTTTTTGTTTTGCTGCATATCCTTAATGTTTAAGATGAGGAATAACAACAAATAGTTTATATAAAGTGCCTTATAAAGATAAATATTCAATTTTCTTTGCACTATGTGAATGTTGTGAACCTTCGTAAAAGGCTAACCTTATGCAACTAATCCTTTATTTCTCATGTATATTTCATGATATTTCTTTCTAAAATAAGATAATATTAAGTTTAATTTAATTATTATTCAAGAGACTTAATGTAGAATTTTAGTGTATCAACCTGATTTGGTCTGATCAAGACCTAATTCGACAGCATCAAAAAATAATTTATGGACATTCATTTCTAATCTCACTATCTAAGAATATTTATGTGTTATCATAACTATATCTAAATTAGGAGTTCAATTTTATGTAGATATTATTGTCTTTATCCTTATCCTCATCTAAATGACATGAGTGGAGTAAATAATCTTACTTATAGCGATTGCATATTATATATCATTTATACAAAGATGATGGTTTGATGTATCCGTGTGTGAAAATGATAGATTGGAAGATGGCAATGCTATCAGCATCTAAATCATTGAACTAATAGAAAATGAAACCAAAGATGTCAGGTATATTTGTGAAACATGAGACGATTAATCTATATATTAGTAGGTCTGATATGGAGCCACCATTAATGCGTAAGAAAACATTAATTCCAATTGTGAAGAAGACCTTTCGGTATCTCAATTTACTTCAACTATCAAGTTTATTTCTGATACATGAATGCGACCACCAATATTTAGTTGAGGTTGGACTTCGATGTGACGTATGTAGAATACTTTAATATTGTGCATAAAATATAGTTAATTGTGAATCTATCTAATGCACCAATGTGCAATGCTATTTGAGTCACTAAAGTTGATGTGCTGAATGAAGGATCGGCCTTGTCATTTCCTATTCATTTTACATGGTTTTAGATGACACACAGAGCAGAAGACTATGTATCATGGCTTGGATGATTTCAGGTGACCATTTGGAGAAGCTACATTTGCCATGGCAACTCCGTCGTCCTCGGCCACTGAGCTTCCATTGCATCCCTTGCTGAAGACCTCCTCGATCCTCTCCAGGGGCACCCCCTTCGTCTCGGGGCAGAAGAAGAAGAAGAAGATCCAGGCCAAGATTGCAATGCCGGCGAAGAGGAAGAAGGCACCACCGATGGTGATGGCGTTGTAGAGAGAGATGAAGGTCATGGACACGGTTCCATTCATCACCCTGTTCACAGCCACCCCCATGCTGGCTCCCTGTGCCCTCAACCTCAGGGGAAATATCTCTGAGCTGTAGACCCAGGTGACGGGCGCCAGGCCGATGGAGAAGAAGGCCACGAAGAGCAGCAGGAGACAATGCAGAGGCCGAGCGCCCATGGCAGCTTTTGCTGGCTGTGATCCGCCATGGTGAGCCCGAACCCCAAGCTCGAGAGGGACAGGATCATCCCGGCCACGCTGGTCAGCAACAGGGGCCTCCTGCCCACCTTGTCCAGCAGGAAGGTGGCCACCAGGATGAAGGCCGTCTTGGTGACCCCCATGCCCATGGTGACGAACAGGAGCTTGCTCCTGCTGCTGATCCCCGCCTTCTTGAAGATCCTCGGGGTGTAGAGCACCACGGCTTCGATCCCGGTGGCGTGCTCGAAGAAATGGATGCCGAGGGAGGCGATGAGGATGCGCCTCACCGCAGGGGTGGGCCGCAGCAGCAGCTCCTTCCAGACGCCCTCCCCGCGGTGCGTGGCGACCGGCTCGACGACGTCGTCGGTGAAGCTCTCGTCGACCCCCGCGGCCGCCTTTATCTCCCGGAGCCTCAGCTCCGCCTCCTCCTTCGTGTTCGACACCCGCAGAAGCACCTCCCGGGCGTCCCTGAGCCGGCCTTGCATGACCAGCCACCGCGGGGACTCCGGCATGGCCAGAATCCCCACGGCCAGCATGACCGAAGGCACCGCGGCGATGCCGAGCATCAGACGCCAGCCGTACCTCAGCGGGAGGTGCCGCAGGAAGTAGTTGGAGACGTACCCGAGCAGAATGCCGGCGCTGATGCAGATCTCCGGGAGGGAGGTGAGGAAGCCGCGGGAGGACGGGGAAGAGATCTCCGCCGAGTACACAGGAGCGACCATCAAGGCGTAGCCGACCCCGACGCCCGCGATGCACCTCCCGGAGAAGAGCATGCCGTAGTTGAGGCCCAAGCCCATCAAGACCGCCCCTACAAAGAAGATGACGGAGGCAAGGACGATGGTGTAGCGCCGGCCGATCCAGTCGGACAGCCTCCCGGCGGTCAAGGATCCGACCAGCGCGCATATGTTCATGATCCCCGCAAGCACCTCCACCTGCTCATCCTTTATGTTGAGATCCTCCTTCATGAACAGCATGGCGCCGCTCATCACTCCGGTATCTGCACATCCATCGATCGTCATTCAACACGCGCGCATCCATGCACGCAACCAAATTAAACGGAAGGACATGGAGGAGGAGGAGAGAACAGATCACCGTAGCCCATCAAGATGGAGATGATGGAAGCGATGATAGCACAGGCAAAGGCATACATGTTCGCCCCTCTTGCCAACACACCGCTCTCTCCGTGTCCCCATCCATCTTCTGCAATGACTAACTCTGCAATCCTCTCTCTCGCTGTCGATGCAATTAGCTTCTGCAATCTCCTATATATATACATAGACCAAAGCTCAACGACAATATCTTAATTATGGATCCGAAAGTGGGTTGACGTGGAAAGAGCACGATGCCCAGAAACCATCCGACCTGCGGGGAGCTGTAGGGTTCTACGTAGATCCCAGCGCAGGCTGGTCATCCGTTAATCGATTCTTATCCACTGTACCCGTATCTCATTCGTTGTCATGCTGTCAGTGTCTTTTGACCTTCTTCGATATGTCTATTTTCTCCATGAAAATGGAAATCGAAAACGAAAAGGAGCGGTTTCTAAGATTCCTTACATCATAAAGATCTTTATGGAAATGAATAAAAATGAGCAAAAAGGATTTTCCTAAATTTCAATTGGATATCAAAAGTAAAATATTGACTTTTCATCTTTCTTTCATACTTCAATTGAAAGAAGTCAAAATAATCCTGCACGCATGCCCCTTTGTGACGGGAATGGAGAAAGCGACATTTAGAGCACTCAACATCCTATCAAAGGAACAGTTCTCACCTGTTTATATTATTATATTATATTATGTAAATAAGTAATATTTATCGATAATATGCATGTTCGAGAATTAAATCCATTTATCGATAACTGTAAAATTCCAACATTAATCAATAAATTAATCTCGTATTAAATTTTCTAATATATCAAAAAAATTTATAAAATGAAATAATAGTAAAAGTATATAAAATATTTCGTCAAAAGTTCAAACTTCTAATTATGATTTACATTTGTTATTTTTATATTTTTATTGCTAGACACTATTTTTTTTTTTACATAAGATCTATCTTGCGCCTATATCTAAGCATGAAAATTGAAAAGAAAAATGAGTTTAATGGAGAAAATTATTGATTTATATATCTATTTGGATATATTTGACTGTGCTTATATTTGTATATATTTTATTCTATTTATATTTGAATATATTTATATTTAAACATCATAAATATTTTTTTATTATTTAAAATATTTGATGTTATTAATTAGTTTTGATAATAATTTATCTTATTTAAAATTAAATGGATTAATCAAGAAAATATAAAAAATCCACCGTTCCTACACCCTAAACGAAATTTCTCCCTGCATCATATAAATGGGGAATGAGATGAAATGTCACTGATATTATTAATATAATATTAGTTTTACTAATAATTTATTTTATTTAAAACTGAATGAATTAATTAAAAGAATATGAAAATTCCGCTGTTCCTATTCTCTCTCTGCTTAAGTAACATTATTGATGGCCTAAGTAATGCATAAAATGCATTGGCCATTGCAAGTTGATCATCTTTGTTATGGAGTCAATGACCGTAACATTCTTCTAGTTATACAATGCACTATGATATGTTATAATAAACATCTTTCTCGATAGAACAATTATGATAATCTTTTTTCAAACAATAAAATCGCACTGACTGAGAAAAATTAAACTTTTATTTATGGATGAAATTTTTTTATGACACATTTTTAAAATCAAATTATAAAAAGAGCACCTGACATCATTAATATATATTGCAATGATTATTTTGTGTAAGCTTGAGAGTGAATCATCATAGTGATGAATATCTATAGAAACTTAAACTTATTCCTTTGTTTTTTTTTTCAAACTATATTCAAAACTCAATATAGTAACTTTTCTTTCATTTTTTTTTTGTAAAATATAAATAATAAAACTAGTTTTGATCTTAATATCTTATTGTTATAGGGAGAGAATTATCCATCGTGAGTCGGGATAGCTTGTTCTTAACCTGAAAGTACGGGATCATTCGAGAAACCCTTGTGACAGTCCTACGTAGCGATTAATGCAAAATCAAGATATCCAAAGTGGCTCTAAGATGATCTTTAAGGCATTTCTGAGTATCCGAGGTGGATTCGATCTCTTTGGTGGATCCTAGACAAAAATAAGTGTTGGGAGAGTTTCTCGACCTAACCCCTCTGACGCTCAAGTTAGCTTCTTAGAGTTGTATGGGGTGTGAAAGATTTTTAGAGAGAGCTCTGACCCTTCGGTTGATGCTGAGGATAAGCTTTTACACCTGATCAGTCGAGGGCATTACAATCATCTATAATGATTGTAATGCTCTCCCTTTAGTATTTTGTCCATAGGGGTGACAAGCTCGAATAGCCTCCCGTGGACTATTGTACATGGAGGCTAACCGAGGGGGGGCAAGCTCAAACAGCCTTCCGTGGGCTTATGTCCATGGATGCTGATGGGACCAATCCTACTGAATCCCGGATTTTGATGATAAAATCAATTGATGAGTTTATAGACTAATAAGCATTTGAGATAAGTGATGGAAGAAAAACTTTGATCATGGAAAGGCAAATCGGTAAAGCAGGAGAATCAGATATTGGGCCGGAATGCATTGTGCTATGAGTTCAGGCATCGGTCCGAAAGGATTGAGTATTGTACTAAGAAGATCGAATGTTGTAGGAAGTCAACATGTCGATGAATTAGACAATACACCAAATGAAAGAACGATACGCCAGAGGTTCGGACGAAGTGCCGATTGAATAGATGACATGCCATACAATGTAGGCTTCATGTTTGTAATTTTTAAGCTTTGATTGAAGTAGTTTAGAGTCTAATTAAGTTAATTTTATGATGTAATTATACCAACTTGATTAGGAGCCTATTAGGCCTCAACTAAAGTTGATTTAGATATGTTGGAAGGTCAATTTAGTGACCTAAATTTAGGCTGGAAGGTGGTACTGACAGGCCTAGGTGATGGTATCGCTTGTGAGTTCGAAAGTATCAATTATATTTTTTCAAAAATCCCAATGATAGTATTGCCCAAGTTGGCGATGGTACCGCCAGAGACTAAGTTCCTGGGCTGTATCAGACAGTTGCATTTCCCAAGCAAGCAGTGGTAGTACTAGAGCCTAGGTTCATAAGCTTTGTCAAGCGGTAATACTGCCTAACACAAGTGGTAGTACTGTTAGTACCCCGAAAACTTGAGAATTTTAATTTTTTGCTTCATTTTTTAAGCTATTTGAGGTCTATAAATACCCTACTCATGCTTGCTTAGTTGTAGAACGAAAACCTTATGTTTTGAAATATGTAAACTCTCTTGAAAAGTAGAGTCTTTTCCTCCTTGAGCTTAGAAGTCATTTTAAGGGAAGTGTAAGGTTTTTTTGTAAAAGAGAGGTATGAAGGTTCTTTCCTAAGCTTGTGAAAAGGAGAAAGAGTTATAACAATAGAAGTTAATCTTCACCCATTAAAAAGAAGATCGATAGTGAAAGTCAGTAGTCTCGAGGGAATAGAAATCAGGAATGGACGTAGGTCGAAACAATCGAACTACTATAAATCTGGTTTACATTTTTCTTATGCTTTTCTTTACTATTACTAACTGATTTAGTTACTCACTACTCCTACTCACATTCTAAGTTAAATGCATACTCTCTTAGTACCTTTACAATTTGATAGAACCCTAGAGGAATTCTATAGAGATTGATATTTGAGGGGGATCAACCCTTGGAACGCTATAGGGGTTCCACCCTCCAAGTAGCCTAGTGGCTGCAATTGTAGATTGATCTTTCTTATTCCAAAGAGGTGGAGGCTATAAGCTTATATAGAATTCCAAACCCTAACCCTAGGGGCTGCTTCCTAAGTGAACTACCCAATTTGCCCTCAACCTTAGCGGGCCGGCCCAGTAACAAGGGGGGCGGCGGCTAAGAAGCCCAAAGACCTAAATATAAACCCTAGCCTCTCTTCTTTATATGATAGAGGCGGCTAGGTGGGGTTTATTACATTCTCACAGGGTTTTTATTAGCTGCTACATGGTTGAGTAGGACCTAACCCTGCTAGGGTCCTATCAAGCCCGCCCTCTTCAAATCAGCCTTGTCCTCAAGGCTGGGGTTCCATGAACTCAGGGAACCAGGACTTCAGCTCCTCATATGATTCCCATGTGGCATCTTCGAGTGGTAAATTAGTCCAATGCACTAGTACTTCAGTAGAGGGACGTCGACGACGCATCACGACTCTGCGGTCGAGGATGGCTTGTGGTTGAGCTTGAATATTTCCATCATCATTGGTGTTGGGCAGTTGGATCTGGGGTGTCTCGTGTTCTCCCAACTTGGGCTTCAAGCATGACACGTGGAAGACAGGGTGAATTTTGGCATCTTTAGGTAATTTAAGTCTGTACGCCACAGCTCCAATACGCTCTATGATCTGATAGGGCCCATAAAAATGTGGAGATAGCTTTATGGAGGCTCGTGTGTTGATGGATAGTTGCTTGTATGGTTGTAGGCGAAGATAAACCTAATCTCCTACTAAAAATTCTCTTTCACTTCTTCGTGTGTCACCATCGCTTCATTCTAGCTTGAGCGGTAGAGAGATTATCCTTTAGCAAATTGTAGGAGTTTGTCCCTGTCAATTAAATCTTGGTCGACCTGATCTACCTTAGCTGAGCTAATTACATACTTTGGAATCACAGGAGCCGGCCGACCATATAATGCTTCATATGGGGTACATTTTATAGATGAATGATATGTAGTATTATACCACCATTCGGCCCAAGGGAGTCATTTCGTCCACTCCTTTGGTCGATCACTAGCGAAACACCGAAGGTATGTCTCTAAACATCTGTTCACCACTTCTGTTTGGCCGTCAGTTTGTGGATGATATGCAATGCTCATCTTGAGTTTGGTGCCCTGTAACTGAAATAACTCGGTCCAAAATTTACTAGTGAAGACCCTATCACGATCACTTACGATTGACCTTGGCATCACATGTAGTTTAACAATATTTTCTATGAAAATCTGAGCAATACTAACAGCAGTGTAGGGATTTCGCACAGCACAAAAATGAGCATATTTCGTAAGTCGATCAACCACCACAAGGATTGTGCTTTTACCTTTGGAAGGTGGCAACCCTTCGATGAAGTCCATGGAGATGTCACCCACACCGAGTCCAGTATAGGTAGTGGTTGTAGTTTCCACTGGACTCGCCACTGTTTCACCTTTTTGCTGTTGACATACATCACATTGTGCTACGTATTCAGAAATAATTTTTTTCATCCCTTTCCAATAAAAGTTTTGCTTCACTCTTTTGTAGGTTCTTAGAAATCCAGAGTGCCCTGCTGAAGGTGTGGAGTGCATTTCGTGCAGAATGACTTTGATGCAAGGGGAGTTTGGTATAAGCACAATACGACCTTTATAGCATAGATCCCTCGAATCCCAAGTATAGTGAGCTATTGCGCTTGGATCCTCCTCCAATTTTTTGATGATGTTGTTGGTTTCTGGATCCTTCTTCCATTCCTCCCTAATGCCCTCGAGGAAGCCGGTGGTAGGAAGAGAGATAGCTGAAAATTCAGCTTGCTGAGGGAGCCGTGAGAGTGCATCTACAACAACGTTTTCTTTCCCCTTTTTGTAAATAATTTCATAATCAAATCCTAGAAGTTTGGTTACCCATTTTTACTGCTCTGGGGATGATATCTTCTGCTCCAAAAAGTACTTAAGGCTTCTATGGTCGGTTTTAATCTGAAATCGTCGGCCAATCAGGTAGGGTCTCCACTTTGTTACTGCGTGCACAATGGCGAGCATCTCCTTATCATAGATAGACATTTTTTGATGGGAGGGAGACAATGCCTTGCTAGTGTATGCGAGTGGTCGACCATCTTGCATGAGAACAACTCTAATTCCAACTCCAGATGCATCGGCCTCAATGATGAAGGGTCAATTTGGTGAAATCTGTAGTGCTAGCACCTGTGTTGTCGTCATGGCTGTCTTAAGTCTATCGAAGGCAGCGGAGGCTTTGTTCGACCATAGGAAGGCATCTTTTTTCAGTAGAGAAGTGAGGGGGGCACTAATCTTCCCATAGTCCTTCACAAATTTTCGGTAGTAGCCCGTTAGTCCAAGGAACCCACTCAAGAATTTCACATTTGTAGGTTTCGCCACCTTGCATTGCTTCGATTTTTGTTGGGTCTACGGCCACTCCTTCTTCTGATATTATATGCCCAAGGTACTCTACTTTTTGCTGGAGAAAGCTGCACTTTGATAGCTTAACAAAAGAGTATTCTCTGAAGGATCGTCGAATAATTCACAAGTCTTTGAAAGTGAGTCTCAAGAGAAGGGCAAATGAGAATATCATCGAAAAATACCAGCACAAATTTACGAAGAAAGCTCCAAAAATATCGTTCATGAGACTTTGGAAGGTTGAAGGAGCATTAGTGAGTCTAAAGGGCATTACCAAGAATTCATAATGGCCGTTATGAGTGCGGAAAGCGCTTTTGGGATGTCGCCTTCACATACCCGAATTTGGTGGTAACCGGATCGAAGGTCCAACTTCGTGAAGACTCGAGCTCCTTTTAATTCATCAAGAAGTTCATCCACCACTGGTATGGGATACTTATCCTTGACGGTGATGGCATTTAGAGCTCGGTAGTCGATGCACATCCGCCAAGTTCCATCTTTCTTGCGCACAAGTAGCACCGGTGAGGAGTAGGGGCTGCAGCTTGGTCGAATCACCCCTGTTTCAAGCATTTCCTTCACAATTTTTTCAATTTCATCTTTCTAGAGGTGAGGATAGCGGTAAGGCCGAGTGTTTGCTGGTGGTTTGCCTGGAAGGATTGGAATTCGGTGGTCATGTTGCCGAGTAGGAGGAAGACCGCGCGGTTCAGCAAAAACATCTTCAAATTCAACAAGCAGTTGGGTGATATTTTGATTTTTAATTTCTGTTTTCTCCCTCTCTGGTTGCTGCTGGAGATGCATAATAAAGCCACTATTTATCTTGTGTAAAACTTTCTCCATTCGTTGGGTTGAAACGATGGTTACGTTGCTTCCGCTTCCGCGTAGGGTGACTGTTTACCTTTGCAATAGAATTTCATAATCAATTTGGAAAAGTTCCAAGAGACATCACCTAGTGTCGCGCCATTCTATGCCCAACACAGCCTCATAATCATCAATTGGTAGGAGGAAGAAGTCGGCAACAATTTCTTGGTCCTGTAGTAATAGTTTCACCTGCGGGCATCTTTGGTCGCATTTTAAGATTCGGCCGTTGGCGACCTTTACGTCGAACTTGCTGCAACCTTCGATATGGAGCGCCATCCGAGCAGCAACCTTACTGTTTAGAAAGTTATTAGTGCTGCCTGTATTGATGAGAACGGTGATCGATTGTTGTTTGAGCAGGCCTCCAACTTTCATCGTTTGTGGATTTGAGTAGCCGGCTAGCGCATGTACCATAAAGTCGACCGATTGTGGCTCTTCTTCCACATCTTCATCCTCATGTTCAAGACTCTCTTCTAGCTGTTCATTGATCTCTTCTTCCACTGGTTCAATCACAAGAAGTCTCCCCTTTTTACAGCGATGCTCGCGGCTCCACGGCTCGTCACAATGCCAACATAACCCCTTAGTAGATCGGTCTCGAAGCTCTTCTCTTGTCAACCTTTTTGGTGCAGGAGCTCGGCTGATAGTAGGCGAGGCTGAGGGCTTCAATATTTCTAGTCAGGGAGCGACCCTAGTCCTCCGGGCTTCATGGTTCAATCGCTCCTCCTGAAGTCGTGCGAAAGAGATGGCTGTCATAAGCGTGTACGGTTGTTGCGCTTTAACTTCTCCCCGGATCTCCGGCTTCAAGCCCTCAATAAATGTCCTCAATAACTGTTTTTCAGACCAATCACAAGTTTGATTAGATAACCTTTCAAACCTGGTTTGATACTCCTGGATGGTGGAGGTTTGTCGGATCTTTGCTAGTTGTCCGTCGATGTTCTCGTAATCGGTTGGTCCGAAACGGATCAGCAATCCTTCTTTGAATTGTTTCCATGAGAGGACTCCATGAGTATGTTCAAACCAATCAAACCATTGTATGGCATCTCCTTCAAGATGTATAGCTGCAATTTCTACCATAGATGCATCTGCGGTTTTGTGGTACCGAAAATATCGCTCCGTGCGCGAGATCCAACCAATCGGGTCTCCTTCTTCCCATCTAGGGAAGTCCACCCTCATGCGTGGATAGTGAGGATCGGTCATAGAGCCTCCCCTCTCTTGAATGTCATCTCTTCGATTAGAGCTCTCCCCTTGATGTGATTTCTTTGGGCTCGGTGGTCGACCCAAACTAAGTTCGGCAAAGAGAGTCCGAATCTTCTCCTCCATTCGTGTCTCGAAGGCTTCGAATTTAGCATCAATTGTCTCCTCGGATGCCATAGCATATGTCTCCAAATCTATAATATTAAGATCTCTCTTTTGTTGCTGGGTTAAAGGCATGAATTATTTGAGGGAAGTGGTGGCCGAAATGGTTTGTGGATTGGTGGATGTAGGCTGCGATTTAGGCTTATTTTGTGGCTATTTTGGGTGCTGTTTGGGGCTGCGATCTGATGGAGTTTTGGGCTGAGATGGTAGTGGATGAAGGTTAGGGAAGAAGGTTTTAGATCTATGGTAGATCACAGTAAAGATTTGACAAAAATCAGTAGAAATTGCTGCCTATGTGCGCTGTCTCGTAAGAGCAGAATTGTCATCGAAGAAATATCGGTTTCTCGATGAAATTTCCAGCGAAAACTCAGGGGTTTGAGGAGGGGGTTTGATGGTAGAATCTTATTTTAGATAGCAACAAGGATAACAAATTGGATCAAGAAATTTCAGCAGCAAAGCAGTAAAGAAATCGGTGCAAGTTGCGATAGCAGAATTCTCGTCAAAAAATTTCAGTAGTTTGTGACGAGAGATTGCAGCAACACACGAATTTTTTTTTGTGATGAATTCCACAATAGATCAATCATGGATAGGAGCCAAGATGATCTATGAGGTGCACAAAAAATTTCGTTCAAAAAGGATAACAATTAGATTAGTTAAAGGCAGCAACACGCGGTTGAAATTTTCTGCAGCAATCCTTCGTTCGCAAAGATGGTAACTTTCGCGACGCAAAGAATTCACAGCAAGGGATCGATAGAAAAACTTCTTTTCGATATTTTAGATGAAAAATTGCAGCAGCAAAAGGTATTGGTGGTAGAAAAATACCAGATCTCTGATGCAATTGGAGGTGGCGACAGTAGATCGATTTGATATACGTCAGGAGATGACGGTGGAGATGATGACATCAAGAGCAATTGTGGGAATTGCTTGGCTGATGGTGGGCGGCAGAGATGGCAGCAAAAGCAGCAAGATTGCTGCTCTGATACCAGATGATAGAACCCCAGAGGAATTCTATAGAGATTGATCTTTGAGGGGGATCAACCCTTGGAACGCTATAGGGGTTCCACCCTCCAAGTAGCCTAGTGGCTGCAATTGTAGATTGATCTTTCTTATTCCAAAGAGGTGGAGGCTACAAGCTTATATAGAACTCCAAACCCTAACCCTAGGGGCTGCTTCCTAAGTGAACTACCCAATTTGCCCTCAACCTTAGCGGGCCGGCCCAGTAACAAGGGGGGCGGCGGCTAAGAAGCCCAAAGACCCAAATATAAACCCTAGCCTCTCTTCTTTATATGATAGAGGCGGCTAGGTGAGGTTTATTACATTCTCACAGGGTTTTTATTAGCTGCTACATGGTTGAGTAGGACCTAACCCTGCTAGGGTCCTATCACAATTCTAACAATTGGTATCAGAGCTTAGTTCTCTTAGTTGGTTTAGCACCCAAGAGAGATTAAATAGCTTTTCCTAGCAATCAAGAGGATCACTCTATCACTCATCCTCCTATATTTAATGGGATGGACTATACTTATTAGAAGACACGAATTCAAATTTTCTTGATTTCTATAGATTTTGATTTATGAAATACCACTGAATGTGGTTTTCAAAAGTCTTCTAAACTAATAAATGAATGGAATGATCTTGAAAAGAAAATATTTTCTTTAAATGCTAAAGCTATGAATGCTTTATTTTGTTCTTTAAATAAAAATAAGTTTAATCTTGTTTCTATATATAGAACTGCACATGATATTTGGCACACACTTGAAGTTACTCATGAAGGCACAAATTGAGTAAAAGAATCTAAGATTAATCTTTTAGTACATAGTTATGAATTATTTAGAATGAAGCCAAGTGAAACCATTGGTGTCATGTATACCCGTTTTATGAATATTGTCAATGGTTTGAAAGCTCGTAGTAAATGTTATACCAATCTTGAATTGGTTAATAAAATTTTAAAATCTCTTCTAAAAATTTAGGATCCAAAGGTAATTATAATTTAAGAAGCAAAAAACTTGAACAACTTTCCTCTTAAAGAACTTATAGAATCATTAATGACCTATGAAATAACTTGCAAGACATATGACGAACATGAGAAAAACCTTCCAAAGAATAGGAAGGATATTGCACTTAGAACCAAAAAAGACTACTTCAACAAAAGCTCAAGTGATGATGATGATAATGACGACTTAGCACTCATCACAAAAAAATTTAAAAAGTTCATGAAAAGGAACAAAACAAATTTTGTAAGGCAAGAATCTAAAAATAAAAATAAACTTAAAAATGATACAATTATTTGTTATGAATACAAGAAGCCAGAGCACCTAAAAATGAGTGTCCACGACTGAAGAAAAAGCTACTAGCTCTAAAGAAGAAGAAAGCACTTAAGAACAAACCAGTGAAGATGAAGTAGCAAATTATACATTGATGGCTTTTAGCAATGAGGTATTGACTAAACTAAATTTTTTTTACCTTATGATGAATTACTTGATGCATTTCATGTTTTATATAATGAACTCAAAATAATCAGTAATAAATATAAATTGCTAAAATAGGATCATTTATCTCTCTTTAATGAATTTGATAAATTGAAAAACAAGTATAACAATTGCTTGTTAACATCTCTGAGATATTATATGAATGAGAGACTATAGATACACAGTAACTGAGGATAGATAGATCATAAGGATTGAATTCTCCTGTATCGTCTAGGGACTACGATATAGAGGCCTAGTACGTCTGTAGTCGATAACTCAAGTAAATTATTATGGAGATAATAATTCACTGAACCAAAAGGAGTTTAGACAATTATGACTTACAGCCAACTCAATATTGGGCCTAAAGGATCACACACATATGGTAGGTGTTGCGATAGAGGTTTGGATATGAGATATCCGTTGAAGCCCCTATCTTATTGGATATCTAATAAGCCCATGAATTATTGGATCCTATGGATTATTGGAAAATTTGGGGTGCATCACATGCGTAGTGGAAGAACAAAAATAAAAATCACAGATTTCTCATAGAAAAAGGTTTCTTATCATCGTGCAAAAGTTAGTGCGTAATTATCTGCGAAACCAAAAAACTGTGTATAAGATAATTACCTAGGGAGATCGTATATCCTTGAATTCCTATAGATTTATAGAAGAGGATGAAGGAGGTCAAGCACCCTCCTAGTGGTGAACCACATGGCAAGGGCTACAACGATGCTCCTTAAATCGTTACTCAAATCTCCTCGTTACACGCATCACACCATCAAGAAGGGGTCGGTGCTTCTTGTTGTCCACACACCCCAAACAGGGGTTGCTGACTAAGAAAAAGATGAGAATAGGAGATGGCAGCTAAAAAGTCTTATCCTATAGGCCTTTGGTTCCCTCCTATTTATAGAGGCCCCTTGTCAATTTAACCATACCTGCCTTATTGGGTACTGGATCTTCATTCAATTACCCAATCCTCTTAAATTAGTAGGTCTCTACCCAATAATCTCATATTAACTCTGATTAGATCTCATCTGTAGGATCCAATAATTTAGGAACTTAATGAATATATAATAAGATAGGGGCTCCGGTGGATGTCTTATATTCAAACATTTACTCATCGCAACACCTACCATATGTGTGTGACCCTTTGGGCCCAATATCGAGCTGGCTGTGAGTCATATCTGTTAGAACTTTTTCTGGCTCAGTGAGTTATTATCTCTATAATAATTCACTCGATCCATCGATTACGAATGTATTAGTCCACTACGCCGCAGTCCCCAAATGATATAAAGGAATCCAATCAGTTAGACTTATTTGTCCTCAGTTACTATGTATCTATAGTCTATTATCCATTTAATATCCTAGAGATCGTATACCAGGCATAGTGCTTTCAGGCTTATATAGTTTCTCTTCGAGTCTTACTCTAATCGAATTTTCTATGAGAACTCTTTTTCTCTTAATCCGAATGACCTTGGCCAATGATTTTTCTAAGCAAGAATAGATATGATATTTCTCTTATGACACTGAGAGTGGATGATCCTCTATCGACACTCAATAGCCCTCGTAAGGTTGGCTATCACTCCCGATGACCGGTTGTGCTAAATCTAGAAGTTCCAGACCTACATGTTTGGTATCAAAAAGTAGAGTACTCATGTAGGACATCCTTGGTGTCTCAAGTCTAAGGGCCAAGTACATTATTGGGATGACAGAATCATTGTCTGATAATGAGGTATCATCAACCATCCAGCATTCTGTGAGCGAATCAATTGGTGAACTTGTCCTCCAATGAGCATCTACACTATATCCTTAGTGTCCCCACACGAGTACCTATGAGACCAACTGCCTTTATCGTATAGATGGATAAATATTACACTAGTCTGTCCGGTTATCTCGATGTCCCTCTCGAGTAACCTATGATTGAGATTATTTAGGGTCTATGTTTAAGGATGAATCGATCTTATTATCATGATATCATCATGATCCAATCTCATTGCACAAATCCATGAACATCATAATATATATAACAAGCAATATAAAGTGAAAAAATATTAAATAAATAATTAAAAAAAAGAATGCATATGATGTTACATGTGCCATCATCATAGGGCATCTATGACTAGTAATCTTCTACTTGATCTGAAGCCAATTACTTATGTGTTTGATCATCATCAGACCCCTGTGATGCTCAAAGATAATTTGAGACAATGGCTTCGTCAGTAGATCTATGATATTATCTTCAGGTGGAACTCTTTTCACTACTACATCTTTTCGGGCCACGATCTCTCTAACAAGTTGGAACCTCCTCAGAATACTTTTGATGAGGTTTGGGTTCACTCATTTAAGCAATCGCTTATAATTATCGCAATATAAGGGAATCGTCTCCTTGTTGCCCGACATAACTCCCAGATCTATGATGAATTTCTTCATTCAGGCTTCCTCTTTTATTGCCTCTATCGTAGCAATGTACTTCGCCTCTGTGGTCGAGTCAGAAGTGGTGTCTTGCTTGAAACTCTTCCAGCATACTGTTCCTCCAGTCAGGGTGAACATATACCTTGAATTAGATTTGCTATCAAAGACATCGGACTGAAAGCTCAAGTCAGTATAGCCATCAAGCCTGAGGTTACTTTCTCCATATACTAGTAAAAGATCCTTAGTCCTTCTCAAGTACTTAAGGATACACTTTACTTCTTTCCAGTGCTCCACGCCTAGATCTACCTGATACCTGTTCATGACACTCAGAGCATGCGCTATATCAAGTCTGGTACATTGCATAGCATACATGATAGATCTTGTCACTGAAACATAGTGTATCATATCCATATCAGTCCTTTCTTCAGGAGTCTTTAGGGACATACTTCTAGAAATTGATATCCTATGTCTCATTAGTATGAGACCTCTCTTGAAATTTTTCATACCAAACCTTTTAAAAATGATGTTTATGTACCTGGACTAAGACAACTCAAGCATCCTCTTAAATCTATCTCTATAGATCCGAATCCATAATATGTATGATGCTTCCCCTAAGTCCTTTATGGCGAAGTGTTTAGATAGCCAAGCCTTTACTATGAAGAGCATTCCTACATCATTCTCATGATCAGGATGTCATCCACATACAGTACCAAAAAGGTGATAGCACTCTCACTCACCTTCCTATACACACAAAGCTCATTTTCATTCTTAACGAAGTCATGAGATCTGATCGCCTCATCAAATCTTATGTTTCAACTTCAGGAAGCTTACTTTAGTCCATAGATAGGCCTAAGCAACCTGCATACCTTATTAGGGCTATCCTTGAACACGAATCTCTCAGGCTATATCATATACATCTCATCATTGAGGTTGCCATTGAGGAACGTAATTTTCATATCCATCTACCAGATCTCATAATCATAGTGTGCTGCAATAGCTAATAGAATTTAGATGGATTTTAGCATGGCTACGGGTGATAAAGTTTCGTCATAGTTAACATCTTGCCTTTGATGATACCCCTTAGCCACTAGCCTTGCTTTATAAGTCTCTACCTTTCCATTTACTCTGATCATCTTCTTGAAGATTTACTTGTAGCCAGTGGATACGATACCCTTGGGTGCATCAACTAGGTTCCAAACCTTGTTGGAGTACATGGAATCTATCTTTGAATTCATAGTTTCTTATCACTTTCCAGAGTCTATACTCATAATAGCATCCTCGTAGGTCTGAGAATCAATATCCTTAACATCATCTCCTCTAATATGTCCCATATATCTCTCAAGAGGATGAAATACTCTATTGAACCTACGAAAGTCAGAACTTGTGTGTTAGGTACCTGAATAGATTCTGGCTATAGAATGGTGCTTGAGCTAGGTTCCATCTTTGATTTCAACTTGTCGAAGTTGTGTCTCTTAATGTAGGCAGGGCAGTCCCAAATCTTAGCAATCGTAAGATCGGGCTTCTTCCCTTTTCATATCTTATATAGAATAAACACCATCGACTTAGTTGAAATTCTATTCAAAAGGTAAGCTGTGAACTCTAGGGTGTATCCCCATAATAAGATGGGCAGATCGATGAAACTCATCATAGACCACACTATGTCTAACGGTGTTTGATTCTTCCTTTAGGATACACCATTAAGCTAGGATGTATAAGAAAGTGTCCACTGAGACAAAATCCCATGGTCCTTGAGGAATTGGGTAAACTCTATGCTCAAGTACTCACCTCCTCGATCTGATCTAAGAGTCTTAATACTCTTTCTAGTCTGGTTCTCCACTTCATTCTTATACTCCTTGAATTTCTTGAAGGCCTCAGACTTGTACTTCATCAAGTACACATATCCATATCTTGAGAAATCGTCAGCAGAAGTAATGAAGTAGGAGTAACCGCTAGTTATAGGTGCCCTGCAAGCCAATCACACGAGTGATGGCACTTGTGACTTAACATGCACTCTTTCTTTTGCTTATTATATAGGCATTTTATCACTTTATCTTACGTGTTGCATATATTGTGATGTCCTTAGATCTGTTCAATGAGAATCGGATCGTGATGAGATCACGATAATGAGACCGATTCACGTTTAAACACAGACCCTAAATAATCCCGATCATAGGTTACTCGAAAGGGATATCGAGATAACCGGATAGACTGGTGTGCTGTATACCTGTTTATATGATGAAGGTGACTAGTCTCATAGCTACTCGTGTGGAGATACTAAGGATACAGTACAAGTGCTCGTTGGAGAATGAGTTCACTGATTGATCTACTTACAGAATGCTGGATGGTTATTGATATATCACGTCAGACAGCGATTCCATAGTCCTAGTAGTGTATCTGGTCCTTAGACTTGAGACACCAAGGATGTCCTATATGAGTACTCCACTCTTTGATAGTGGACTTATAGATTTGGAAGTTTCAGATTTAGTACAGCCAGTTATTGGGAGTGGTAGCCAATCTTACGAGTACTATTGATTGTCAATAGAGGATCATCCGCTCTCGATATCATGAGAGGAATATCTCATGTATTCTTGCTCGAACAAATCTTTGGCCAAGGTTATTCGGATTGAGATAGAAAGAGATTCTCTGGGAGAATCTGATAAAAGCGAGACTCGAGGAGAGACTGTATGGGCTTGATAACACCATGCCCAGTATAGGGTCTTTTGTATATTAGATGGATGAGGGACTATAGATACATGGTAACTGAGGACAGATATATCCAAAGGATTGAATTCCCTTGTATCGTCTGGAGACTACAGCATAGTGGCCTAGTATGTCCGTAGTCGATGAGTCGAGTGAATTTTTATAGAGATAATAATTCACTAAGTCGGAAGGAGTTCTGACAAGTATAACTCACGGCTAGCTCAATATTGGGCCTAGAGGGTCACATACATATGGTAGATGTTGCGACAAGTAAAGGTTTGGATATGAGATATCCGCCGGAGCCCCTATCTTATTGGATATCCAATAAGCCCCTAAATTATTGGATCATAAGATGAGATCCAATAAGAGCTAATAAGAGATTATTGGGCAGAGACCCATTAATCTAAGAGGCTTGGGTAATTGGATAGATATCCAACACCCAATAGGGCAGGATCTATTAGGGTTTATAAGGGGCCTCTATAAATAGGAGGGAATTAAAGGTCCATAGGCTGGGGGTTCTCTCAGAAGCCACCTTTTATTCTTCTCTGCCCAAGAGAGGAGCATCGTTCCAGTCCCTACCATGTGGATACCGCTAGAGAGGAGGACGCTTGACCTGTTAGGGATCGAGCGGCACTAAGAGGGGGGGTGAATTAGTGCAGTAGATAAAACGATAACTTTTCGACGATTTAAAATAAGCTTCGGAAACTTCATACGATGAAAACAACATTTTGTTTGAAACCGATTTGATTGCATTCTAACTTTAAAGCATACGTAAGAAGATGAAAAGGAAGTGGAGCAAGTAAAGTAAAGGCTTACAGTAATGTAAAGAAATAATTTCTAAATTTAAACACTCATACATTCAAGAACACCACGATGTATAGTGGTTCGGTCAAATAACCTACATCCACTCTTGAAGCCTTCACTGATGAGGCTCCCCTCTTCCACTAGCAAATCCTTTTGAAGGGGAAGGACCAAATACCCCTCTTACAACCCTTTTATAAGAGGTTCACACTCTTATAAGTTTTCACAAAGAGAAGGAGGTGAACACTTAAGCAATTGAAGAACAAGACTTTCCGAAGACTTTTGCTCAAAATCTAACTCTAAAGGGTTACCCTTTCAGTTGAGAAAGGGGGGGATTATTGGCTCAAAATGGATTCAAATTTAGGCTCCAAATTTGAATTTATTTTGAGTTTCCCGGTGTCGGGCGGTGCTATCGCCTGTCAAAGGCGGTGCTACCGCCTGTTAGTCTGGCAGACTGACATAGTAGGGGCGGTACTACCGCCCCAGCCAGGTAGTGCTACCGCCTGGCTTTCCAAGCACTGGGCGATGCTACCGCCCAGCTGGTTCGGTTTGGGCCAAAAACTTTGGCCCAAACTAGTCCAAATCAAGGCCCAATGGCCCCTACTTTGGGTTTATAGGATTAACACTTAATCCTAACCCAAATTAATATGCTAACTACGAATTTAAAAACATTCCTAAGCTATTACAAAGTCCGCAAGTCAAGTCTTCTTCCGGCAAGCTTCCGGCGAACTTCCGACGGTCTTCCGACGATCCCTCAGAAACCATCCTGCGAACTCCCGGCAAGCTCTCGGACTCCACGATGATTTTGGTGAGTTCCCCCGAGCTTCTTTGGCAAGCTCTGATCTTTCTTGGCAAGCTCCGTGAACTTCCGATGAACCTTCCGGCGAACTTCCGAAAACCCTTCGGCAAGCTCCCTACTCGTTCTCGGCCGGTTTCGGCAACACTCCCAATGAATCTTCGGACTTCCATCGAACACTCGAAGTCCCAACGATCCATCGCACTTGACTTCGGCCTTTTGTTTCGCTTTACGTCTTCATCCTTATCGTAGTTACTCCTGCACAAACAAACACCCTACTTCGATCTAGACAATTATTACAACGCGAATTGACATCCAGTTGCCTGGCACATCATTGGTCGGCGCTTCCTCTGATCCATCGGCACATCGCCCTCTCTTATGGCTTGTTGCCCAATCGGCGGTTGACCTCCGTAACCCCGATATCCATAGCGCAACTCTGCACTTCTTGGCCCGATGCCCGACGTCTGAAGCCTCCTGCCGATAGTCGACCGTACCTCCGGCGCAACGTCAATTCCTCCAGCGTCAATTGTCTAATCCTGATCGATAGTAGACCTGAGTAACTCAACACGTAGTTAAACAACAAAATACAATCAATTAGTTTCATCATCAAAATCCGAGATTCAACATGATCTTCTTCATCCTCTCCTATAGATCTGCAAGGATTCAGGGATATACGATCTCTATAGGTATATTTCTTTTACGCATGCAGTTTTCACAGATTTATTTTTGACTCATCGATCTTCGCACGACGATGGAACCTTTCATGGAAATCCAAGGTTTTTATTTTCTGTTCTTCTGCTGTGCATGAGATGTCACCCCCTATGGATTTCCCAACAGTAACCACCTATGGTATGAATTAACATGGGATCACATACATCACTATGTATGAGTTCTAGCTTCTAGGATCAAGAACGACACTAAGGGGGGGTGTGAATTAGTACAGTAGTAAAAAACATCGATTTCAAAAAATCATTTTGGTGAAGATGTTACATTCGACGAAAACACGTTTCAATAAAAACGTTTAACTTTGAATACGTTTGCATAGGGGTTGAGAAGAAGTAGGGCAGTTACAATTAAGTAAAAAAGAATGTAGTAAAAGTAAAGAAGAATGTAGTAAAAGTAAAGTATACAGTAAGAAGAGAACACACTAATTTATAGTAGTTTGGTCATCCGACCTATGTCCACTTCTGATACCTCCTCCGATGAGATCACCGACTTCTACTATTGATCTTTCTTCAAGGGCATAGATCAATTACCCCTTTACAGAACTCTTTACAAGTGGCTCACTCTCCTTATACAAGCTTCTAACACTTAGAATCAGTGGAGGTAAACTATCAAGTTTTACAAGCAATTTCACTATAGTCTCAGTTCTTTATTTTTACTTCTCTATATCAAATAAGCTGAGAAGTAAGGGATTTTTATAGGCCTCAATTGGCTTTACAAATGAAGACAAAAAAGGTCTCATCCCGGATTTTTGAGGTCTTAGCAATACCACTGTCAATTGACTTTGACACTAGGTGGTACTACCACCTAGTCTGGCGATACTACCGCCAGACAGAGTCCTGGCTTCTGGAACTAGGCGGTACCACTGTCCAATCTAGTAGTACCACTACTTGGCAATTAATAACTGCTTGGCGGTACAACCGCCCAAATACTTGGGAGATGGAGTCCTAGGTGGTTCCACCGCCCAGTCTAGTGGTGTCACTGTCAAATAGGGTTCAATAGTACTATTTGGGCCATGAGTTCAGCCCAAACCAGTCCGATTGTGAGCCTAGTTGGCTCCTAACAAAGTTAATAGGATTACCTCCCAAACCTAACTCTAATTATACCCTAACTACGACATTTAAGGCATATACTAAAGTAAACAAGTCCGGTAAGTCAAAATTTCTTCCGGCGAGCTTCCGACGATCTTCCGACGAATTTCCGACGAACTCTTGACAATCTTCCAATGGACTTCCGGCAAGCTCCTGGACTCTCAACAATCTTCTTAGCAAGTTCCGATGAGCTTCTTTGGCAAGCTTCGATTTTCTCGGTGAGCTCCGACGAACTTCCGACGTATATTTCAACAATCTCCCGACAAACTCTGAGCAAATTCTGGCAATACTCCCGATGAATTTTTGGACTCCCAATGAACTCTCGGACTCCTAACATATTGTTCGATCTTGACTCTAGCACTACATTTTGCTTTATGCCTTGATCGCTATTGTAGTTAATCATGCATACTTTTCTCAGCATATAGATTAGATCAAATAATTTATAAATTAAATTTATCATCAAAATCTAAGATTCAACAATCTCTCTCTTTTTTATGATGACAACCAATTGATGATAGAGTTAACCTGAACTCTCCCTATCTATATGTCATACTTGAGAAAAGACACTTGAATTCAAGACCCTTGAATTCAAGCTCTAACTGATAAGTTACATGTATTTTAACTTATCGACATGCACAACATGATACTAAGCATGATACTTCAATTCAAAACACAATATCACACATTTATCATGATACCAAAATGATGTCAAAACATGACAACCATTTTCAAGTCTGATATCAAATGATGATAGACATTCATCATTTCAAAGCATGATACCAACTTCAAATACGATATTTAGCATGATACAAACTTCAAGTTAGATACCAAATGATAATTTATCATTTCAAAGTACGATACCAATTTCAAATAGGATATTAGGCATAATACTCATTTTAAGTTCAATACGAAATCATAATGATAGACATTTATTATTTCGATACCAAATCAAATATGATAGTGAGCATGACAAAAAGTTATCATTTTAAGTATGAAACTTTTTCAAGCATCCATAATACATTTCAAGCATGTACAATGTGTTTCAAGCATTCATGATACATTTCAAGCATTTGCGATGCATTTCAAACATTCCTGATACATTCAAACATTTACGATATGATACATATGATACATTTTACGCATTTACGATACAAAATATATTTCAAGCATACATTTCAAGTTTTCATCAATTTGCCACTTTCTCCCCCTTTGTCATCAACAAAAAAGAAATGGGTAATCATTTTATGCAAGCAAGGTTTTTCATCATTACAATAGCAAGATAGTGATTTTTTATCCATGGCCAAGTAAAGAGGAAATGTACAAACTAGCACTACTCATGCTAGAACTTGAGTAGGATTCTTAAAATTCCATTCATCAAGAAGGATTGATCAATCAAAAGGCCATGAATAGTAGAAGGAAAAGAAATCATTCAAAAATTCATCAAACTTCTACTTTTCATCAAGAGTTCATGACATAGAAAAAAAAAATCCATGAATTATACAAGGAAAGCAATTCGTTCAAGCTAATGGAAATTGAGTTCATCAAGAGCCAAGTATATCATTTGATGATGAAACTGATATTTCTATAAAATCCGTGAATGTCACTTTCTATCAAATAAAATTCATTCATGTTGCAAAAATTCACACAAGAATTAAGTATCAATGAACTCCATAAACAATATTTCAATCAAATGACACCTTTATCAAATAAGATCCGTGAATGATATTTTTATCAAATAAAATTCATTCATAATGAAATCCATGAATAAAAATTGAAGACTGCTGTCTATTAAATAAAATCCATTCATAATTATTGCAAAAATTTGCACAAGAATGAAATCCGTGAATGAGGGGAGGGTTCTAAGAGTATCAAAAGTCATCAAATGATAAAGCAAGGGTATAAAAAATTCATGAAATAAACTCGATACCAAGATAAGAGGAAGAGGATATGAAATAAATTTGATAAGAAGCTTCCATTTTTGAAAGATAAAAAAAGTTCAAAAAAAAGCAAACATGAAACTCAAGCATTCAGGCAATTTAACATCTTTAATTAGTGCATCATACGAAACTTAAAGGGAAATATGTATCATTACAACATAGGAGTTAAGAAGTGCATTACAACACATAAAGTCAAGAAGTACAACATAGAGTTCTAAAAAATACAAGCTACTCATCGGGTGGTACATCGAAGTGTCTAAACAAGGTATTAATTTGATGATGAATTTATCGCACTTCAGTTAAGATCTCATCTTGTTATAATTTAAGTTGAGCTTGTTGTGATTGAAGTTGATCCAGTCGAGTCATTATATGATCGGCATATGATGAAGGTGTTGGATCCATTGGTGTTGCCTCAAATGGACTAAGGAGAGGAGATTGATTACCCATAAATATCGGTGTTTCAGGTTCTAGTTCAAGGAGGGGAGGATCAGTTCTTCTAGATAGCTGAGTCCAAATTTCATTTCTTAGTATGCACCTTAATCGTCTAAGTAGGTTTCTATTGATTACATTATATCCATCTACCTTTATTGTTTCCTTATTTGGTGGTATCATAATGTTATATGCATGCATTAACCTAGTGATTAGGCCATCATATGGAAGAATTAAATCTTTAGTTGATAGATTGATCATGTTTTATCGAATTAAGTATCCAAAGTAATTTTGATATCCGACCATGATCCAATACATTGTACCTAATTCCATTTGATTTACCTCATTATGATGATATTATTTTGGAAGCAAAATGCCTATTATGATATGATAAAATACTTCAGAATTAAAGGGCAATATGTGTTCATAATTTTTAGGAATGATCGACAAGTTCGGGTTTCCAAAAATGATACCTAAGGCTTCAAAGTAGCTTATTCTAATTGCATCTAAATCCCATTGACCTCTAAAGTAGTAACATCTTCTTTTCTCAAAAAATTCCTATAAGGTTGCAAATGACATTGTCTGTAATTAGTATATGATGCCCTAGGAGATAGGTTGATACATTATTGTCTTCGTCTATATTCAAATTATTGTAAAATAAATGAACAAGTCTATGGTATATTGGTTCACTAATTTGCAGGATAGGAAGAACATCTATATTAGCAAACCATTGGATAGGCTTTAAATCCTCTAATTCTTCTAAATCTACATATTTTCCCTTGTGTACATTCCTAGATTCAAAGTTAGGGAACTTAAGGGCACTATCATTTGAATTGAATAGAATGGGATTATATGTTTCATCTTCTCTCCTCTTCTCCTTATCCCTTGAGGATCTTCTAGGGGTCATTGGTATACATATGTAATCAAGGAAAGAAATCTGTATGAAAGTGAAAAATTAACTTCAAGAATTGAGAGAGGGATTTCAAAGAATACCTTTGCAGTGATCTCCTTAGAAGCTTAGATTGATCCTAGAATTTATGGAGTAGAGAGCTCTTCCTGGTTTTCTAGAGGAGGAGGATGAAGAGTGAAAGATAGAAGAGGGTTTTTGAGGAATGAGGCAAGTATTGGGGTCGATTCTACCGCCAATCCTAAAGTGCCTTTTTATAAGGCACTCTCGGGCAGTGCCACTATTGAATCTCGGATTTTGATGATGAAACTAATTGATTATGTTTTGTGGTCTAACTACGTTTTGAATTACGCAGGTCTACTATCGATCATGATTAGATAATTGACACTAGAGGAATTGATGTTACGCCGGAAGTGATCATGTCAAGATATTAGATATCGAGCCAGAGGTTCAGTCGACAATCGGCAGAAGGCTTCGTACATCGGGCATCGGGCCAAGAAGAGCGGAGTTACGCCAAGGATATCGGGGTTGCGGAGGTCAACCACCAATTAGGCAACAAGTTGCAAGAGCGGACGATGTGCCAAAGAATTGGATGAAGCGCCGACCAATAATGTGCCGGGCAACTGAATGTCAATTCGCATTGTAGTAATTGTCTAGATCGAAGTAGAGTTTTGTTTGTGTGTGCAGGATTAACTACGATGATAATGAAGACGTAAAGTGAAACAAAGTGCCGGAAGATAAGTGTGATGGATCATTGGGAGTTTGAGAGTTCAACGGAAGTCCGAAGATTCATTGGGAGTACTGTCGGAACTAGCCAAGAACGAGTAGGGAGCTTGCCAAAGGGTTTTCGAAAGTTCACTAGAAGGTTCGTCGAGAGTTTGCGGAGCTTGCCAAGAAAGATCAGAGCTTGTCAATGAAGCTCGTTGGAACTCGCCAAGATCATCGTGAAGTCTAGGAGCTTGCCAGGAGTCCGCAGAATGGTTTCCGAGGATTCGTCGGAAGACCGTCGGAAGTTTGCCGAAAGCTCACCGGAAGAAGTCTTGACTTATCAGACTTTGTAATAACTTAGGAAATATCTTTAATTTCGTAGTTAGCATGTTAATTTAGGTTAGGATTAGGTATTAATCCTATAACCCAAGTGGGGGCCCATTGGGCCTTGTTTCGAACTGGTTTGGGTCGAGTTTAAGGCCCAGACTAGTGTGCTGAAAAGTGCTGGGTGGTGGCACCGCTCAGCACCCGAGAGCATGGGCGGTGACACTGCTGCCTTGGGTGGTGGAACCACCCTGTACACTGCCAATCTGACAACTGACAAGCGGTGGCACCGCCAGCACCGAGAACAACAAAAGAGATTCAAATTTAGGCTCCAAATTTGAATCCTCTTTGGGTCTATACATACCCCAAGTTTTCTTGCAAGAAATGTAACAAGCACAACACTTTAAAAGCAAGAAAACATTGTTCAAATCTCTCTAGAAAATCCTCCTTAGTTTTTTACTTGTATTCCACCGAAAGAAAGGAGAGAGTGCTTGTAAGGGTTATCTCCTAAGCCCGTCAAAAGGAGAGGTTCTGTAAGGGAGTTCATCCTCACCCATTGGAAGGAGAATAGCTAATGAAAAGCCAGTGGCCTCAAGCGAAGAGGAATCGGGAGTGGATGTAAGTCGGATGATCGAACCACTATAAATCAGTTTACATTTACTTTCTTGCAACTTACTATACTGCAAACCATCTTCACTTTGTTGCTTTACTTACTCGACTTCCTCTTCATCTTCTTATGTATGCTTTTAAGTTTATACGCAATCGAAATTTGGTTTAATCGAAACATATTCTTTTCGTACAAAGTTTTCGAAAGTTGGTTTAAATCGTAGAAAGTTTATCGTATTTATTCACTGCACTAATTCACCCCCCCCTCTTAGTGCCGCTCGATCCCTAACAGCCATTGCCAGTTGGGTGGTGCCAGCTCCTAAGAACAGAATGTCATGGCGATGCTACTGCCAGTTCTAGCGATGCCACCGTTGGTACATTCTCTTAGGCTCGATTGGGGTTGCAATACTTTTATCACTTAATCAATTGATCTTTCATATTTAACAACTATTTTATCGTGAGTCTAATATTAAATGTTCGACTTAATTATCATGTAATTAATCAAGCGAAATCATTCAAGTTCCTTTTGTTTATTAATTTGAATGAACTTCACATTTCTTTTAAGAAAGACAACTCATCAAACCTTTTTAACATACAAAGAAATTCAATTATATAAAGAGATGTCATGATCATCAAATGATTTCAAGAACATTTTCTTTAGGAGGATCAAGGGAGAACGATTAATGAGAAAATTGATAACTTGAATATTAAGAGAGGAGTTTAGACAAGTGTTTTCGAGAATTACGAAAGCTTGAGTATCAACATATTGTAAGTGGAATCAAGGACATCATCAAAATCGCTTTTTGAGAAATCAAACAAAAACAATTTAGCTAGTGTCCCTTAGTCTCAACACTAGTATATTTTGGCATCGTTATTTAAGGTTCAAAGGTTAACGCATAAACGATCAACACGTTTCAATCATTAGGTAATCAATAATCTTTCATTGTTGTTTGAGCTAGTGAGCTTGATTATAAGCATGCATCATCGATGTATCATTTCTCGCTCCTAGCTTGTGATTATTGACACGTTTATAAGAAAGGGTGGTTTTTAGGTACCAATTTAACCTTGGGTCCCTCATAAATCGATCTACTCAACTTATCATTTTGTATAGTCTTTTACGGTTCCTTTTGGGAACCTAAATTAATTTGTGTAGACTATATTTCTTAAATGGATATTTATGAGCATAATTTCTGAGTTTATAATCAAAGATGCATTTGGTGTGAGGTGATACATGCAAGGTAGAGCCTTTAACAAAGATGATTGAATTTTGGTGAGAGCTACTCACAAATTCGATTCCACCTCTTCTATGAACGTGACCCTTATTGGCAAGGATCATGTTCAAGGACTTATTACTAATCTTAAACTTTTTTAAAGTTTCGTTTAGTAGCAAGTTCTCCTTTTTAAGTGCCTCTAAGTATTTATATTTGGTGCATGGAGGCGATAAAGGATTGTCATACTTAAGTTTTTCAAATTCACTATTTAAAAAGATATGCTCCTTTTTCAATAAATTATACTTTTTGTTAATTAATTTACATTCATCGAATAAATTATGAAAAGTACTCAATAGTTCATCAAAAGATAAATTTGCATCTAATGAATTACTTATCTCTTCGTCAATTGCCATTAGCGCGTAGTTAGCAATCTCCTTGTTGCTTTGCTCTTCTTCTTCAGAAGCGCTCGAATCACCCCACGTTGCTTTGAGTGCCTTCTTCTTCTTCAATTGTTTTTTCTTCATATGGGGATATTCACTTTTGAAGTATCCCGGCTTCATGCATTCGTAGCAAATGATTTATTGTTTCTTA
This sequence comes from Musa beccarii, assembly GCA_024322285.1. Lineage (NCBI taxonomy): Eukaryota > Viridiplantae > Streptophyta > Magnoliopsida > Zingiberales > Musaceae > Musa > Musa beccarii. Next base: position 38,829,085 of record CM044395.1, on the reverse strand, counting down.
AGTTTAATTTTATTTTTAGTATTATTTTTAGATTAACTTCTTCTTTTGAATTTTTTGAACTTTCTTGTCAAGAGTGCCAAGTCATCATCATTGTCCTCATCACTTGAACTTTCTTTCAAGTAGTCTCTATGAGTTCTTAGTGTCATATCCTTCCTGTTCTTAAGAAAGTTATTCTCAAGCTCTTTATGAGCATTGCAAGTCATCTCATAGGTCATTAGAGACCCGATACGTGCTAGTCATATGTGCCCTGTAAGCCAATCATATGAGTGATGACACTTGTGACTTGATATGCACTCTTTCTCTTTGCTTATTATTAGGTATTTTATCACTTTATCTTGTGTGTTGCATATATTGTGATGTCCTTGGATCTGTGCAATGGTAATCGGATCGTGATGAGATCACAATAATGAGACCGATTCACCTTTAAACACAGACACTAAATAATCCTAGTCATAGGTTACTCGAGAAGGACATCGAGATAACCAGATAAACTGGTATGCTGTATACCCGTCCATATGATGGAGGTGGCTGGTCTCATAGCTACTCGTGTGGGGACACTAAGGGTACAGTGCAGGTGGTCATTGAGGAATGAATTCACTGATTGATCCGCCTACAGAATGCTGGATAGTTATTGATACCCCATGTCAGACAGCGATTTCATATTCTCAATAGTGTATCTGGTCCTTAGACTTGAAATATTAAGGATGTCATATATGAGTACTCCACTCTTTGATACCAGACTTATATGTTTAGAAAGTTTCAGATCTAGTACAGCCGGTTACTGGGAGTGGTAGCCAACCTTACGAGGGCTATTGAGTGTCAATAGAGGATCATCCACTCTCGGTATCATGAGAGGAATATCTCATGTATTCTTGCTCGAACAAATCCTTGGCCAAGGTTATTCAAATTGAAAGAGAAAGAGTTCTCCGGGAAAGTCCAACAAGAGCAAGACTCGAGGAGAGACTGTATGGGCCTGACAGCACCATACCCGATATAGGGTCTCTGGGATATTAGTTGGATGAGGGACTATAGATACATGGTAACTGAGGATAAATAGGTCCAAATGATTGGATTCCCCTGTATCATCCGGGGGCTGCGGCGTAGTGGCTTAGTACGTCCGCAATCGATGAGTTGGGTGAATTATTATAAAGATAATAATTCACTAAGTCAGAAGGAGTTCTAACAAGTATGAGTCACGACCAGCTCGATATTAGGCCTAGAGGGTCACACACATATGGCAGGTGTTGCGACGAGTAGAGGTTCAGATATGAGATATCCGTTGGAGCCCCTAATTTATTGGATATCCATTAAGCCCCTAATTTATTGGATATCCATTAAGCCCCTAAATTATTAGATCCTAAGATGAGATCCAATAATTGTTAATAAGAGATTATTGGGTAAAGACCCACTAATTCAAGAGGCTTAGGTAATTGGATGGAGATCCAATACCCAACAGGGCAAGATCCATTAGGGTTTACAAGAGGCCTATATAAATAGGAGGGAACCAAAGCTCTATAGGCCAGGAGTTCTTTTTGGTGGCCACCTCTTGTTCTCCTCTCCCTAGAGAGGTGCATCGTCTAGTTCCTACCATGTGGATACCACTAGAGAGGAGGACGCTTGACCTTCTTCATCCTATCCTACAGATCTGCAGAGATTCAGGGATATACGATCTCCCTAGGTATTTTCTTTTACATATGCAGTTTTCGTGAATTTATTTTTGATGCATCGATCTTTGTACGACGATGGAACCTTTCTACGGGAAATCTGTAGTTTTGTTTTTTGTTCTTATGCTGTGCATGAGATGTCACCCCATAGAATTTCCCAACAATAAGTTCTTCGAGTGGGAAATTATTCGGATCCTTGGCCTCTTGAATGATCGTTACTTTAGGGTCTCAACTCTTTCGAAGAGATCTTAATATTTTATTAACAAGTTCAAAGTTAGAAAAACTTTTACCAATGGCTTTTAGACTATTGACGATATCCATAAATTGGGTATACATGTCTCCAATGGTCTCGCTTGGTTTCATGCAAAATAATTCGTAACTATGAACTAAAAGATTTATTTTAGACTCCTTTACTCTACTAGTGCCTTCGTGTGTGATTTCGAGTTTATGCCAAATATCAAAAGCAGTTTCACAAATAAAAACTTGATTGAATTTATTCTTATCTAAAGCGTAAAATAAGGCATTCATAGCCTTGGCATTTAAAAAGAAAGTCTTCTTCTCCAACTCATTCAATCATTCATTGAAAGAAAAGACTTTTGAAAGTCATTTTTAATAATATTCTATAATTCAAAATCCATAGAAATCCAAAAGATTCTCATCCTAGTTTTTCAATATGTATAATCTATCACATTGAACATGGGTAGACGTGTGATTGAATAACCCTCTAGATTTCCAGCAAATGTCATCTTTCTTGGGTTTTAAACCAAAATAAGAGTGATCTTGCTCTGATATCAATTGTTAGGATAAAGAACGACACTAAGAGGGGGAGGGGGGATAAATTAGTGTAGCGGTTAAAAATATTGATTCAAAAATTCATTTCGGTGAAGATGTTACATTCGATGAAAACACATTTCGACAAGAACGTTTAACTTTGAATATGTTTGTAATGGGGTTGAGAAGAAGTAGGGCAATTGTAGTTAAGTAAAGAAGAATGCAATAAAAGTAAAGTATACAGCAAGAAGAGAACATACTAATTTATAGTGGTTCGATCATCCGACCTATGTCCACTTTCAATATCTGCTTCGACAAGGTCATCGGTTTTCACTATTGATTTTTCTTCAAGGGCAAAGATCAATAACCCCTTTACATAACTCTTTACAAGTGGCTCACTCTCCTTATAAAAGCTTCTAATACTTAGAATCGGTGAAGGTGAACTCTCAAGTTTTATAAGCGATTTCACTATAATCTCAGTTCTTTATGTTCACTTCTCTATGTCAAACAAGCTGAGAAGTAATTGATATTTATATGTCTCAATTAACTTCAAAAATAGAGTCAAAAAAGGTCTCATCTTGAATTTTCGAAGTCTTGGAAATACCACCGCTAGTTGACTTTGACACTGGGCAGTACCACCACCTAGTATGGCGATTCTATCACCAAACAAAGTCTTGGCTACTGGAACTAAGCGGTACTACCTCATGGCTTTATGATCCTACCATTGCCTAGTAGAGTCCTAGCGGTACCCCCCACCCCCTCTTAGTGCCTTTATGATCCTAACAAATTCAAATGGCTTCCCGTAAACTATTGTTCATGGGGACCGATAGGTCATTACTGCCTCCGCGCCATTGCCTTGTGGGTTGGGGGGTGATTCGAGTGTCATCTTTTAAGTCAGTGCCTTTGTGACGACTAGTTGGAGGACTTAGATTGGTTATTAGAATATTCTTTATCATTTGTCTCCCCGTAAAGGTGTGCTTCAGAGCTCTTGGAAAAGAGTTTGAAGCACATCATTTAGTCCATTCGACATGGGAGCATTCAAGATCTCATCTTGTAGGTCAAGTTTTTTCTAATTCAGGTATTTCGGGTATATTGGGTTTGTGTTTCCATTGTAGCAGATATCTCTTGGTATGGGTTGAGTTTTCCAGACTCGTATGTCTCGAGCACATTTGGCCCAAGGTCTCAACTGTGATGGATTCATCTTAGCGCGAGTTAGATTTTACTGACTCACATGCCTTTAACAATTACAAGATAATATAATAATATAAAATATCATTTAAAATATTTTATAAATGATAAAATTTTTATTATAATTCACATCTCACAAGCTACCATCATAGGTCACTTTGACAATTATCAATCAAATAAAACTTAAATGTATGAGTTATGAATAATATTTATTAAATTTCTTCAAACTAATTTATGCTAAAATAGTTTAATAATAATAAATATAATAATCATAATAATTATCAAACATTAATCAGCATAAAGAAAAACTTATATGATAACTATAACTAGAAATCATACCTTTATATAAAAAATAAATATTATTTTATAATCTCAAATATATGTATGTGAATAACCAAACAAATATCTAAGAATAATTATTAGATTTTTATTTATCATATGTAAAATTTTATAAACATGTCATATGAGAAAAATATAAAATATAAAATAAAATTATAAATTTTAATTTTTAAATTTTATATAGAACCCTAAATTACACCAATCAACCCTATTTATTGGATAGGCTCAAAATTACACTACCTAAATTAGGCTCGTAGATTTGAGTCAACTAGTCACCAAATTAGGTCCGTCAAGATTAAAATTGATCAAATTTTGACTTACTCTAAGTTTAATCAAAACATAATAGATCGAATCTAAATCCAATTAAGTAGTCAAAATATAATCATGATTAGATTTGATCAAAATATTTGATTAAAATAAATTAAATTAAATTAATCAATTTTATAATTAAGGACACAGGTTAGAAAATTTTAACTTTTGAAGGGTAAAATTATAATTTAACATGGGACATAATGGATATATTTGATTGTGTTTATATTTGTATATATTTTATTCTATTTATATTTGAATATATTTATATTTAAATATCATAAATAATTTTTTATTATTTAAAATATTTGATATTATTAATTAGTTTTGATAATAATTTATCTTATTTAAAATTAAATGGATTAATCAAGAGAATATGAAAAATCCACCGTTCCTCTACCCTAAACGAAAATTTTACCTGCATCATATAAATGGGGAATGAGATGAGATAGCACTGATATTATTAATATAATATAAGTTTTAATAAATATTATTTAATTTAAAAATAAATGAATTAATTAAAAATATTAAAAATCTACTGTTCCTCTTCTCTCTCTACCTAAGCAGCATTATTGATAGCCTAAGTAATGCATAAAATGCTTTGCAAGTTGATCATCTGTGTTATGCAGTCAATCTAATATGATTGATTGTAGCATTTTTCTCATTATACAATCCACTATAATATGTTATAATAAACATCTTTCTTGATGGATCAATTATGATAATCTTTTTTCAAACATAAAAGATGCACTAACTAAGAAAAATTAAACTTTTATTTATGGATGAAATTTTTTTATGACACATTTTTTAAATCAAACTATAAACATAGCACCTAACATCATTAATATATATTACAATGATTATTTTGTGTAAGCTTGAGAGTTAATCATCATAGTGACATATACTCTAGAAGCTTAAAATTATTCCTTAAGATATTTTTTCAAACTATATTTAAAACTCAATATAGTAGCTTTTTTCTTTTTTTATATAAAATATAAATGAAAAGATTAGATTTGATCTTAATATCCTGTTGTTATAAGGAGAGTACCATCGATCATGAGTCGGCAAAGCTTGTTCTTGACTCGAAAGCACGGTGTTGTTTGAAGAACCCTTATGGCAGACCTCTATGACGATTGATGCAAAACCGAGATATATGAAGTGGCTCTAAAGTGATCTTCAAGGCATTTCCGAGTATCCGAGTTGGATTCAATCTCCTTGGTGGATTTTGTATAAAAATCAACGTTAGGGGGAGTTTCTTGACCCGACCTCTCTAATGCTAAAGTTAGTTTCTAGGGATTGTGTGGGGTGTGAAGGATTTTTAAAGAGAGGGTCGACCCTTGGGTTGATATTGGGGATCAGCTTTTACACTTGACCAGTTGATAGAATCATCTGTAATGATTGTAACGCCCTCCCTTTGGCATTTTATCCATGCAGGCGACAGGCTCGAATAGCCCCCCGTGGACTATTATACATGGAGGCAGATTGAGGTGACCTTCCATTGACTTTTGTCCATGGAGGCTTAGTATAGGTCAGATTTTTTAAACTCACATACCTCAAGCACATTTGGCCCAAATCTCCATCGTGGTGGATTCGTCTTAGCGCGAGTCAGATTTTCCCGATTCATATGCCTTTGGCAGTCATAAGTCTAATACAATAATATAAAATATAATTTAAAATATCTTATACATGATAAAATATTTATTATAATTCACATCCCATAAACTTACCATCATATGCCACTTTAACGGTTACCAATCAGATAAAAATTAGGGATATGAGTTATAAATAATATTCATCAAATTTTTTTAATATAATTAATATTAAAATAGTTTAATAATAATAATAATAATCATAATAATTATCGAACATTAATCAGTAAAAAGAATAACTCATATGATAACTATAACTATAAATCATACCTTTATGTTAAAAATAAATATTGTTTCATAACTTCAAACATATGCATATGAGTAACCAAACAAATACCTAACAACAATAATTATATTTTTATTCATCTCATACAAAATTTTATAAACTTATCATATGAGAAAATTATAAAAATATATATATAATTTATATATTTTTAATTTCATAAAGAATTCTAAATTAGATTAGTCAACTCTATTTATTAGGTAGGCCTAGAATTAGACTATCTAAATTGGGCTCATAAATTTGAGTCAACTATTTACCAAATTAGATATGCCAAAATTAAAATTAATCAAAATTTAACTTTCTTCAAATTCAATCAAAACTTAATTGATCGAATCTAAATCTAATCAAGCAATCAAAATATAGTTATGATAGTTCAAACAAAATATGATTAAAATAAATCAAATTAATCAATTTTATAATTTGAGGTCATAAGAAAAAAATTTTAACTTCTGAAGGGTAAAATTATAATTTTACATAGATGTAATGAAAATATTTATTTTTAATGAGCATAACTAGAACATAAAATTTAATACACAGATTAAAATATTTTTTTATTTCCAAGGGGTAAAAATATCATTTTCTAAAAATCTTAATTCTCATTTTCCTTCCATGGGTGCTGCACGAGGTGTGGTCGTCGCCTTGCACTCACACGTGGGTTTCACCAACAGTGCTTCAGCTATATGTCGTGTAGCCACAGGGAATGATGGCCTTCGGCATTTAGTCGACGTCGGGCACAACCAACAAATGCTACAGCAGTGTTGATGTAGCCACCACATGCAGTGACAATCATGGTGCTGTTGAAGCCACTTGCAACTAAGGTAGGTTGGTTACCATCAACTGTTGCAATCTATGACACTTTCACTGTGTATGTAATCATTGGCCGTGATTAAGTTGGCGACCACTGGAGGTCACTGCCCTTAATAATACTATCACCAACAACAAGTTGTCAATAGTGATCAATAAATCAAACACAAAGGATCTCACATCATTTGCAAGTATATGATAGGATAGACTATATATAAAAGCATATTAACAATACAAATATATAACTTAAGCATTATAAATCAAAACCAAATAATATCTTTTTGTAAGCTACTAACAAACAGATCTAAACACAAAATAGATCTGAAATACTTTTATGATATAAAGTCTTTTATTTTAAAACATGATTCTGATATCAATTGTAAGTTTAAAAATCATAATATGCTATTGTTATAAAAAAAATTAATATCAAAAAATAAAATTAAATAATAATAGATCAAATTTATGAGAGGTATCTTTTGATGCGACTCCAAAAGCTTTTATCTAATCTACAAGTGCACCATCATCGGATCCAAAAACTATAACGATATCGCTCTACAAGAAAATTAGACTCACCTTATATTCTTTTTCTATTTTTCATACGATCGTTATGAGTGATGAATTAGGGACAAAGAGGAGATAAGAGAATATTTGTAATCACTTAATGACTGGTTGGGTTATTTCATCCCTAGAAGGTTATGTCCTTTTATAGACGAGAGCAAAAATCTAGAATAAATAATTAGGGGAGTCCCTCTCATTAAGGTCATCTCCTAAGCAATATTATCATAATTGAATTTTGTTTCTATTAACCGATGATCATAATGGTAATATAATTATATCTATAATATATCTTATCTAATAAAATATAATCATATAATATAACAAGTTCAATATGTGAAGTTTGAAAAGTGCGGGAAAAGCTTGCGCTTGTCATACCATCCATTTATATAACCACTCACAAGCTTGATAAATGTATCAATTTAACTTTGCTACTCTATCACTTTCTATATAATACTTTCTAGGCAAAATAGTAAAAGAAGCTCCTAAATTTTGTTTTGAATTATTGCTAGTAGCACCTTGAGATTTTTTTTTTCACTAAAATCATATAACACATGGTAGGAAAAAAAAAGGACAACTAATAATTTCAATCTGATAGGAAGTATATTATCAATCAATTATCATCCAATACGTGATTGTCACGTAGTTTCTAGAGTTGAAGGAGAAGATAGAGATCACCTTCCACTCGTCCACCCACATGAATAAATATCTAAAGCAAAAAGTTATGGGTTGTTCCCTCCTTGTCACCCGCATAGATAAAAGGTCAAAGGGAGATTACCGGAGGCAATTAGAGACTACATCACCAAAGAATATTTCATGGACTATTCCACATAATAAAAAGCTTATATTCAATATAATAAAGAGAAGATTACTTTTTGACCACTTGCATCCATACTTATATATCTCATATTACTAACTTAGGCATCGAAGGGACTGAATCGGGAAACCTCTTATGATCTCGGTCTTTATGCAGATAGCACCTTATAAACTTGACGTTTCCACCTTGGACAACCCTACGTATATGGGTCCAGACTACGTCAGGCTGATTAGAATGTCAACATCAAATTTCATCATTTTGTTCATCATTACGAATCACGCAAAAGGTGATAGAACTTAAAATAATAATAATATTATTGTTTACGACATAACAATGTGACCAACACATCAATGCTAGACGATCGACACCCGATCACTACCACCTGGTGTAATGGGATAAGCATTATCATATCATGGGTTTGATACACCATGATTGTAATTGAACTTGATAGAGGTGCTAGTGCTTACTACGAGAATAATAGCTAATAAAGTCCATTATAAAATAACTCTTTGAGTATGTTCCCAATACACAACTCACTATCTCAAACGTTAATCGAATCATTCGAATCACTTATTGACTTAAGCATCGAAGGGGTATTGTAGGGAATGCCCCAATGTAATCTCACAGGTATCTGCACATATTCATTTGGTGTTAGAAAGATTTGACTCGAGATTGACTTGAATGAAGGACCTCAATTGGATCCAAATCAACTCAAGCTCGAAAAATAAAAATTTAACTTAATAATTAAATGTACATTTAGTGTTACTCAAGCTCCTAATCCATTTTTAAAATAAGTTTTAGTAATAAGATAATAAATAAAAAGTTTAAATATGTTAAATAATAAAAATTACATCTATTCTCAATCATAATTTACTTGAAAACATCCGGCTAATTATATCACTTTGAAGTTAAGTGCATTTACGTTATCATTTGGAATTTAAAATTGACACCGTGAATCACTTTCACTAGTCATTTTCTTAATTTTTTTATATTTATAATTTTTACAAATAATGTTCAAAAAACAAATTTTGAGACATCAAGCTGACATATCAAAGGAAACATTGCTTTCCTACCAAAAAGGTTGTGGAAACTTTGCATCGACAAGCGATCACAAACCCTAAAACTCATCAGATTGGGTAGGAACAACACAAGTCATAGTGGATCGGTAACAAGAGTTTCTTTCAGGAGCATGCGAGAGGAGAATCTTTTTTAGGTCAATGAGATCACCGAGAAAGAGAAGCATGCAAACAAAAATGTCTTGTGGTATACTTTTGGTGTGGCTTTTGGTGACCTTGGAAAGCCCTCTTGTAGTATACCTATCTTCCTATCCAATAGAGTCAAACCATGGTATCTTTATATGTATATTATATTCTAGTGTATGTTTGCAGCTTCATAATCCGATCGTTTGAGTGGCTGCAAGTTTTAGATTCTCATCCATGAAAGGAGCTGAATCTGTTTCTGCATGGAAGAAGAGAAGAGGGTGTCATTTTGTTATTATTTTTTTTGTTTTGCTGCATATCCTTAATGTTTAAGATGAGGAATAACAACAAATAGTTTATATAAAGTGCCTTATAAAGATAAATATTCAATTTTCTTTGCACTATGTGAATGTTGTGAACCTTCGTATATTTTTATGAATTATGATATGAGCTTTTCAGGCTAACCTTACGCAACTAATCCTTTATTTCTCATGTATATTTCATGATATTTCTTTCTAAAATAAGATAATATTAAGTTTAATTTAATTATTATTCAAGAGTCTTAATGTAGAATTTTGGTGTATCAACCTGATTTGGTCTGACCAAGACCTAATTCGACAGCATCAAAAAATAATTTATGGACATTCATTTCTAATCTCACTATCTAAGAATATTTATGTGTTATCATAATTATATCTAAATTAGGAGTTCAATTTTATGTAGATATTATTGTCTTTATCCTTATCCTCATCTAAATGACATGAGTGGAGTAAATAATCTTACTTATAGCGACTGCATATTATATATCATTTATACAAAGATGATGGTTTGATGTATCCGTGTGTGAAAATGATAGATTGGAAGATGGCAATGCTATCAGCATCTAAATCATTGAACTAATAGAAAATGAAACCAAAGATGCCAGGTATCTTTGTGAAACATTAGACGATTAATCTATATATTAGTAGGTCTGATATGGAGCCACCATTAATGCGTAAGAAAACATTAATTCCAATTGTGAAGAAGACCTTTCGGTATCTCAATTTACTTCAACTATCAAGTTTATTTCTGATACATGAATGCGACCACCAATATTTAGTTGAGGTTGGACTTCGATGTGACGTATGTAGAATACTTTAATATTGTGCATAAAATATAGTTAATTGTGAATCTATCTAATGCACCAATGTGCAATGCTATTTGAGTCGCTAAAGTTGATGTGCTGAATGAAGGATCGGCCTTGTCATTTCCTATTCATTTTACATGGTTTAGATGACATACAGAGCAGAAGACTATGTATCATGGCTTGGATGATTTCAGGTGACCATTTGGAGAAGCTACATTCGCCATGGCAACTCCGTCGTCCTCGGCCACTGAGCTTCCATTGCATCCCTTGCTGAAGACCTCCTCGATCCTCTCCAGGGGCACCCCCTTCGTCTCGGGGCAGAAGAAGAAGAAGAAGATCCAGGCCAAGATTGCAATGCCGGCGAAGAGGAAGAAGGCACCACCGATGGTGATGGCGTTGTAGAGAGAGATGAAGGTCATGGACACGGTTCCATTCATCACCCTGTTCACAGCCACCCCCATGCTGGCTCCCTGTGCCCTCAACCTCAGGGGAAATATCTCTGAGCTGTAGACCCAGGTGACGGGCGCCAGGCCGATGGAGAAGAAGGCCACGAAGAGCAGCAGGAGACAATGCAGAGGCCGAGCGCCCATGGCAGCTTTTGCTGGCTGTGATCCGCCATGGTGAGCCCGAACCCCAAGCTCGAGAGGGACAGGATCATCCCGGCCACGCTGGTCAGCAACAGGGGCCTCCTGCCCACCTTGTCCAGCAGGAAGGTGGCCACCAGGATGAAGGCCGTCTTGGTGACCCCCATGCCCATGGTGACGAACAGGAGCTTGCTCCTGCTGCTGATCCCCGCCTTCTTGAAGATCCTCGGGGTGTAGAGCACCACGGCTTCGATCCCGGTGGCGTGCTCGAAGAAATGGATGCCGAGGAGGCGATGAGGATGCGCCTCACCGCAGGGGTGGGCCGCAGCAGCAGCTCCTTCCAGACGCCCTCCCCGCGGTGCGTGGCGACCGGCTCGACGACGTCGTCGGTGCAGCTCTCGTCGACCCCCGCGGCCGCCTTTATCTCCCGTAGCCTCAGCTCCGCCTCCTCCTTCGTGTTCGACACCCGCAGCAGCACCTCCCGGGCGTCCCTGAGCCGGCCTTGCATGACCAGCCACCGCGGGGACTCCGGCATGGCCAGAATCCCCACGGCCAGCATGACCGAAGGCACCGCGGCGATGCCGAGCATCAGACGCCAGCCGTACCTCAGCGGGAGGTGCCGCAGGAAGTAGTTGGAGACGTACCCGAGCAGAATGCCGGCGCTGATGCAGATCTCCGGGAGGGAGGTGAGGAAGCCGCGGGAGGACGGGGAAGAGATCTCCGCCAGTACACAGGAGCGACCATCAAGGCGTAGCCGACCCCGACGCCCGCGATGCACCTCCCGGAGAAGAGCATGCCGTAGTTGAGGCCCAAGCCCATCAAGACCGCCCCTACAAAGAAGATGACGGAGGCAAGGACGATGGTGTAGCGCCGGCCGATCCAGTCGGACAGCCTCCCGGCGGTCAAGGATCCGACCAGCGCGCATATGTTCATGATCCCCGCAAGCACCTCCACCTGCTCATCCTTTATGTTGAGATCCTCCTTCATGAACAGCATGGCGCCGCTCATCACTCCGGTGTCTGCACATCCATCGATCGTCATTCAACACGCGCGCATCCATGCACGCAACCAAATTAAAAGGAAGGACATGGAGGAGGAGGAGAGAACAGATCACCGTAGCCCATCAAGATGGAGATGATGGAAGCGATGATAGCACAGGCAAAGGCATACATGTTCGCCCCTCTTGCCAACACACCGCTCTCTCCGTGTCCCTCCATCTTCTGCAATGACTTCTGCAATCCTTCTCTCTCGCTGTCGATGCAATAGCTTCTGCAATCTCCTATATATATACATAGACCAAAGCTCAACGACAATATCTTAATTATGGATCCGAAAGTGGGTTGACGTGGAAAGAGCACGATGCCCAGAAACCATCCGACCTGCGGGGAGCTGTAGGGTTCTACGTAGATCCCAGCGCAGGCTGGTCATCCGTTAATCGATTCTTATCCACTGTACCCGTATCTCATTCGTTGTCATGCTGTCAGTGTCTTTTGACCTTCTTCGATATGTCTATTTTCTCCATGAAAATGGAAATCGAAAACGAAAAGGGAGCGGTTTCTAAGATTCCTTACATCATAAAGATCTTTATGGAAATGAATAGAAAATGAGCAAAAAGGATTTTCCTAAATTTCAATTGGATATCAAAAAGTAAAATATTGACTTTTCATCTTTCTTTCATACTTCAATTGAAAGAAGTCAAAATAATCCTGCACGCATGCCCCTTTGTGACGGGAATCGAGAAAGCGACATTTAGAGCACTCAACATCCTATCAAAGGAACAGTTCTCACCTGTTTATATTATTATATTATATTATGTAAATAAGTAATATTTATCGATAATATGCATGTTCGAGAATTAAATCCATTTATCGATAACTGTAAAATTCCAACATTAATCAATAAATTAATCTCGTATTAAATTTTCTAATATATCAAAAAATTTATAAAATGAAATAATAGTAAAAGTATATAAAATATTTCACAAAAGTTCAAACTTCTAATTATGATTTACATTTGTTATTTTTATATTTTTATTGCTAGACACTATTTTTTTTTTTTTTACATAAGATCTATCTTGCTTTATATCTAAGCATGAAAATTGAAAAGAAAAATGAGTTTAATGGAGAAAATTATTGATTTATATATCTATTTGGATATATTTCACTGTGCTTATATTTGTATATATTTTATTCTATTTATATTTGAATATATTTATATTTAAACATCATAAATATTTTTTATTATTTAAAATATTTGATGTTATTAATTAGTTTTGATAATAATTTATCTTATTTAAAATTAAATGGATTAATCAAGAAAATATAAAAATCCACCGTTCCTACACCTAAACGAAATTTCTCCTGCATCATATACATGGGGAATGAGATGAGATGTCACTGATATTATTAATATAATATTAGTTTTACTAATAATTTATTTTATTTAAAACTGAATGAATTAATTAAAAGAATATGAAAATTCATGTTCCTATTCTCTCTCTTAAGTAACATTATTGATGGCCTAAGTAATGCATAAAATGCATTGGCCATTGCAAGTTGATCATCTTTGTTATGGAGTCAATGACCGTAACATTCTTCTAGTTATACAATGCACTATGATATGTTATAATAAACATCTTTCTCGATAGAACAATTATGATAATCTTTTTCAAACAATAAAATCGACCGATCGAGAAAAATTAAACTTTTATTTATGGATGAAATTTTTTTATGACACATTTTTAAAATCAAATTATAAAAAGAGCACCTGACATCATTAATATATATTGCAATGATTATTTTGTGTAAGCTTGAGAGTGAATCATCATAGTGATGAATATCTATAGAAACTTAAAATTATTCCTTCGTTTTTTTTTTCAAACTATATTCAAAACTCAATATAGTAACTTTTCTTTCTTTTTTTTTTGTAAAATATAAATAATAAAACTAGTTTTGATCTTAAAATCTTGTTGTTATAGGGAGAGAATTATCCATCGTGAGTCGGCATAGCTTGTTCTTAACATGAAAGCACGGGGTCATTCGAGAAACCCTTGTGATAGTCCTATGTGGTGATTAATGAAAAACCGAGATATCCAAAGTGGCTCTAAGATGATCTTTAAGGCATTTCTGAGTATCCGAGGAGGATTCGATCTCCTTGGTGGATCCTAGATAAAAATAAGTGTTGGGAGAGTTTCTCGACCTAACCTCTCTGACACTCAAGTTAGCTTCTTAGAGTTGTATGGGGTGTGAAGGATTTTTAGAGAGAGCTCTAACCCTTCGGTTGATGTTGGGGATAAGCTTTTACACCTGATCAGTCGAGGGAATCATCTATAATGATTGTAACGCCCTCCCTTTGATATTTTGTCCATAGGGGTGACAAGCTCGAATAGCCTCCCGTGGACTATTGTACATGGAGGCTAACTGAGGGGGGGCAAGCTTAAACAGCCTTCCATGGACTTATGTCCATGGATGCTGATGGGATCAATCCTATTGAATCCCGGATTTTGATGATAAAATCAATTAATGAGTTTATGGACTAATAAGCATTTGAGATAAGTGATGGAAGAAAAACTTTGATCATGGAAAGGCAAATCGGTAAAGCAGGAGAATCAGATATTGGGTCGGAATGCATTGTGCCATGAGTTCGGGCATCGGTCCGGAAGGATTGAGTGTTGTACTAAGAAGATCGGATGTTGTAGGAAGTCAACATGTCGATAAATTAGACAATACACCAAAGGAAAGGACGATACGCTAGAGGTTCGGACGAAGTGCCGATTGAACAGATGACATGCCATACAACGTAGGCTTCATGTTTGTAATTGTTAAGCTTTGATTGAAGTAGTTTAGAGTCTAATTAAGTTGATTTTGTGATGTAATTATGCCAACTTGATTAGGAGCTCATTAGGCCTCAACCAATGTTGATTTAGACATGTTGGAAGGCCAATTTAGTGACCTAGGTTTAGGCTAGAAGGTGGTACCGGCAGGCCTAGGTGATGGTACCGCTTGTGAGTTGGAAAGTATCAATTGTATTTTTTCAAAAATCCCAACGGTAGTATCGCCCAAGTTGGCGGTGGTACCGCCAGAGACTAAGTTCCTAGGCTGTATCAGGCAGTTACATTGCCCAAGCAAGTAGTTGTACTACTAGAGCCCAAGTTCATAAGCTTTGTCAAGCGGTAATACTGCCCAACACAAGCGGTAGTACTACTAGTACCCCGAAAACTCGAGAATTTTAATTTTTTGCTCTATTTTTTAAGCTATTTGAGGTCTATAAATACCCCACTCATGCTTGCTTAGTGGTAGAACGAAAACCTTATGTTTTGAAATATGTAAACCTCTCTTGAAAAGTAGAGTCTTTTCCTCCTTGAGCTTAAAAGTCATTTTAAGGGAAGTGTAAGGTTTTTTTGTAAAAGAGAGGTATGAAAGTTCTCTCCTAAACTTATGAAAAGGAGAAAGAGTTATAACAATAGAAGTTAATCTTCACCTATTAAAAAGAAGATCGATTGTGAAAGTCAATAATCTCGAGGGAAGAGAAATCCGGAATGGACGTAGGTCGAAACAATCGAACTACTTGTTGAATCTCGGATTTTGATGATGAAACTAATTGAGTGTGATTTGTGGTCTAACTGCGTGTTGAGTTACGCAGGTCTACTTTCGATCAGGATTAGACAGTTGACACTGGAGGAATTAACGCTATACGAGGTGATCACGTCAGGATATTGGATGTCGAGCCGGAAGTTCGGTCGATTATCGGCAGGAGGCTTCGTACGTCGGGCATCGGGCCAAGAAGAGCATGTTACGCCAAGGATATCGGGATTGTGGAGGTCAATCGCCGATTGGGCAACGGACCGCAAGAGAGGACGATGTGCCGAAGGATCGGACGAGGCGTCGACCAATGACGTACCGGGCAACTGAATGTCAATTCGTGTTGTAATAACTGTCTAGATCGAAGTAGAGTGTTTGTTGTTTATGTGCAGGAGTAACTACAATAAGGATGAAGACGTAAAGCGAAACAAAGGGTTGAAGTCAAATGCGATGGATCATTGGGAGTTCGAGTGTTCGATAGAAGTCTGAAAATTCGTTGGGAGTGCTGCCGGAACTGGCCGAGAACGAGTAGGGAGCTTGCCGAAGGGTTTTCGGAAGTTCGCCGGGAGGTTCGTCGGAAGTTCGCGGAGCTTGCCAAGAAAGATCAGAGCTTGCCAAAGAAGCTCGGGGGAACTCGCCAAAATCATCGTGGAGTCCGAGAGCTTGCCGGGAGTCCGCAGGATGGTTTCCAAGGGATCGTCGGAAGACCGCCGGAAGTTCGCCGGAAGCTCGACGGAAGAAGACTTGACTTGCGGACTTTGTAATAGCTTAGGAATGTCTTTAATTTCGTAGTTAGCACATTAATTTGGGTTATGATTAGGTGTTAATCCTTTAACCCAAAGAAGGGGCCATTGGGCCTTCGTTTGGGCCAAAGATTTTGGCCCAAACAAAGACTAACGCATGCTACGCATGCATGGCATCAGAGCCTGTGCATCAGAGTCAGCCATTCGTGAGCGCTCCATCAGAAAGGTGGTAGCACCGCTTTGCCTAGGCGCGTAGCACCGCCGCCTGCCATCGTAGCTAGGTCATCACGACAAAATTGTCAACGGCTTGTTCGGTGTAATGCTTATGCTTGTCCGTGTCCCTTTTGGGTTGTCATATAATGTAAAGCTTGTAAAGGGCTTGCCAAAGGCAAAATGCCCATATTTGAGTGAGTTTGGCAGCCATTGTAGGCTTGTCCATAAAGTATGCGTTGAGGGATACTTGTAATAGAATTCGATGCCTCAGTAGTGGACCAAATCTATACCTTTGTTGTGCAAGCTGCTCGAGCTTGTAATATCCATGGTTGGAATGTGCATTGGCTATATAGTGTTTGCTAAAAGAGTGGCTTGCGGATCCCGTGTGAAGCGCTTTCTCTGTCCCGTCTTCTCTTTTGCAGGTCCTAAGGGACTATAGGAGATTTCGGATAGGCTGACCTTTGCGGTGATACGCATTAGTGCCGCACGGCTTAGGCAAAACCAGCTAAGTCCGTGACAGTTGGTGTCAGAGCGGGACAAGCTCACTTAGAAACACTTAGCATGCAAACGTGGGGGACCTTGTCAGGCACCACGAGGACAACAAGCTAAGAAGAATTGCGGAGCGCAAAGGTGGGGATGGTGAGTTCGAGCAGGTGGCTCGACATTGACACCCAAACTTGACGGTGCTCGAGGCCAGCGGGGTGCTTGGCCAAGGATGAGATCGTGCAAGTTGCAGTGGGTTGTTCAATGATCGAAAGAGTTGTGCAAAGCTCACAGAGCTCAGGGGAATTGCAAACTCAAGGAATTCGATACTCATGCAAGGGCTTGCATGCGACGCGACGATGGATCGTCTGCGGCCATCCCAAGGCGGCCAAGGTCGGCGCCATGGAGCATTGAAACTTTCTCTTCGACATGTGCAGGATACTTTTAAAGATGTTGAAGTGTGCAAAGCAGGTTCAAGCATGTTGCTAGACCTAGAGGGGTGCGGTCTGAGTCAGTATTGGTGAAGTGTCACAATATAGCAAGTGCATTTGCAATGGCGAATTAGGGCACGCTTTGTTCAAGCAGAGGCGGCAGTAGTCCAAGGGGATAGTGGTCTCCAAAACTTCCTAAGGGAAGGATGCGAAGAGAGAAGTTGCTCCAACGGGGGGATATCCATGAGGATAAGTCCCGCTCTCCGAATGTGAATGGTGCAATGAATCGCTGCCGAGGAGTACCTCAAGACAGAGCTCGATGGATCGAGTGAGCGGTGAGGAGTCATCGCATGATCTCGCAAGTGGCAATGCGTTGGTGGGCGACATAGTGAGATCAAGTGGGGAGCAACCAGGGCAACATAAAGTGAAGGCACACTAAGAGCCGACAAAGTGAGTTCGGACTCAACAGAGGGTCGACCGTGGAATGGTGGGCGTGAGGGCCACCATTAATCCAATGCTAATCGAGAAGCGAGAGCAACTTGGGGAAAACTTGGTGAAGTACCCAAATCGCATGAAGGGAGTTGGCTTTGAAGACGGAACATGGAGCGGAGGCTTGGTGCTTTCCTTACACGAGGTCAAGGACATGGACTCTTGCCAAGGCAAGAATCGGATCATGTCGTTCCATGGGTTTCATATTCGATGGAGCAAACTCATCTTGCATGGTGCCAAAGACGAAGGAGCTTGAGGCACATACATCTTATCTCGATGAAGCACTTGGTGGAGATTCTAAGGTGACGCGGTTTTTGAGGCAAAGTTGGTGTCAAAAAGCCTTGACACGGGCAAGAGGATGCAGAGACAAATACTCTTGAAGAATATGCCACAGTGTTGCTATTCAAGTTGCCATGAGGAAAGCGGTGCGCAAATGCGAGATTATGCTTTGGTAGGGGCGAGTCCCGATCCGCATAATGGTGCACCTATTTCAGCGAAGTCAGGAGACTTCAGAGGAGCTGCTAGGCGATGGATTGTCCTAGAGCTAGGCTTCGTCCGAGTGTGACCCGAGAGTGGGTGGACGAAGGTCGATTGCCAAAGAAGCGAACAGAATCGAAGCTGGCGAAGGCCCTGCGATGTGTTGGCGGAGTCCACACATGGAGATATCGCAGTTCGAGTTCATACCACAGGGATCAGAATGCAAGTCATCAGGAGGCGACATGATGCAGGAGATCGTGGTGGAATGGTTCGTGGCAAGACGACACACACAGCATATCCCGTGAGGGACATGGTCATCTGGAAATATGACCGGGAGCGCGACAAGGAGCTCCAAGTTGGTGAACAACACGACGGTAAGAAGAGCTATGGATTCAAGCAGTGAATGCCATGGTACCGCAGAGGCGGGTCTTCCGTGCGTAGCACCGAATGTTGCATTGAATGGAAGCCTTGGACATCGCTTATGGGGCCGTGCACTCTCAAGGAAGAAGTTCGGATGCAAATACCAGGGAGTCTCATTTGGGGACCGGATCATACAGAGGTATGATCGAGTCGCCGAAGAGTGGAACTACTTGAGCTCACATTCGCTAAGGGAGCCCGGCAAGTCGAGGACAAGGCCGAGTAAGCGAACATTGCAGCCAATGAAGCTAAGGAGAACAGAATGGTGCAAGCCCTGCAACATGTGTGGCGGTGGCCATACATGGGAGTTGCAAACAGATTTCCATCGACTGCTTAATCGCTTTCGAGAGAACACAGAGGTGTTGAAGCAGGGGGGTCGGAATAGGGCGTGGAAGCAATGACGAGTCCAATGGGACTCAGCTACCCAATATCAGTCATCGGTTAGATTGAAGGTGAACTCAGAGGAGTGTCACAATGCCGCAGAAGCAGATCTACCGATCACGAAGAAGGGATGCAGATGCGAGACAACAGATAGTAGTGCCATTGGCGTCACAGTGCCTTGGTACCGCTGAGGCGGGACTTCCGGGGAGTCATCAATCCCTTACTCTCTTAGAGGGAGAGCACTTGGTCGTGATATGGGCCGTGGAGGAGGAGAATGCTTTGGCAAACTCCATGTACCAAGACAAGGCTGAAGGGCGAAGGCCAGAGAACTTCGTAAGACCGGTGTCAACAGACTTTCCATCAAGATAGTCGTGAGTGAAGGACTTCGGGTCAATGCAAGAGTGTATGACCAAGGATCGGAGCAGGCAGTACGCGGTGCTGTACCTTTGCTACTCAGAGGAGTCGGCGACAGAAATGATGGAGAATGCGGTACAATCCCAAAGGCGACCAAATCTATCGGAGACTTACTCCAAGTTGGAGTGATAACTTCTTGCATTCCAGAAGTTCAATGGCAATGAGAAGGTGAATCACAAGAGCTAACTCAAATAAGGATTGCAAACACTTCAAGTGCTTGGAAGTGTGAGCTAAGAGCAAAGTAATTCCAAGAACTGACTTGACGCACGAAGTACAACCTCGAGGAGGCGGCGAAGACAAGTAACCTTTGCCTTCTCAACTCCTAAGAGAATGGGGAACTCCAGTACCCAGCTCTTAGTTATCCAAACAGAGGAGCTCACACGATGTGAAGACCCTTCGAAGACAACTAAGTGGAAGAAGATTCGATGGGCAAATTTTGCGGAGGAAGGACCTGAAAATTTCAAAGGTTGCGAGGTGATGCTCGTTAAAGCTCCAACAAGCATCTATCAAGTTCAAGAGACAAGAAGAATTTGAAGACTGGCGCATATCAATGATGGTCTTTTACCTTCATCAGATGAATCCGCAAGAGACAAAGAAGGATCAAGACAACTCGCTAACCCCACACCAAAGTCAGAG
The DNA here is from genome assembly GCA_024322285.1 of Musa beccarii. Classification (NCBI taxonomy): domain Eukaryota; kingdom Viridiplantae; phylum Streptophyta; class Magnoliopsida; order Zingiberales; family Musaceae; genus Musa; species Musa beccarii. Next base: position 38,808,533 of record CM044395.1, on the reverse strand, counting down.
TCATTGGCGAGTTGAAGTGGCATGGCGGATTAAAGTTCGACGACTCAACAACAACAACCGGAGAACAAATGGGAGTCAAGGGGCGCATCGCATCAGAAGCAGAAGATCGAAGATCCAACCAAGAAACGGTTGCAAACGTCGATAAAGGCTTCTACGAGGACGTCGAAGGAATAAGTGGGGGAGAATGTCACGGACAAAATTGTCAACGGCTTGTTCGGTGTAATGCTTATGCTTGTCCGTGTCCCTTTTGGGTTGTCATATAATGTAAAGCTTGTAAAGGGCTTGCCAAAGGCAAAATGCCCATATTTGAGTGAGTTTGGCAGCCATTGTAGGCTTGTCCATAAAGTATGCGTTGAGGGAATACTTGTAATAGAATTCGGTCTGTAGTGGACCAAATCTATACCTTTGTTGTGCAACTGTTCTGAGCTTGTAATATCCATGGTTGGAATGTGCATTGGCTATATAGTGTTTGCTAAAAGAGTGGCTTGCGGATCCCGTGTGAAAGCGCTTTCTCTGTCCCGTCTTCTCTTTGCAGGTCCTAAGGGACTATAGGAGATTTCGGTAGGCTGACCTTTGCGGTGATACGCATTGGTGCCGCACGGCTTAGGCAAAACCAGCTAAGTCCATGACAAGGCGGTGACAAGCCGCGGTGAGTACCGCTGGTGCGTGAAAGCCAGGCGGTAGCACCGCCGGGTCAGGCGATAGAACCGCTGGTGTGTCGATCTGCCAAGACCGACAAAGACCGAAAAACTCAAAAGATTCAAATTTTTGGCTCCATGCTTAGGCTCCAAATTTGAATCACTTTGAGGCTTATAAATACCCCTTCCTTTTCAGCTGAAAAACTCAACCCTTAAAGAGTTAGATTTTGAAAATAAGTCTTGGGAAAGTCTTGTTCTTCATTTGCTTAAGTGTTCACCTCATTCTTCTTGTGAAATCTTGTAAGAGTGTGAACCACTTGTAAAGGGTTGTAAGAGGGGTATTTGATCCTTCCCCTTCAAAGGATTTGATAGTGGAAGAAGGGAGCCTCATCGGAGAAGGCTTTGGAAGTGGATGTAGGTCACTTTGACCGAACCACTATATATCGCTGCGTCTTGATTATGTGAGTGTTTAAATTTCTGTTTTACTTTGCTGCAAGCCTTTACTTTACTTGCTCCACTTCCTTTTTATCTTCGTACGCATGCTTTAAAGTTAGAACGCAATCAAATCGGTTTCAAACGAAACGTTGCTTTCATCGTACGAAGTTTCCGAAGCTTGATTTAAATTGCTGAAAAATCTATCATTTTATCCGCTGCACTAATTCACCCCCCCTCTTAGTGCCGCTCGATCCCTAACACTACTATGAATATGGTTTACATTTTTCTTATGCTTTTCTTTATTATTACTAACTGATTTAGTTACTCACTACTCCTACTCACATTCTAAGTTAAATTCATACTCTCTTAGTACCTTTACAATTCTAATAATTAGTATTAGAGCTTAGTTCTCTTAGTTGGTTTAGCACCTAAGAGAGATTAAATAGCTTTTCCTAGCAATCAAGAGGATCACTCTATCACTCGTCCTCTTGTATTTAATGGGATGGACTATACTTATTAGAAGACACGAATTCAAATTTTCATGATTTCTATAGATTTTGATTTATGGAATATCATTGAATGTTGTTTTCAAAAGTCTTCTAAACTAATAAATGAATGGAATGATCTTGAAAAGAAAATATTTTCTTTAAATGCTAAAGCTATGAATGCTTTATTTTATTCTTTAAATAAAAATAAGTTTAATCTTGTTTCTATATATAAAACTGCACATGATATTTAGCACACACTTGAAGTTACTCATGAAGGCACAAATTGAGTAAAAGAATCTAAGATTAATCTTTTAGTACATAGTTCTGAATTATTTAGAATGAAGCCAAGCGAAACCATTGGTGTCATGTACACCCGTTTTACAAATATTGTTAATGGTTTGAAAGCTCGTGGTAAATATTATACTAATCTTGAATTGGTTAATAAAATTTTAAGATCTCTTCTAAAAATTTAGGATTCAAAGATAACTATAATTTAAGAAGCAAAAAACTTGAACAACTTTCCTCTTAAAGAACTCATAGAATCATTAATGACCTATGAAATAACTTGCAAGACATATGACGAACATGAGGAAAACCTTCCAAAGAAAAGGAAGGATATTACACTTAGAACCAAAAAAGACTACTTCAACGAAAGCTCAAGTGATGATGATGATAATGACGACTTAGCACTCATCACAAGAAAATTTTAAAAGTTCATGAAAAGGAACAAAACAAATTTTGTAAGGCAAGAATCTAAAAATAAAAATAAACTTAAAAATGATATAATTATTTGTTATGAATACAAGAAGCCAGAGCACCTAAAAATGAGTGTCCACGACTGAAGAAAAAGCTACTAGCTCTAAAGAAGAAGAAAACACTTAAGATAACTTGGGATGAGTTAAATGCATCATAAGATGAAGAACAAACCAGTGAAGATGAAGTAGCAAATTATACATTGATGGCTTTTAGCAATGAGGTATGTGACTAAACTAAATTTTTTTTACCTTGTGATGAATTACTTGATGCATTTTATGATTTGTAAGAAATATAAATTGCTAAAATAGGATCATGTATCTCTCTCTAATAATTTGATAAATTGAAAAACAAGTATGAAAATTGCTTGTTAACATCTTGTACTAAATGTGAAGAGTTAAAGACTCATTCAAAAAGAAAAATATGTTATTACAATAAACATTAAAAAAATTAAAAATTAAAAATAAATCATTAAATATGATTCTTGCTAACAAAGTTTATATACGTAGAAAGGAAAGAATCGACTTTGTGAATAGTAACACTCAACAAAAACTAACTACATTTGTAAAAGGACATATGTTACATATTTTTTCTAAAGTTAAATATAATTTTTTAGGAAGATACAGTCATTATGCTTATACATGTTCGTTTAAAAAATATAACTCTCATAAATTAGTTTGAGTTTCTAAAGGAACCATAAATGATTAAAAAAATATAACATTGTAGATCTACTGACAAAATCGTTATCTCAAATTATCTTTGAGCATCACAGGAGTCTGATGAGGATCAGATACATAGGTGATTGACCTTAGGTCAAGTGGAAGATTACTAGGCATAGGTGCCCTACAAGCCAATCATATGAGTGATGGCACGTATGACATGATACACACTCTTTTTTCTTATTATTTATTTAGTATTTTTCTTATTTTATATTACTTATTTTATATATATATATATATTTTGATGTCCATGGATTTGTGTAATTGAAATCGAATCGTGATGAGATTACGATAATGAGACCGATTCACCTTTAAACATAGACTATAAATAATCCTAGTTATAGGTTACTTAAAAGGAACATTGAAATAATCATAAATACTAATGTACTATATACCCATCCATATAATGAAGGTGGTTGGTCTCATAGCTATTCGTGTAGTGACACTAGGGATACAATTCAGGTGCTCATTGGAGAATAAGTTCACTGATTGATCTGTGCATAGAATGTCGGATGGTTGATGATATCTCATTATCAGACAGTGATTCTGTCATCCCAGTTGTGTATCTGGTCCTTAGACTTGAGACAACAAGGATGTCGTCTATGAGTACTATACTCTTTAATACGGGACGTATAGGTCTGGAAGTTTTAGATCTAATACAACTGATTATCATGAGTGACAACCAACCTTATGAGGGCAATTAAGTGTCGATAAAGGATCATCCACTTACGGTGTAATGAGAGAAATATTTCATATATTCTTACTTAGATAAATCCCTAACTAAGGTCATTTGGATTTAGAGAGAAAGAGTTCTTTGGGAGAATCCGATTAGAGCAAGACTCGAGTAGAAACCGTTGTTGAATCTCGAATTTTGATGATGAAGTCAATTGGTGAAATATTTGTTCTAATCTACTTTATCGAGATAAGTGTGCAGGAACAACTACGATGGAAAGAAAACATAAAGCGATTTACCGAGGTCAAGTCCGTCGGGGGTTCAAGAATTCATTAGAAGTCTGAGAAATCTTCGGAAGTATTGCCGGAACCATCCAAGATCGAATCAGGGACTTGCCGAAGTTTTCGGAAGTTCATCGCAAAGATCGTCAAAGGTTCGCATAACTTACCAGGAAGACTCGGAAGCTAGCTGAAGACTCGTTGAGCTCGCCAAACAATCCGGGAGTATGCTGGGAGTCTGCTGGAAGAAATCCGAAGGGAAGCATCGAAAGCATGCCGGAATCTCGCCGTAAAGCTCGCCGGAAGTTGACTTGAAGAGTGTCGGGTCAAATCACTTTTGACTTATGTTTTTAAGTTCGTAGTTTGCACATGAGTAGAGCAAGGATTTAGAAAGAATCCTACCTAAAATCAATGAGGGCCAACCGGGCCTCTACTGGGCCGAGTTGGGCCTTAAACAGGGCCCATTTAGCCTTGGCTGAATGGGCCAGGGGGTTGAACCGCCACTGGGCGATGGCACCGCTTATCGGTCAAGCGGTAGCACCGCCAGATACAGACAAAGCAGTAGCACCGCCGAGTCACTGACCGAGCGGTAGCACCGCCGCTGGGGTGGGTGTCAGCCAAGATCGATGGCGACACGGTGGCACCGCCTCTGACAAGCGGTGGCACCGCCTCTGACACAGACAGAACCGGGAACTCCAATTTGATTTCAAATTTGGAGCCCAAATTTGAATCTATTTTGGATCTATAAATACTCCCCCCCTTTCTCAACTGAAAGGGTATCCTTTTTTAGAGTTAGAATCTTGGCTTTGAGCTTTTAAAAAGTCTTGAAAAGTCTTGTTCTTGCTTAAGTGTTCACCTCCTTCTTCTTCTTGAGAAATCTTGTAAGAGTGTGAACTTCTTGTAAAGGGTTGTAAACAGGGGTATTGGTCCTTCCCTTTCAAAGGATTGCTAGTGAAAGAGCGGAGCCTCATCGTGAAGGCTTCAAGAGTGGATGTAGGTCATTTAACCGAACCACTATACATCATTGTGTTCATGAATATGTGAGTGTTTACATTTTTGAATCATTTCATTACTTAACTATAAGTTGTTTAGTTCCTTGTTATTTCCTTTACTCAAGCAATTACTTTCAAGTTCTCTTTTGTCAAACCGAAATCTTTCTACGAACTTGTATTTTTGTAAAATCGGCTTCAAAGTACGATTTTAATTCGCTGCACTAATTCACCCCCTCTTAGTGCCTTTTAGATCCTAACAATTGGTATTAGAGCAAGGTTTGCTCTCATATTGATTTAAAACCCAAGAGAGATAGCCTACTCCGGTATGCAAGAGGGTCACTCCATTACTCGTCTGCCTATATTTAATGGGTCGGACTATACGTATTGGAAGACTCGTATGAGGATTTTTCTCATTTCTATGGACTTCGAACTTTGGAACATTGTTGAAAATGGCTTTGCAAAATCTTCTCTTCCGATGAGTGAGTGGAATGAGTCGGAAAGGAAGATTTTTGCTCTCAATGCAAAGGCTATGAATGCCTTATTTTGTGCGCTTGATAAGAATGAGTTTAATCGGGTTTCTATTTGCGAATTGACATTTGATATTTGGCACACTCTTGAAATCACTCATGAAGGCACTAGCCGAGTGAAAGAGTCCAAAATCAACATTCTTGTGCATTCCTATGAACTTTTTCAGATGAAACCAAATGAGCCCATTGGAGACATGTACACCCGCTTTACGGATGTCATCAATGAACTTAAAGCTCTTGGTAAAGGTTTTTCTAATTTTGAATTGGTAACTAAAATTTTAAGATCCCTTCCAAAAAGTTGGGATCCAAAGGTTACGGCCATTCAAGAGGCCAAGGATCTTAAAGTATTTCCGCTTGAAGAACTTATTGGGTCTCTAATGACCTACGAGATGACGTGTCATGCTCATGAAGAGCTTGAGAACCCCCTTCCAAAGAACAGGAAGGATATGACACTTAGAACACAAGAAAACCACTTGAAAGAAACATCAAGTGATGAGGACAGTGACAATGACATTGCACTTTTAACTCGAAAGTTTAAGAAATTTATAAGAAAGAACAAATTTAAAAATAACATAAAAAATAAATTTGAACACAAAAAGGACCAAGTTATTTGCTACGAATGCAAGAAGCCGAGACACTTCAAGAATGAATGCCCTCAAGCCAAGAAGAAGCAATTCAAGAAGAAAAAAGCTTTGAAGGCCACGTGGGATGATTCAAGTGACTCCAAGGTTGAAGAAGCTAGCAACAAAGAGGAGGCAAACTTCGCGCTAATGGCATTAGGAGAAGAGGTTAGTGAGTTATTTAATGAAGAGTTATCTTTCGATGAACTTTCTATAACTTTTCATGAGTTATTTGATGAATGTAGAACTATTAGTAAGAAGTTCAATTTGCGTAAGAAAGAGCATGCTTTATTACAAAGTAAGTTCAATAGTCTTCAAACCCCTTCTCTACCCCCATGCTCTAAGTGTGAATACTTAGAAGCAACAAAAAGGGAGAACTTGCTACTCAAAGAGACCCTAGACAAGTTTAAGGTCGGTAGTAAGGGCTTGGACATGATCCTTGCTAACAAGGGTCACGTCGGAAATAGAAGTGGAATCGGATTTGTGAGAGGTTCTCACCAAAATCCCACCACCTTCATTAAAGGGCCTACATTGCATGTATCACCCCATTTGAAATGTAATTTTTGTGGTAAAATGGAACATGTTGCTTACAAATATCCATTCAAGAAAATTAGTTCACAAAAATTGATTTGGGTTCCTAAAGGAACCATAAACAATTCAATGTTAAATTATAAATTAAGTAGATCAATTTGTAAGGCACCCAAAATCAAATGGGTATCTAAAAACCATCCTCTTTTGTAGACAAACTCACAAGCTAGGAGCAAAAAATGGTATCTTAATAGTGGATGCTCAAGGCACATGACCGGAGATCCATCTCATTTCTCTATGCTCACTAGCAAAGAAGAAGGGTATGTCACCTTCGGAGACAACAACAAGGGTAAAATCATTGACAAGGGAACCATAGGTAATAAATCGAGTTTTTTAATTGATAATGTGTTACTAGTTGATGATTTAAAACATAATCTTTTAAGCATTAGTCAATTATGCGATAAAGGTTATGTTGTTAGATTTGAATCTAATGTTTACATTATTGAAAAACCCAACAATGACATATCCATGATTGCTTTAAAAGAAAACAATGTCTACACCATAAATATTGATGAATTAAGTAATGAAATGTGTTTTTCGATTTTGAATGATGATGCTTGGCTTTGGCATAGGAGATTAGGCCATGCAAGCATGAAACTAATCTCTAAGATTTCATCTAGAGAATTAGTAAGAGGTATCCCAAACATGAAATTTGTTAAGGACAAGGTATGTGATGCATGTCAACTAGGAAAACAAATAAAGACTAGTTTCAAATCAAAAAATCAAATTAGCACCACTAGACCATTGCAATTGATCAATTTGGACTTATTTGGACCAATTGACATAACAAGCCTAGGAGGTAGCAAATATGCCTTTATAATTGTGGATGACTATAGTAGATACACTTGGACCTATTTCTTGGCTCATAAAAGTGATTGTTTCAAATGTTTCTCTAAATTTTGTAAACTCACTTAAAATGAAAAAGGTTTTATGATTTCATCAATTCGAAGTGATCATGGAGGTGAATTTCAAAATCATGACTTCCAAAATTTTTGTGAAATAAACGGATATAATCATAACTTCTCTACTCCAAGAAATCCACAATAAAATGGAGTAGTGGAAAGGAAAAATAGAAGTTTGCAAGAAATGTCTAGAACCATGTTAAATGAATATAATTTACCAAAATATTTTTAAATGCGAGCCGTGAATACGACTTGCTATGTTATGAATAGAGTTCTAGTGAGACCATCCCTATCTAAAACTCCATATGAATTATGGAATGATAAAAAACCTAATGTTTCTTATTTTAAAGTTTTTGGTTGTAAATGCTTTATTTTAAATGAAAAGGATGCCTTAGGAAAATTCGATGCAAAATCCAATGAAGGCATATTTCTTGGTTATTCTTCCGTTTCTAAGGCTTTTCGTATTTTCAACAAAAGAACCTTAATTATAGAAGAATCTATTCATGTGGTTTTTAATGAAATTTCTAAATTTAAGAAGAAAGATTTTGATGATGATTTTGGTCTTGATAATTTGAATTTGAATGAACCCTCTATTCAAAATGACAACTTGGATGCATCTTCTTCCCAAACTTCATTACCCAAGGAATGGAAGTATGTAGATGCTCATCCCAAGGAGTTAATTATAGGAGATGCATCGAAAAGGGTTCAAACTCGCTCTTCTTTCAAAGATTTTTGTGCCCATGCCGCTTTTCTTTCTCAAGTTGAACCAAAATGCATTGTTGATGCCTTGAAAGATGATTCTTGGGTTATCGCAATGCAAGAAGAATTGAATCAATTTGATAGGAATGAGGTATGGAAGCTTGTTCCTAGACCTAATGACCACTTAGTTATTGGTACTAAGTGGATCTTTAGAAATAAGCAAGATGAATACGGTATCATGGCTAGAAACAAGGCTAGACTAGTGGCCAAAGGTTTCAACCAAGAAGAAGGTATCGATTACGAAGAGACCTTCACTCCGGTGACAAGATTAGAAGCCATTAGGATGCTCCTTGCCTATGCTAATAGTAATGATTTCAAATTATTTCAAATGGACTTCAAAAGTGCATTCTTAAATGGTTTTATTTCCGAAGAAGTGTATGTCAAACAACCACCCGGATTTGAAAACTCTCTATTTCCTAACCATGTATTTAAGCTAACTAAGGCTCTATATGGTCTAAAACAAGCCCCTAGGGCTTGGTATGAGAGGCTTAGTTCTTTTTTAATTTCAAATGATTTCACTAAAGGCAAGGTTGATACTACATTATTTATTAAACATTTTGAAAATAATTTTCTTATTGTTCAAATTTATGTTGATGATATTATTTTTGGTTCTTGTAATAAATCACTATGTGAATCATTTGCTAAGAATATGAGTGATGAATTTGAGATGAGCCTAATGGGAGAACTAAATTTCTTTTTAGGACTGCAAATCAAGCAACTAAGTGATGGTGTATTTCTAAATCAATCAAAATACACATTAGAATTGTTAAAACGATTTAACATGGATGGATCAAAAGATATTAGCACTCCTATGAGCACCTCCACTAAATTAGATATGGATGAAAATGGAGAAAGTTTTGATAAAAAACTTATAGGGGCATGATAGGTAGCTCGCTTTATCTCACTTTGCAACCAGACACGACATCATGTTCGATGTAGGGCTATGTGCAAGATTCCAAGCTAATCCTAAGCTATCTCACTTCAAAGCTGTTAAGAGAATCCTTAGATATCTTAAAGGGACTCCTAATCTTGGATTATGGTATCCAAAATCTGATAACTTTGATTTGAGAGCTTATGCAGATGCGGATTTTGGTGGATGTAAAATAGATAGAAAAAGCACATCTAGAACATGTCAATTTCTAGGACATGCACTTGTTTCTTGGACTTCCAAGAAACAAAATTCGGCTGCACTATCTACGGCAGAAGCCGAATATATAGCTGCAAGTGCATGCTATGCATAGGTTATCTGGATAAAAAATATACTAGAAGACTATGGAATTTACTTAAAAAATATTCCTATAAAATGTGATAACACGAGTGCTATTTGTCTAACTAAAAATCTGATTCAACATTCTCGAACTAAGCACATTGACATTAGGCATCATTTTATACGTGATCATGTAAGTAGTAAAGATGTCACCCTTGAATTTGTTGATACAAATCATCAATTAGCAGACATTTTTACAAAACCTTTAAATGAGGACCAATTTGATTTTATTAGAAGGGAATTAGGCATGTTAAATTGTCATAATAAGTAAGCTTTATTAGATGATATCTTTCCTTGAAATTGTGGTTTTCATCGATTTGATTCCAAATCTTTTTGGTTTTTATCTTTCCTCTTGGATTTCTTTTCATCAAATTCTTTTTGACTTCATCCCATCTCTAAAAATAATTTTTTAAAAAAAGGGGGATTTTTGTGCTACCGGCGGTAGCACCGCCAGATTCGACGGTGGCACCGCCTGGGTAGTCAGCCCCAAGCGGTAGAACCGCCTGTTGGGGCGGTAGTACCGCCCGAACACCCCTTTTATAAGGGGTGAGTTAGGGCCGGCGGTAGAACCGCCCCCTAACCCGAGAGCTCTCTTCCTCACCTCTCTACACTCCTCTAAAACTTCCCAAGCATCATTCCTTCCCTCTAGAAGCCTAAGAAGGAGATCTTTCTTTGATTCAAGCTCTCTACCTCTCAAAGGAACAATCTAAGGTAAAAACTGAATTTTTTCTCTTTCTTTTTCTTGTCTAGTTTAATTCTTTCCTTCAATTAATTATTGATCTATCCTAAATAGAAATGGCTCCTAAAAGAACATCAAGAGACAAAGGAAAAAGGATGGAGATAGATTCATTTGACCAATCTTTGTTCAAATCAAAAGAAGCTTCCCTTAGATTTTCTGAACTTGTTTCTAGAACCATTCATAAAGGAAAATATGTTGATTTGAATCAATTAGGGAGCCTAGAACCTATCATATGGTTTGCAGACTTAGAGGCCTCACCCATTTTGCAAGTTGTTGAACCTATTTATCCACGCTTGGTTAAATTGTTCTATGCTAATTTAAGCATGAATGATGATGGCTTATCAACTTATCTTCTAGGTAATGAGATCCAAATATTAGATAGTATTATATGCTCATTAATTAAAATTGTTGAGAAAGAGTTAGGATGTTATTTTAGAGGAAAATAGGACATGGACACAATCGGAGCCACCCACTCTGAAGCCTTAGAAACCGTGTTTGCAAACCCAAATTTAGGCATAATCCCCAAGAATTATGAATATTTGTTACCTTTTAACTCTAAAATTTTACATGACATTCTTGTAAGCATTATCATTCCTAAACAGTTTCATCATGATGAGATCAGTTTCACTAAGTTAGGTACCATATATTGGATCATGACCAGACAAAATTTTTGTTTTGGATACCTAATCCGGCAGCACATGATAGAAGTCCTTTCTAAATAATCAATGTTACCATATGGAGGATTAATAACTAAATTATTGCATGCCCATAATATTTGCATTCCACCTAATGAAGAAGTAATACAAGTGGACAGATTTAACATCATTGACGTTAAACTACTTAAGCGACTTAGGTGTATATTCGAGCATGGAATAGGGGTTAGACAACCTAGGAGAAGTGATATACCTCCCCCACCAGTAGACCATCCCGAAACACTAGTCTTTAGGGGAAATGAATCTCCTCCTCCTGATCCTTTTGATGCAGCTCCATCAGTGCCAGGTTCTGCTCCTCCTTCTGACGATCCAATCATGAGAGTTAAATGAAGTAAAATTATAGCAAATTAAAATTTTGAAGGAAATACGAAAGATGAACCAAAAGATAGATCACATGTATAGGCACCTTGGTATTCCTCCTGAGGAGTAGTTTGCTGTATTTTCTTTTTGAACTTGTGTGCAACTTTCACATCTATGCAGTTTTGACAAATATGTTGTATTATCTTCATTACATCTTCATGGGCACTATGGAATGATTTTTGGATTTCTGAATGATTTCCTTTTCCACATTTGTGATATTTTTCGGCCATCCTTTATTGTTACATATGAATCCCTCTTTTCCTTTTTGTTGATGACAAAGGGGGAGAAATAATATGTGTATGCAATTGCCATACGTTGAAAGTTATATGCATTTCCCATGCTTTACAAGTTATTGCAAGTAAATCATGAAGTTTTTCTTTCATATGTTAAACTTATTGTGTTGAATTCAAAAATTGAATTCAAGCAATTTTTATTTTCTATGGCATATAGATAGGGGGAGTTAAGAGTAACTCCATCATCAATTGATTGTCATCATCAAAAAGGGGGAGATTGTTGAATCTCGAATTTTGATGATGAAGTCAATTGGTGAAATATTTGTTCTAATCTACTTTGTCGAGATAAGTGTGCGGGAACAACTACGATGGAAAGAAAACATAAAGCGATTTACTGAGGTCAAGTCCGTCGGGGGTTCAAGAGTTCATCGAAAGTCTGAGAAATCTTCGGAAGTATTGCCGGAACCATCCAAGATCGAATCAGGGACTTGCCGAAGTTTTCAGAAGTTCATCGCAAAGATCGTCGAAGGTTCGCGAACTTACCAGGAAGACTCGGAAGCTAGCTGAAGACTCGTTGAGCTCGCCAAACAATCCGGGAGTATGCTGGGAGTCTGCTGGAAGCAATCCGAAGGGAAGCATCGGAAGCATGCCGGAATCTCGCCGTAAAGCTCGTCGGAAGTTGACTTGAAGAGTATCGGGTCAAATCACTTTTGACTTATGTTTTTAAGTTCGTAGTTTGCACATGAGTAGAGCAAGGATTTAGAAAGAATCCTACCTAAAACAGTGGGGGCCAACCGGCCTCTACTGAGCCGAGTTGAGTTTTAAAGGGGCCCATTCACCTTGGTGAATGGGCCAGCGTGAACCGCCACTGGGCGGTGGCACCGCTGGTCAAGCGTGAGCACCGCCTGACATAGACAGCGGTAGCACCGCCTCAGCATACGTATGACGGTAGCACCGCCTGGTCATGGGCGGCACCGCCTAGTCACCAGATCGAGCGGTAGCACCGCTGCTTGCTGGCGGGGTACCGCTTCTATGTGTTAGTCACAGACGACACAAGCGGTGGCACTTGCCTCGACACGCATGCAACCGAACTCTAATTTGATTTCAAATTTGGAGCCCAAATTTGAATCCATTTTGGATCTATAAATACCCCCCCCCTTTCTCAGCTGAAAGGGTACCCTTTTTTAGAGTTAGAATCTTGGTTTTGAGCTTTTGAAAAGTCTTGAAAAGTCTTGTTCTTGCTAAGTGTTCACCTCCTTCTTCTTCTTAAGAAATCTTGTAAGAGTATGAACTTCTTGTAAAGGGTTGTAAATAGGGGTATTGGTCCTTCCCTTTCAAAGGATTGCTAGTGAAAGAGCGGAGCCTCATCGTGAAGGCTTCAAGAGTGGATGTAGGTCATTTGACCGAACCACTATACATCATTGTGTTCATGAATGTGTGAGTGTTTACATTTTTTAATCATTTCATTACTTAACTGCAAGTTGTTTAGTTCCTTGTTATTTCCTTTACTCAAGCAATTACTTTCAAGTTCTCTTTTGTCAAACCGAAATCTTTCTACGAACTTGTATTTTTGTAAAATCGGTTTCAAAGTACGATTTTAATCCGCTGCACTAATTCACCCCCCTCTTAGTACCTTTTAGATCCTAACAACTGTATGGGCCCAATAGCACCATGCTAAGTATACAATCTCTGAGATATTATATGGATGAGAGACTATAGGTACACAGTAACTGAGGATAGATAGATCAAAAGGATTGAATTCTCCTATATCGTCTAGGGACTACGATATAGTGCCCTAGTACATCCGTAGTCGATAAGTCAAGTAAATTATTATGGAGATAATAATTCACTAAACCAGAAGGAGTTTAGACAATTATAACTTACAGCCAGCTCAATATTGGGCCTAAAGGATCACACACATATGGTAGGTGTTGCGATAGAGGTTTGGATATGAGATATCCGCTGGAGCCCCTATCTTATTGGATATCTAATAAGCCCCTGAATTATTGGATCCTATGGATTATTGAAAAATTTAGGGTGCATCACATGCGTAGTGGAAGAACAAAAATAAAAATCATAAATTTCTCATAGAAAAAGGTTTCTTATCATCGTGCAAAAGTTAGTACACAATTATCCGCGAAATCAAAAAACTGTACATAAGATAATTACCTAGGGAGATCGTATATCCTTGAATTCCTATAGATTTATAGAAGAGGATGAAGGAGGTCAAGCACCCTCCTAGTGGTGATCCACATGGCAAGGGCTACGACGATGCCCCTTAAATCGCTGCTCAAATCTCCTCGTTACATGCATCACGCAATCAAGAAGGGGTCGGTGCTTCTTGTTGTCCACACACCCCAAACAGGGGTTGCTGACTAAGAAAAAGATAAGAATAGGAGATAGCAGCCAAAAAGTCTTATCCTATAGGCCTTTGGTTCCCTCCTATTTATAGAGGCCCCTTGTCAACTTAACCATAATGGATCCTGCCTTATTGGGTACTGGATCTCCATCCAATTACCCAATCCTCTTAAATTAGTAGGTCTCTACCCAATAATCTCATATTAACTCTGATTGGATCTCATCTATAGGATCCAATAATTTAGGGGCTTAATGAATATACAATAAGATAGGGGCTCCGGTGGATATCTTATATTCGAACCTTTACTCATCGCAACACCTACCATATGTGTGTGACCCTCTAGGCCCAATATCGAGCTGGTTGTGAGTCATATCTGTCAGAACATTTTCTAGCTCAGTGAGTTATTATCTCTATAATAATTCACTCGATCCATCGATTACAAATGTATTAGTCCACTACGCCGCAGTCCCCAAATGATACAGAGGAATCCAATCATTTGGACTTATTTATCCTCAGTTACTATGTATCTATAGTCTATTATCTATTTAATATCCTAGAGACTGTATACCGAGCATAGTGCTTTCAGGCTCATATGGTTTCTCTTCGAGTCTTACTCTAATCGAATTTTCTAAGAGAACTCTTTCTCTCTTAATCCGAATGACCTTGGCCGAGGATTTTTCTAAGCAAGAACAGATATGATATTTCTCTTATGACACTGAGAGTGGATGATCCTCTATTCACACTCAATAGCCCTCGTAAGGTTGGCTATCACTCCCGATGACCGGCTGTGCTAAATCTAGAACTTCCAGACCTACATGTTTGGTATCAAAAAGTAGAGTACTCATATAGGACATCCTTGGTGTCTCAAGTCTAAGGACCAGGTACATTATTAGGATGACAGAATCATTGTCTGATAATGAGGTATCATCAACCATCCAGCATTCTGTGAGTGAATCAATTGGTGAACTCATCCTCCAATGAGCATCTACACTATATCCTTAATGTCTCCACATGAGTAGCTATGAGACCAATCGCCTTCATCGTATAGATGGATAAATATTATACTAGTCTGTCCAGTTATCTCGATGTCCCTCTCGAGTAACCTATGATTGGGATTATTTAAGGTTTGTGTTTAAGGGCGAATCGATCTTATTATCATGATATCATCATGATCCAATCTCATTGCACAAATCTATGAACATCATAATATATATAACAAGCAATATAAAGTGAAAAAATATTAAATAAATAATTAAAAAAAAGAATGCATATGATGTTACATGTGCCATCACCATAGTGTCACGGACTTAGCTGGTTTTGTCTAAGCCGTGCAGCACCATTGCGTGTCACCGCAAAGGTCAGCCTCCCCGAAATCTCCTACGATCCCTTAGGACCTGCAAAAGAGAAGACGGGACAGTGAAAGCACTTCACACGGGATCCACAAGCCATCCTTTCAGCAAATACTTTATAAACAATGCAAATTCCAACCATGAACATCATAAGCTCAAAACAATTGCACAACAAAGGCATAAATTAGTCCACTACAGACCGAAATCTAATACAAGTGTCCACATGACACAAACTTTCTGTACAAGCCAACAATGGCTGTCAAACTCACTCAAATGGAGCGTTTCGCCTTTGGCGATCCCTTTACAAGCTTTACAAGTTAGAACAAACTAAAAAGGGACACGGACATGCATAAGCATTACACCGGACAAGCCAAATACAAAATGTCCATGACATTCTCCCCCACTTATTCCTTCGACGTCCTCATCGAAACCTTTGCTGACGCTGCAACTTCTTTTCTTTGTTAGATCTTCAATCTTCTGCTCCTGCTGCGATGCGCCCCTTGACTCCCAATTGTTCTCCGCTTATTGTTGTTAAGTCGTCGAACTTTAATCCGTCATGCTGCTTCAACTTGCCAATGACTCTGACTCTGGTGTGGGGTTGGCAGAGCTATGCTAATCCTTGCTAGTTCTTGCGGATTCATCTGATGAAGGGAAAAGACCATCTTTGATATGTGTCAGTCTTCAAATTTTTCTTGTCTCTTGAACTGGATAGATGCTTGTTGGAGCTTTAACGAGCATCGCCTCGCAACCTTTAAAGTTCTCAGGTCCTTCCTCCACAAAATTTGCCCATCGAATCTTCTTCCAATTAGTTGTCTTGCCCAAGTAGGTTTGCATCACGTCCGCTTTCGATTGGCATTCAATTGGAAAATGAAGTGGACAATCTACTCTCAGTAGCACTGATCACCAT
Organism: Musa beccarii; assembly: GCA_024322285.1. Lineage (NCBI taxonomy): Eukaryota > Viridiplantae > Streptophyta > Magnoliopsida > Zingiberales > Musaceae > Musa > Musa beccarii. The sequence continues at coordinate 38,792,234 of CM044395.1, read as the reverse complement.
TGGTGAGGACTTGACAACTGTTGTCTTCCATTAGTCTCTTTGAAGGGTCTTCAAATTTATACAGAGCTCCTCTACTAGATAACTAAGAGAGCTGGAGTACTCGATTTCGCCCATTCTCTTGGGAGTTGAGAAGGCAAAGGTTACTTGATTTCGCCCGCCTCCTCGAGGTTGTACTTCGTGCGTCAAGCTGGTTACTAGACTTCGCCTGCTCTTAGCTCACACTTTCGAAGCACTTAAAGTGTTTGCAATCCTTGTGCTGAGTCAGCTACTATGATTCGCCTTCTCATTGCTATTGAACTTCTGGAATACAAGAAGTTATCACTCCAACTTGGAGTAAGTCTCCGATAGATTTGGTCACCTTTAGGATTGTACCACCTTCTCCATCATTTCTGTCGCTGACTCCTCCAAGTAGCAAAGGTACAGCACCGCATACTGCCTGCTCCGATCCTTGGTCATGCACTCTTGCATCGACTTGAAGTCCTTCACTCACGACTATCTTGATGAAAAGTCTACTGACACCGGTCTTACAAAGTTCTCTGGCCTTTGCCCTTCAACCTTGTCTTGGTACATGGAGTTTGCTAATGCATTCTCCTCCTCCACGGCCCATATCATGACCAAGCGCTCTCCCTCTATGAGAGCAAGGGATCGATGACTCCCCGGAAATCCCGCCTCTACGGTACCATAGCACTGCATTGCCCATGGCACTACTATCCGTTGTCTCGCATCTGCGTCCCTTCTTCACGATCGGTAGATCTGCCTCTGCGGTACTACGGAACTCCTCCGAGCCCACCTTCAATCTAACTGATGATTGATCTTGGATAGCTGAGTCCCTCTGGATTCGTCATTGCTTCCTCGCCCTATTTCGACCACCTGCTTCGACACCTCTGTGTTCTCTGAGCAATTCAACTTGGTCACTGGATAGATAGACTGCAACTCCCATGTATAGCCTCCGCCATCATGTTGCAGGGCTTGCACCACTTCTGTTCTCCTTAGCTTCATTGGTCGCAACGTTCGCCTACTCGGCCTTGTCCTTTGACTTGCCGGGCTCCCTTAAGCAAATATGAGCTCTGAAGTAGTTCAACTTTTCAGCCGCTCCGACCATACCTCTGCATGATCCAATCCCCTCCCATGGGACTCCCTAGTACTTGCATCTAAACTTCTTCCTCGATAGTGCACAGCCCCCATAAGCTGATGTCCAAAGCTTCCATTCAATGCAACATTCGATGCACGCATGGAAGACTCGCCTCTACGGTACCATGGCATTCACTACTTGAATCCATAGTTCTTCTTATTGTCGTGTTATTCATCAAAGTGGAGCTTCCAATCGCGCTCTCGATCATACCTCTACATGATCTAGTCCCCCCATGGGACTCACTGTGTGTGTTGACTTGCCACAAATCATTCCACCACGATCCGCTGCATTATGTCGCCGCCTGGTGACATCTCCTTGTATTCTGATTCCTGTGGTATGAACTCGAACTGCGATATTTTCATGTGTGGACTCCGCCAACACATCGCAGGGCCTATGCCACCTTCGATTCTGTTCGCTCCTTTGGCAATCGACCTTCGTCCACCCACTCTCGGGTCATACTCGGACGAAGCCTAGCTCTATGACAGTCGATCGCCTAGCAGCTCCTCTGAAGTCCCCTGACTTCGCTGAAATTGGTGCACCATTATCTGGATCCTAGGACTCTGCCCCTACCAGCACAATCTCCACTACACACTGCTTTCCTTATGGCAACTCGAATAACAACACTGTGGCATATTTTTCAAGAGTAACTACCTCTGTGTCCTCTTGCCCCGTGCCAAGGCCTTTTGACACTTACTTTACCTCTACAAACTGTGTCGCCTTAGTTCCTTCGTCAAATGCTTCACCGAGATCAAGTGCATGTGCTTCGAAGCTCCCTTCGTCTTTGGCATCATGCAAGATGAGTCTACTCCATCAGAATAAAGAACCCCTGGAACGACATGATCCTACTCTTGTCTCTGCAAGAGTCCTTGTCCTTGACCTGTGTCTAAGGAAAGCTCCAAGCCTCCGCTCTATGTTCTATCTTCTAGGCCAACTCCCTTCATGTAGCTTGGGTACATCACCAAGTTAACCCCAAGTTGCTCCACTTCTCGATTTGCATTGCGTTAATGGTAGCCCTCGCGTCCACTATTCCATGGGTCAGCCCTCTGTTGAGTCTGATCTCCCTATCGGCTCCAAGTATGCATTCACTCTATGTTGTCTTGGGTCGTTGCCCCACTTGATCTCGCTATGCATCCACCAATGCATTGGCTCTTGCGAGATCATACGACAACTCCTCATCGCTCGCTTGATCCATCAAGCTTTGTCTTGAGGTACTCCTCAACCAGTGCGGTTCATTGCACATGATTTTCTCTCTGAAGAATCAGGACTTATCCCTCTTGGATATCTACCCCGTTGGAGCAACTTCTCTCTTCGCATCCTTCCCTCTGGAAGTTTTGGAAACCATCATCCCCTTAGACTACTCCGCCTTCACTAAACAAACTATGCCGAATTTTGCCTCTATAAATGCACTTGCTAGATTATGACACTTCGCCAATACAGCTCACACTACACCCCTCTGGGTCTAGCAACATGCTGAACCTGCTACACACTTCAGCCTCTTACGAAAGTATCCTGCACATGCCGAAGAGAAAGTTTCAATGCTCCATGGCGCTGACCTTCGGCCGCCTTGGGATGGCCACGGACAATCCATCGTTCGCATGCAAAGCCTTGCATGAGTATCGAATTCCTTGAGTTTGTAACTCCCCTCACCTCTGTGAGCTTTGCACAACTCTTTTGATCGTTGAACAACCCACTCCACCTTGCACGGTCTCATCCTTTGCCAAGCACTCCACTTACCTCGAGCACCGTCAAGTTTAGGTGTTAACGTCGAGCCACTGCTTGAACTCAGCCATCTCGACCTTTGTGCGCTATGTAATTCTTTTTAGCTTGTTGTCCTCGTGGTGCCTCTTGCACGAAGGGTTGGCCATTCTTCTGAATGCCATTCTCGGATGCCCACTCCTCTGAGTGACTCCTTCCCGTACAACTCTAGGTCTATTTCCCAAATGGTCGCGCATGTTGGCTGCCCTCAACGCAGCCTCGTTAGGTCCCCTATGTTTACATACTAAGTATTTCTAAGTGGGCTTGTCCCGCTCTGATACCATCTGTCACGGACTTAGCTGGTTTTGCTTAAGCCGTGCGGCACCATTGCGTGTCACCATAAAGGTCAGCCTTCCCGAAATCTCCTACGATCTCTTAGGACCTACAAAAGAGAAGACGGAATAGCGAAAGCACTTCACACAGGATCCACAAGCCACCCTTTCAATAAACACTTTATAAGCAATGCAAATTCCAATCATGGACATCACAAGCTCAGAACGGTTGCACAACAAAGGCATAAATTGGTCCACTATAGACCGAAATCTAGTACAAGTGTCCACATGATACAAACTTTCTGTACAAGCCGACAATGACTGCCAAACTCACTCAAATGGGGCGTTTCGCCTTTGGCGAGCCATTTACAAGCTTTACAAGTTAGAACAAACTAAAAAGGGATACGGACATGCATAAGTATTACACCGGACAAGCCATTTACAAAATGTCCGTGACAGTAGGGCATCTATGACTAGTAATCTTCTACTTGATCTAAAGCCAATTACTTATGTGTTTGATCAGACCCCTGTGATGCTCAAAGATAATCTGAGGCAATGGCTTCGTTAGTAGATCTGTGATATTATCTTCGGGTGGAACTCTTTTCACTACTACATCTTTTCGGACCACGATCTCTCTAACAAGTTGGAACCTCCTCAGAATACTTCTGATGAGATTTGGGTTCACTCATTTAAGCAATCGGTTGTAATTATCGCAATATAAGGGAATCATCTCCTTGTTGCCCGACATAACTCCCAGATCTATGATGAATTTCTTCATCCAGGCTTCCTCTTTTATTGCCTCTATCGTAGCAATGTACTTCGCCTCTATGGTCGAGTCAGTAATAGTGTCTTGCTTGAAACTCTTTTAGCATATTGTTCCTCCAATCAGGGTGAACATATACTCTGAATTAGACTTGCTATCAAAGACATCAGATTGAAAGCTCAAGTCAGTGTAGCCATCAAGCCTAAGGTTACTTTCTCCATATACTAGTAAAAGATCCTTAGTCCTTCTCAAGTACTTAAGGATACACTTTACTTCTTTTCAGTGCTCCACACCTAGATCTACCTGATACCTATTCATGACACTCAAAGCATACGCTATATCATGTCTGGTACATAGCATAGCATATATGATAGATCTTGTCACTGAAACATAGTGTATCATATCCATATCAGTCCTTTCTTCAAGAGTTTTTAGGGACATACTTCTAGAAATTGATATCCTTTGTCTCATTAGTATGAGACCTCTCTTAGAATTTTTCATACCAAATCTTTTAAAAATGGTGTCTATGTACCTGGACTAAGATAACTCAAGCATCCTCTTGGATCTATCTCTATAGATCCGAATCCACAATATGTAGGATGCTTCCCCTAAGTCCTTTTATGGAGAAGTGTTTAGATAGCCAAGCCTTTATTGTGGAGAGCATTCCTACATTATTCTCAATGATCAGGATGTCATCCACATACAGTACCAAAAAGGTGATAGCACTCTCACTCATCTTCCTATACACACAAAGCTCATTTTCATTCTTAACGAAGTCATGAGATCTGATCGCCTCATCAAATCTTATGTTCCAACTTCAAGAAGCTTGCTTTAGTCCATAGATAAGCCTAAGCAATATGCACACCTTATTAGGACTATCCTTGAACATGAATCTCTCAGGCTATATCATATACACCTCATCATCGAGGTTGCCATTGAGGAACGTAATTTTCATGTCCATCTACCAGATCTCATAATCATAGTGTGCTGCAATAGCCAATAGAATTCAGATAAATTTTAGCATGGCTACGGGTGATAAAGTTTCGTCATAGCTAACATCTTGCCTTTGATGATACCCCTCAACCACTAGCCTTGCTTTATAAGTCTCTACCTTTCCATCTACTTCGATCATCTTCTTGAAGATCTACTTGTAGCCAATGGATACGATACCCTTGAGTGCATCAACTAGGTTCCAAACCTTGTTGGAGTACATGGAATCTATCTTTGAATTCATAGTTTCTTACCACTTTCTAGAGTCTATACTCATAATAGCATCCTCATAGGTTTGAGAATCAATATCCTTAACATCATCTCCTCTAATATGTCCCATATATCTCTCAAGAGGATGAAATACTCTGTCGAACCTATGAAAATCAGAACTTGTATGTTAGATACCTGAACAGATTCTGACTATAGAATGGTGCTTGAGCTAGGTTCCATTTTTTATTTCAACTTATCAAAGTTGTGTCTCTTAATGTAGGCAGGGCAGTCCCAAATCTTAGCAACCGTAAGATCGGGCTTCTTCCCTTTTCATATCTTATATAGAATAGACACTATCGACTTAGTTGAAATTCTGTTCAAAAGGTAAGCTATGAACTCTAGGGTGTATCCCCATAATGCGATGGGCAGATCGATGAAACTCATCATGGACCACACTATGTCTAACGGTGTTTGATTCTTCCTTTCAGATACACCATTAAACTAGGGTGTGTAAGAAAGTGTCCACTAGGACAGAATCCCATGGTCCTTAAGGAATTGGGTAAACTCTATGCTCAAGTACTCACCTCTTCGATCTAATCTAAGAGTCTTAATACTCTTTCTAGTATGGTTCTCTACTTCATTCTTATACTTCTTGAATTTCTCGAAGGCCTCAGACTTGTACTTCATCAAGTACACATATCCATATCTTGAGAAATCGTCAGTAGAAGTAATGAAGTAGGAGTAACTGCTAGTTATAGGTGCCCTGCAAGCCAATCACACGAGTGATGGCACTTGTGACTTAACATGCACTCTTTCTTTTGCTTATTATATAGGCATTTTATCACTTTATCTTACGTGTTACATATATTGTGATATCCTTAGATCTGTGCAATGAAAATCGGATCGTGATGAGATCATGATAATGAGACCGATTCACGTTTAAACACAGACCCTAAATAATCCCGATCATAGGTTACTCGAAAGGGATATCGAGATAACCGGATAGGCTGATGTGCTGTATACCTGTCTATATGATGGAGGTGGCTAGTCTCATAGCTACTCATGTGGAGACACTAAGGATACAATACAAGTGCTCATTGGAGAATGAGTTCACTGATTGATCTACTTACGGAATGCTGGATGGTTATTGATACCTCACGTCAGACAGCGATTCCATAGTCCTAGTAGTGTATCTGGTCCTTAGACTTGAGACACCAAGGATGTCCTATATGAGTACTCCACTCTTTGATAATGGACTTATAGATTTGGAAGTTTAAGATCTAGTATAATCAGTTATTGGGAGTGGTAGCCAACCTTACGAGTACTATTGATTGTCAATAGAGGATCATCCGCTCTCGATATCATGAGAGGAATATCTCATGTATTCTTACTCAAATAAATCCTTGGCCAAGGTTATTCGGATTGAGAGAGAAAGAGGTTCTCTAGGAGAATATGATAAAAGCGAGGCTCGAGGAGAGACCGTATGGGCTTAATAATACCATGCCCAGTATAGGATCTCTTGGATATTAGATGGATGAGGGACTATAGATACATGGTAACTGAGGACAGATATGTCCAAAGGATTGAATTCCCCTATATCGTCTGGAGACTGTGGCATAGTGGCCTAGTATGTCCGCAGTCGATGAGTCGGGTGAATTTTTACAGAGATAATAATTCACTAAGTCAGAAGGAGTTCTGACAAGTATGACTCACGGCTAGCTTAATGTTGGGCCTAGAGGGTCACACACATATGGTAGGTGTTGCGACAAGTAGAGGTTTGGATATGAGATATCCATCGGAGCCCCTATCTTATTGGATATCCAATAAGCCTCTGAATTATTGGATCCTAAGATGAGATCCAATAAGAGCTAATAAGAGATTATTGGGTAGAGATCCATTAATCTAAGAGGCTTGGTAATTGGATAGATATCCAACACACAATAGGACAGGATCCATTAGGGTTTACAAGGGGCCTCTATAAATAGGAGGGAATTGAAGGCCCATAGGCTGGGGGTTCTCTTAGAAGCCACCTTTTATTCTCCTCTGCCCAAGAGAGGAGTATCATCGCAGTCCCTGCCATGTGAATACCGCTAGAGAGGAGGACGCTTAACCTTCTTCATCCTCTCCTACAGATCTGCAAGGATTCAGAGATATACGATCTCCCTAGGTATTTTTTTTTACGCATGTAATTTTCACATATTTGTTTTTGCCTCATCGATCTTCGCACGATGACGGAACCTTTTATGGAAATTTAAGGTTTTTATTTTCTGTTCTTCCACTGTGCATGAGATGTCGCCCCCTATGGATTTCCCAATAGTAACCACCTATGGTATGAATTAACATGGGATCATATATATCACTATGTATGAGTTCTAGCTTCTAGGATCAAGAACGACACTAAGGGGGGTGTGAATTAGTACAGTAGTAAAAAATATCGATTTCAAAAAATCGTTTCGGTGAAGATGTTACATTCGACAAAAATACGTTTCAATAAAAATGTTTAACTTTGAATACATTTGCAAAGGGTTAAGAAGAAGTAGGGTAGTTGCAGTTAAGTAAAAAAGAATATAGTAAAAGTAAAGAAGAATGCAGTAAAAGAAAAGTATACAGCAAGAAGAGAACACACTAATTTATAGTAGTTTGGTCATCCGACCTATGTCCACTTCTGATACCTCCTCTGATGAGATCACCGACTTCTACTATTGATCTTTCTTCAAGGGCATAGATCAATTACCCATTTACAGAACTCTTTACAAGTGGCTCACTCTCCTTATACAAGCTTCTAACACTTAGAATCAGTGGAGGTAAACTATCAAGTTTTACAAACAATTTCACTATAGTCTCAGTTCTTTATGTTCACTTCTCTATATCAAATAAGCTGAGAAGTAAGGGGTATTTATAGGCCTCAATTGGCTTTAAAAATGAAGACAAAAAAGGTCTCATCCCGGATTTTTGAGGTCTTAGCAATACCACTATCAATTGACTTTGACACTAGGTGGTACTATCACCTAGTCTGGCGATACTATCGCCAGACAGAGTCCTGGCTACTGGAACTATGCGGTACCACTGTCCAATCTAGCGGTACCACTACTTGGCAATTAATAACTGCTTGGCGGTACAACCGCCCAAATACTTGGGAGATTGAGCCCTGGGTGGTTCCACCGCCCAGTCTAGTGGTGCCACTGTCAAATAGGGTTCAGCAGCACTGTTTGGGCCATGAGTTCAGCCCAAACTAGTCTAATTGTGAGCCTAGTTGGCTCCTAACAATGTTAATAGGATTACCTCCCAAACCTAACTATAATTACACCCTAACTATGACATTTAAGGCATATACTAAAGTAAACAAGTCCGGTAAGTCAAAATTTCTTCCGGCGAGCTTCCAGCGAATTTCCGATGAACTCTCGATAATCTTTCAATGGACTTTCGGCAAGCTCCTGGATTCTCGACGATCTTCTTAGCAAGTTCCGATGAGCTTCTTTGGCAAGCTTTGATTTTCTCGGTGAGCTCCGACGAACTTCCGATGACCTTCTCGGTGAACTTCCGACGTACATTTTGGCAATCTCCTGACAAACTCTCAGCAAATTCTGGCAATACTCCCAATGAATTTTCGGACTCCCGATGAACTCTCCGACTCCCAACATATTGTTCGATCTTAACTCTGGCACTACATTTTGCTTTATGCCTTGATCGCTATTGTAGTTAATCACACATACTTTTCTCAACATATAGATTAGATCAAATAATTTATAAATTAATTTTATCATCAAAATCTAAGATTCAACAATCTCCCCCTTTTTTATGATGACAACCAATTGATGATGGAGTTACCCTTAACTTCCCCTATCTATATGTCATACTTGAGAAAAGACACACTTGAATTCAAGACCCTTGAATTCAAGCTCTAACCGATAAATTACATGTATTTTAACTTATCGACATGCACAACATGATACTAAGCATGATACTTCAATTCAAAACACAATATCACACATTTATCATGATACCAAAATGATGTCAAAGCATGACAACCATTTTCAAGACTGATATCAAATGATGATAGACATTCATCATTTTAAAGCATGATACCAACTTCAAATACGATATTTAGCATGATACAAACTTCAAGTTAGATACCAAATGATAATTCATCATGTCAAAGTACGATACCAATTTTAAATAGGATATTAGGCATGATACTCATTTTAAGTTCAATACAAAATCATAATGATAGATATTTATCATTTCGATACCAAATCAAATATGATAGTGAGCATGACAAAAAGTTATCATTTTAAGTATGAAACTTTTTCAAGCATCCATAATACATTTCAAGCATGTACGATGTGTTTCAAGCATTCATGATACATTTCAAGCATTTACGATGCATTTCAAGCATTCCTGATACATTCAAGCATTTACGATATGATACATACGATACATTTTACGCATTTATGATACAAAACATATTTCAAGCATACATTTCAAGTTTTCATCAATTTGCCACTTTCTCCCCCTTTGTCATCAACAAAAAAGAAATGGGCAATCATTTTATGCAAGCAAGGTTTTTCATCATTACAATAGCAAGATAGTGATTTTTCATCCGGCCAAGTAAAGAGGAAATGTACAAACTAGCACTACTCATGCTAGAACTTGAGTAGGATTCTTCTTGAAAGGGAAAATGTGAGAGTACAAGGAAAAATTCCATTCATCAAGAAGGATTGATCAATCAAAAGGCCATGAATAGTAGAAGGAAAAGAAATCATTCAAAAAATCATCAAACTTCTACTTTTCATCAAGAGTTCATGACATAGAAAAAAAATCCATGAATCATACAAGGAAAGCAATTCGTTCAAGCTAATGGAAATTGAGTTCATCAAGAGCCAAGTATATCATTTCATGATATAAATGATATTTTTATAAAATCCGTGAATGTCACTTTCTATCAAATAAAATTCATTCATGTTGCAAAAATTCACACAAGAATCAAGTATCAATGAACTCCGTAAACAATATTTCAATCAAATGACACTTTTATCAAATAAGATCCGTGAATGATATTTTTATCAAATAAAATTCATTCATAATGAAATCCATGAATAAAAATTGAAGACTACTGTTTATTAAATAAAATCCATTCATAATTATTGCAAAAATTTGCACAAGAATGAAATTCGTGAATGAGGGGAGCGTTCTAAGAGTATCAAAAGTCATCAAATGATAAAGCAAGGGTATCAAAAATTCATGAAATAAACTCGATACCAAGATAAGAGGAAGATGATACGAAATAAATTTGATAAGAAGCTTCCATTTTTGAAGATCAAAAAAGTTAAAAAAAAAACAAACATGAAACTCAAGCATTCAGACAATTTAACATCTTTAATTAGTGCATCATACGAAACTTAAAGGGAAATGTGTACCATTACAACATAGGAGTTAAGAAGTGCATTACAACACATAAAGTCAAGAAGTACAACATAGAGTTCTAAAAAATACAAGCTACTCATCGGGTGGTACATCGAAGTGTCTAAACAAGGTATTAATTTGATGATGAATTTATCGCACTTCAGTTAAGATCTCATCTTGTTACAATTTAAGTTGAGCTTGTTGTGATTGAAGTTGATCCAGTTGAGTCATTATATGATCAGCAGATGATGAAGGTGTTGGATCCATCGGTGTTGCCTCAAATGGACTAAGGAGAGGAGATTGATTACCCCTAAATACCGGTGTTTCAGGTTCTAGTTCAAGGAGGGGAGGATCGGTTCTTCTAGATAGCTAAGTCCAAATTTCATTTCTTAGTATGCACCTTAATCGTCTAAGTAGGTTTCTATTGATTATATTGTATCTATCTACCTTTATTGTTTCCTTATTTGGTGGTATCATAATGTTATATGCATGCATTAACCTAGTGATTAGGCCACCATATGAAAGAATTAAATCTTTAGTTGATAGGTTGATCATGTTTTATCGAATTAAGTATCCAAAGCAATTTTGATATCCGACCATGATCCAATACATTATACCTAATTCCATTTGATTTACCTCATTATGATGATATTATTTTGGAAGCAAAATGCCTATTATGATATGATAAAGTACTTCAAAATTAAAGGGCAATATGTGTTCATAATTTTCAGGAACGATCGGCAAGTTTAGGTTTCCAAAAATGATACCTAAGGCTTCAAAGTAGCTTATTCTAATTGTATCTAAATCCCATTGACCTCTAAAGTAGCAACATCTTCTTTTCTCAAAAATTTCTATAAGGTTGTAAATGACATTATCCGTAATTAGTATATGATGCCCTAGGAGATAGGTTGATACATTATCGTCTTCGTCTATATTCAAATTATTGTAAAATAAACGAACAAGTATAGGGTATATTGGTTCACTAATTTGTAGGATAGGAAGAACATCTATGTTAGCAAACCATTGGATAGGCTTTAAATCCTCTAATTCTTCTAGATCTACATATTTACCATTGTGTACATTCTTAGATTCAAAGTTAGGGAACTTAAGGGCACTATCATTTGAATTGAATAGAATGGGATTATATGTTTCATCTTCTCTCCTCTTCTCCTTATCCCTTGAGGATCTTCTAGGGGTCATTGGTCTACATATGTAATCAAGGAAAGAAATTTGTATGAAAGTGAAAAAATAACTTCAAGAATTGAGAGAGGGATTTCAAAGAATACCTTTGCAGTGATCTCCTTAGAAGCTTAGATTGATCCTAGAATTTATGGAGTAGAGAGCTCCTTGGTTTTCTAGAGGAGAAGGATGAAGAGTGAAAGGTAGAAGAGGGTTTTTGAGGGATGAGGCAAGTATTGGGGTCGATTCTACCACCAGTCCTAAAGTGCCTTTTTATAAGGCACTCTCGGGCGGTGCCACTGTTGAATCTTGGATTTTGATGATGAAACTAATTGATTATGTTTTGTGGTCTAACTGCATTTTGAATTACGCAGGTCTACTATCGATCAGGATTAGACAATTGACGCTGGAGGAATTAACGTTATGCTAGAAGTGATCACGTCAAGATATTGGATGTCGAGCCAGAGGTTCAGTCGACAATCGGCAGAAGGCTTCGCACGTCGGGTATCGGGCCAAGAAGAGTGGAGTTGCGCCAAGGATATCGGGGTTGCGAAGGTCAATCGCCAATTGGGCAACAAGTTACAAGAGAGGATGATGCACCGAAGAATCGAATGAAGCGCCGACCAATGATGTGCCGGGCAACTGAATGTCAATTCGCATTGTAGTAATTGTCTACATCAAAGTAGAGTTTTGTTTGTGTGTATGCAGGAATAACTACGATGACAATGAAGATGTAAAGTGAAACAAAGTACCGGAAGACAAGTGTGATGGATCATTGGGAGTTTGAGAGTTCAACGGAAGTCCAAAGATTCATTGGGAGTGCTGCTGGAACTGGCCAAGAACGAGTAGGGAGCTTGCTGAAGGGTTTTAGAAAGTTCACTGGAAGGTTCGTCGGGAGTTTGAGGAGCTTGCCAAGAAAGATCAGAGCTTGTCAATAAAGCTCGTTGGAACTCGCCAAGATCATCGTGAAGTCTGGGAGCTTGCTAGGAGTCCGCAGAATGGTTTTCGAGGATTCATCAAAAGACCGTCAGAAGTTCGCCGAAAGCGCTCACCGGAAGAAGTCTTGACTTATCAGACTTTGTAATAGCTTAGGAAATATCTTTAATTTCAAAGTTAGCATGTTAATTTGGGTTAGGATTAGGTATTAATCCTATAATCCAAGTGGGGGCCCATTGGGCCTTATTTCGAACTGGTTTGGGCCGAGTTTAAGGTCGAGACTAGTGTGCTGAAAAGTGCTGGGCAGTGGCACCGCCCAGCACCCGAGAGCATGGGTGGTGGCACCGCTGCCTTGGGCGGTGGAACCACCCTGTACACTGTCAATCTGACAACTAACAAGCTGTGGCACCGTCGGCACCGAGAACAACGAAAGAGATTCAAATTTGGGCTCCAAATTTGAATCCTCTTAGGGTCTATAAATACCCCAAGTTTTCCTGCAAGAAATGTAACAAGCACAACACTTTAAAAGCAAGAAAACGTTGTTCAAATCTCTCTAGAAAATCCTCCTTAGTTTTTCACTTGTATTCCACCGAAAGAAAGGAGAGAGTGCTTGTAAGGGTTATCTCCTAAGCCCGTCAAAAGGAGAGGTGCTGTAATGGAGTTCATCCTCACCCATTGGAAGGAGAATAGCTAGTGAAAAGCTGGTGGCCTCAAGTGAAGAGGAATCGGGAGTGGATATAGGTCGAATGATCGAACCATTATAAATCGGTTTGCATTTACTTTCTTGCAACTTACTATACTACAAACCATCTTCACTTTGCTGCCTTACTTACTCGACTTCCTCTTCATCTTCTTATGTATACTTTTAAGTTTATACGCAATCGAAATCGGGTTTAATCGAAACATATTCTTTTCGTACAAAGTTTTCGAAAGTTGGTTTAAATCGCAGAAAGTTTATCGTATTTATTCGCTGCACTAATTCACCACCCCCCCCCCCTCTTAGTGTTGCTCGATCCCTAACAGCCACCGCCAGCTGGGTGGTGCCACCACCTAAGAACAGAATGTCGTGGCGATGCTACTGCCAGTTCCAGCGATGCCACCATTGGTACATTCTCTTAGGCTTGATTGGGGTTGCAATACTTTTATCACTTGATCAATTGATCTTTCATATTTAACATCTATTTTATAATGAGTCTAATATTAAATGTTTGACTTAATTATCATGTAATTAATCAAACGAAATCATTCAAGTTCCTTTTGTTTATTAATTTGAATGAACTTCACATTTTTTTTAAGAAATATAACTCATCAAACCTTTTTAACATACAAAGAGATTCAATCATATAAAGAGATGTCATAATCATCAAATGATTTCAAGAACATTTTCTTTAGGAGGATCAAGGGAGAACTATTAATGAGAAAATTGATAACTTGAATATTAAGAGAGGAGTTTAGACAAGTGTTTTCGAGAATTACGAAAGCTTGAGTATCAACATATTGTAAGTGGAATCAAGGACATCATCAAAATCACTTTTTGAGAAATCAAACAAAAACAATTTAGCTAGTGTCCCTTAGTCTCAACACTAGTATATTTTGGCATCGTTATTTAAGGTTCAAAGGTTAACGCATAAACGATCAACTCGTTTCAATCATTAGGTAATCAATAATCTTTCATTGTTATTTGAGCTAGTGAGCTTGATTATAAGCATGCATCATCGATGTATCATTTCTCGCTCCTAGCTTGTGATTATTGACACGTTTATAAGAAAGGATAGTTTTTAGGTACCCATTTAACCTTGGGTCCCTCATAAATCGATCTACTAAACTTATCATTTTGTATGGAGTCTTTTACGGTTCCTTTTGGGAACCTAAATTAATTTATATAGACTATATTTCTTAAATAGATATTTATGAGCATAATGTCTGAGTTTATAATCAAAGCTGCATTTGGTGTGGGGTGATACATGCAAGGTAGAGCCTTTAACAAAGTTGATTGAATTTTGGTGAGAGCTACTTACAAATTCGATTCCACCTCTTCTATGAACATGACCCTTATTGGCAAGGATCATGTTCAAGGACTTGTTATTAATCTTAAACTTTTTTAAAGTTTCGTTTAGTAGCAAGTTCTCCATTTTAAGTGCCTCTAAGTATTTATACTTGGTGCATGGAGGCTATAAAGGATTGTCATACTTAAATTTTTTAAATTCACTATTTAAAAAGATATGCTCCTTTTTCAATAAATTATACTTTTTTATTAATTAATCTACATTCATCGAATAAATCATGAAAAGTACTCAATAGTTCATCAAAAGATAAATTTACATCTAATGAACTACTTATCTCTTCGCCGATTGCCATTAGCGCGTAGTTAGCAATCTCCTTGTTGCTTTGCTCTTCTTCTTTAGAAGTGCTCGAATCACTCCACGTTGCTTTGAGCGCCTTCTTCTTCTTCGGTTGTTTCTTCTTCATGTGGGGATATTCACTTTTGAAGTATCCCGGCTTCTTGCATTCGTAGCAAATGATATATTCTTTCTTAAGTTTAATTTTATTTTTAGTATTATTTTTAGATTTACTTCTTCTTATGAATTTTTTGAACTTTCTTGTCAAGAGTGTCAAGTCATCATCATTGTCTTCATCACTTGAACTTTCTTTCAAGTAGTCTCTATGAGTTCTTAGTGTCATATCCTTCCTGTTCTTAAAAAAGTTATTCTCAAGCTCTTCATAAGTGTTGCAAGTCATCTCATAGGTCATTAGAGACCCGATAAGTGTTAGTCATATGTGCCCTACAAGCCAATCACACGAGTGATGGCACTTGTGACTTGATATGCACTCTTTCTCTTTACTTATTATTAGGTATTTTATCATTTTATCTTGTGTGGTGCATATATTGTGATATCCTTGGATCTGTGCAATGGTAATCGATTGTGATGAGATCACAATAATGGGACTGATTCATCTTTAAACACAAACCCTAAATAATCCTGGTCATAGGTTACTCGAGAGGGACATCGAGATAACCGGATAGACTGGTATGCTGTATACCCGTCCATATTATGGAGGTACCTGGTCTCATAGCTACTCATGTGGGGATACTAAGGGTACAGTGCAGGTGGTCATTGAAGAATGAGTTCACTGATTGATCCGCCTACGGAATACTGGATAGTTATTGATACCTCACGTCAGACAGTGATTTCATAGTCCCAGTAGCGTATCTGATCCTTAGACTTGAGACATTAAGGATGTCCTATTTGAGTACTCCACTCTTTGATACCAGACTTATAGGTTTGGAAAGTTTCAGATCTAGTACAGTTGGTTATTGGGAGTGGTAGCTAACCTTACGAGGGCTATTGAGTGTCAATAGAGGATCATCCGCTCTCGATATCATGAGAGGAATATCTCATGTATTCTTGCTCGAACAAATCCTTGGCCAAGGTTATTCAGATTGAAAGAGAAAGAGTTCTCCGGGAGAATCCGACAAGAGCAAGACTCGATGAGAGACTGTATGGGCCTGATAGCACCATGCCCGATATAGGGTCTCTGGGATATTAGTTGGATGAGGGACTATAGATACATGGTAACTGAGGACAAATAGGTCCAAAGGATTGGATTCCCCTATATCGTCTGAGGGCTGCGGCGTAGTGGCCTAGTACATCCACAATCGATGAGTTGGGTGAATTATTATAGAGATAATAATTCACTAAGTCAGAAGGAGTTCTGACAAGTATGAGTCATGGCCAGCTCGATATTAGGCCTAGAGGGTCACACACATATGGCAGGTGTTGCGACGAGTAGAGGTTCGGATATGAGATATCCGTTGGAGCCCCTAATTTATTGGATATCCATTAAGCCCTTAAATTATTGGATCCTAAGATGAAATCCAATAATTGCTAATAAGAGATTATTGGGTAGAGACCCACTAATCCAAGAGGCTTGGGTAATTGGATGGAGATCCAATATCCAATAGGGCAAGATCCATTAGGGTTTACAAGGGGCCTATATAAATAGGAGGGAACTAAAACTCTATAGGCCAGGAGTTCTTTTTGGTGGCCACCTCTTGTTCTCCTCTCCCCAGAGAGGTGCATCGTCATAGTTCCTACCGTGTGGATACCACTAGAGAGGAGGACGCTTGACCTTCTTCATCCTCTCCTACAGATATGTAGAGATTCAGGGATATACGATCTCCCTAGGTATTTTCTTTTACATATGTAGTTTTCGCAGATTTATTTTTGATGCATCGATCTTTACACGATGATGGAACCTTTCTACGGGAAATCTGTGGTTTTATTTTTTATTCTTCTGCTGCGCATGAGATGTCACCCCATAGAATTTCCCAATAATAAGTTCTTCGAGTGGGAAATTGTTCAGATCCTTGGCCTCTTGAATGATCGTTACTTTAGGGTCTCAACTCTTTGGAAGAGATCTTAATATTTTATTAACAAGTTCAAAGTTAGAAAAACTTTTACCAAGGGCTTTTAGACCATTAACGACATCCGTAAATTGGATGTACATGTCTCCAATGGTCTCGCTTGGTTTCATACAAAATAATTCGTAACTATGAACTAAAAGATTTATTTTAGACTCCTTTACTCTACTAGTGCCTTCGTGTGTGATTTCGAGTTTATGCCAAATATCAAAAGTAGTTTCACAAATAAAAACTTGATTGAATTTATTCTTATCTAAAACGCAATACAAGGCATTCATAGCCTTGGCATTTAAAAAAAAAGTCTTCTTCTCCAACTCATTCCAATCATTCATCGAAAGAAAAGACTTTTGAAAGTCATTTTCAATAATATTCTATAATTCAAAATCCATAGAAATCAAAAAGATTCTTATCCTAGTTTTTTAATATGTATAATCCGTAACATTGAACATGGGTAGACGTGTGATTGAATAACTATCTAGATTTCCAACAAATGTCATCTCTCTTAGGTTTTAAACCAAAATGAGAGTGATCTTGCTCTGATACCAATTGTTAGGATCAAGAACAACACTAAAAGGGGGAGGGGGATGAATTAGTGTAGCGGTTAAAAATATTGATTCAAAAATTTATTTCGGTGAAGATGTTACTTTCGACGAAAACACATTTCGACAAGAATGTTTAACTTTAAATATGTTTGAAATGGGGTTGAGAAGAAGTAGTGCAATTGTAGTTAAGTAAAGAAGAATGCAATAAAAGTAAAGTATACAACAAGAAGAGAACATACCAATTTATAGTGGTTCGGTCATCCGACCTACGTCCACTTTCAATACCTTCTCCGATAAGGTCATTAGTTTTCACTATTGATTTTTCTTCAAGGGCAAAGATCAATCACCTCTTTACATAACTATTTACAAGTGGTTCACTTTCCTTATACAAGCTTCTAATACTTAGAATCGGTAAAGGTGAACTCTCAAGTTTTACAAGCAATTTTACTATAGTCTCAGTTTTTTATGTTCACTTTTCTATGTCAAACAAGCTGAGAAGTAATTGATATTTATATGCCTCAATTAGCTTCAAAAATAGAGCAAAAAAAGGTCTCATCTCGGATTTTCGAAGTCTTAGAAATACCACCGCTAGTTGACTTTGACACTGGGCGGTACCACCACCTAATCTGACGGTTCTACTGCCAAACAGAGTCTTGGATACTGGAACTAGGTGGTACTACCTCATGGCTTTATGATCCTACCATCGCCTAGTAGAGTCCTAGCGGTAAACCCACCCCCCCCCCACCCTCTTAGTGCCTTTATGATCCTAACAAATTCGAATGGCTTCCCGTAAACTATTGTTCATGGGGATCGATAAGTCATTACTGCCTCCGCGCCATTGCCTTGTGGGTTGGGGGGTGACTCAGTGTCATCTTTCAAGTCAGCACCTCTGTGACGACTAGTTGGAGGACTTAGATTGGTTATTAGAATATTCTCTATCATTTGTCCCCCCGTAAAGGTGTGCTTCAGAGCTCTTGCAAAAGAGTTTGAAGCACATCATTTAGTCCATTTGACATGGGAGCATTCAGGATCTCATCTTGTAGGTCAAGTTTTTTCAATTCATGTGTTTCAAGTATATTGGGTCTGTGTTTCCATCGTAGCAGATATCTCTTGGTATTGGTTAAGTTTTCCAGACTCGTGCCTCGAGCACATTTGGCCCAAGGTCTCAACTGTGATGGATTCGTCTTGGCGCGAGTTAGATTTTACTGACTCACATGCCTTTAACAATTACAAGATAATATAATAATATAAAATATCATTTAAAATATCTTATAAATGATAAATTTTTTATTATAATTCACATCCCACAAGCTTACCATCCTAGGTCACTTTGACGATTATCAATCAAATAAAACTTAAATGTGTGAGTTATGAATAATATTTATTAAATTTCTTCAATCTAATTTATGCTAAAATAGTTTAATAATAATAAATATAATAATTATAATAATTATCAAATATTAATCAGCATAAAGAAAAACTTATATGATAACTATAACAAGAAATCATATCTTTATATAAAAAATAAATATTATTTTATAATCTCAAATATATGTATGTGAATAACCAAACAAATATCTAAGGATAATTATTAGATTTTTATTTATCATATGTAAAATTTTATAAACATGTCATATGAGAAAAATATAATTTTTAATTTTTAAATTTTATATAGAACCCTAAATTACACCAATCAACCCTATTTATTGGATAGGCTCAGAATTATACTACCTAAATTAGGCTTATAGATTTGAGTCAACTAGTCACCAAATTAAGTCCGTCAAGATTAAAATTGATCAAATTTTGACTTACTCTAAGTTTAATCAAAACTTAATAGATCGAATCTAAATCCAATTAAGTAGTCAAAATATAATCATAATTAGATCTGATCAAAATATTTGATTATAATAAATTAAATTAATCAATTTTATAATTAAGGACAGGTTAGAAAATTTTAACTTTTGAAGGGTAAAATTATAATTTAACATGGGACATAATGGATATATTTGATTGTGTTTATATTTGTATATATTTTATTCTATTTATATTTGAATATATTTATATTTAAATATCATAAATAATTTTTTATTATTTAAAATATTTGATATTATTAGTTAGTTTTGATAATAATTTATCTTATTTAAAATTAAATGGATTAATCAAGAGAATATGAAAAATCCACCGTTCCTCCACCCTAAACGAAATTTTTCCCTGCATCATATAAATGGGGAATGAGATGAGATAGCACTGATATTATTAATATAATATAAGTTTTAATAAATATTATTTTATTTAAAAATAAATGAATTAATTAAAAAATGAAAAATTTACTATTCCTATTCTCTCTCTGCCTAAGTAGCATTATTGATAACCTAAGTAATGCATAAAATGCTTTGTAAGTTGATCATCTGTGTTATGCAGTCAATCTAATATAATTGATTGTAGCATTTTTCTCATTATACAATCCACTATAATATGTTATAATAAACATCTTTCTTGATGGAACAATTATGATAATCTTTTTTCAAACAAAAAAGACGCACTAACTAAGAAAAAATAAACTTTTATTTATGGATGAAATTTTTTTATGACACATTTTTTAAATCAAATTATAAACATAGCACCTGACATCATTAATATATATTACAATAATTATTTTGTGTAAGCTTGAGAGTTAATCATCATAGTGACATATACTCTAGAAGCTTAAAATTATTCCTTAAGATATTTTTTCAAACTATATTCAAAACTCAATATAGTAACTTTTTTCTTTTTTATATAAAATATAAACGAAAAGACTAGATTTGATGTTAATATCCTGTTGTTATAAGGAGAGTACCATCGATCATGAGTCGACAAAGCTTGTTCTTGACTCGAAAGCACGGTGTTGTTTGAAGAACCCTTGTGGCAGACCTCTATGACGATTGATGCAAAACCGAGATATATGAAGTGGCTCCAAAGTGATCTTCAAGGCATTTTTGAGTATCCGAGTTGGATTCGATCTCCTTGGTAGATTTTGTATAAAAATCAACGTTGGGGGGAGTTTCTTGATCCGACCTCTCTAATGCTAAAGTTAGTTTCTAGAGGTTGTGTGGGGGTGTGAAGGATTTTTAAAGAGAGGGCCGACCCTTGGGTTGATGTTGGGGATCAACTTTTACACCTGACCAATTGATGGAATCATCTGTAATGATTGTAACGCCCTCCCTTTGGCATTTTATCCATGCAGGCGACAGGCCCGAATAGCCTTCCGTGGACTATTATACATGGAGGCAGACTGAGGGGGGGCAAGCACAAATGACCTTCCATTGACTTCTGTCCATGAGGCTTAGTATAAGTCAGATTTTTTAAACTCACATGTCTCAAGCACATTTGGCCTAAATCTCCATTGTGATGGATTCATCTTAGCGCTAGTCGGATTTTCCCGATTCATATGCCTTTGGTAGTCATAAGTCTAATACAATAAAATAAAATATAATTTAAAATATCTTATACATGATAAAATATTTATTATAATTCACATCCCATAAGCTTACCATTGTATGCCACTTTAACGGTTACCAATCAAATAAAAATTAGGGATATGAGTTATAAATAATATTCATCAAATTTCTTTAATATAATTAATGCTAAAATAATTTAATAATAATAATCATAATCATAATAATTATCAAACATTAATTAGTAAAAAGAATAACTCATATGATAACTATAACTATAAATCATACCTTTATGTTAAAAATAAATATTGTTTCATAACTTCAAACATATGCATATGAATAACCAAACAAATACCTAACAACAATAATTAGATTTTTATTCATCTCATACAAAATTTTATAAACTTATCATATGAGAAAATTATTAAAAAAATATATAATTTATATATTTTAAATTTCACATAGAATTCTAAATTAGATAAGTCAACTCTATTTATTAGGTAAGCCTAGAATTAGACTATCTAAATTGAGCTCATAAATTTGAGTCAACTATTTACCAAATTAGATATGCCAAAATTAAAATTAATCAAAATTTAACTTTCTTCAAATTCAATCAAAACTTAATTGATCGAATCTAAATCTAATCAAGCAATCAAAATATAGTTATGATAGTTCAAACAAAATATGATTAAAATAAATCAAATTAATCAATTTTATAATTTAAGGTCATAAGTCAAAAAATTTTAACTTCTGAAGGGTAAAATTATAATTTTACATAGATATAATGAAAATATTTATTTTTAATGGGCATAACTAGAACATAAAATTTAATGACATAGATTGAAATATTTTTTTATTTCCAAGGGGTAAAAATATCATTTTCTAAAAATCTTAATTCTCATTTTCCTTCCATGGGTGCTGCACGAGGTGTGGTCATCGCCTTGCACTCACACGTGGGTTTCGCTAACAGTGCTTCAACTATATGTTGTGTAGCCATAGGGAACGATGGCCTTCGGCATTTAGTCGACACCGGGCGCAACCAACAAATGCTACAGCAATGTTGATGTAGCCACCACATGTAGTGACAATCATGGTGCTGTTGAAGCCACTTGCAACTAAGGCAAGTTGGTCACCGTCAACTGTCGCAATCTATGATACTTTCGTTGTGTACGTAATCATTGCCCGTGATTAAGTTGGCGACCACTGGAGGTACTACCCTTAATAATACTATCACCAACAACAAGTTGTCAATACTTATCAATAAATCAAACACAAAGGATCTCACATCATTTGCAAGTATATGATAGGATAGACTATATATAAAAGCATATTAACAATACAAATATATAACTTAAGCATTATAAATCAAAACCAAATAATATGTTTTTGTAAGCTACTAACAAACAGATCTAAATACAAAATAGATTTGAAATACTTTTATGATATAAAGTCTTTTATTTTAAAACATGATTCTGATATCAATTGTAAGCATAAAAATCATAATATGCTATTGTTATACCAAAAAAAATTAATATCAAAAAATAAAATCAAATAATAATAGATCAAATTTATGAGAGGTATCTTTTGATGCTACTCCAAAAGCTTTTATCTAATCTATAAGTGCAACATCATCGGATCCAAAAACTATAACGATACCGCTCTATAAGAAAATTAGACTCACCTTATATTCTTTTTCTATTTTTCATACGATCGCTATGAGTGATGAATTAGGGACAAAGAGGAGATAAGAAAATATTTATAATCACTTAGTGACTGGCTGGGTTATTTTATCCCTAGAAGGTTATGTCCTTTTATAGACAAGAGCAAAAATCTAGAATAAATAATTAGGGGAGTCCCTCTCATTAAGGTCATCTCCTAAGCAATATTATCATAATTGAATTTTGTTTCTATTAATCGATGATCATAATCAGAATATAATTGTATCTATAATATATCTTATCTAATAAAATATAATCATATAATATAACAAGTTCGATATGTGAAGTTTGAAAAGTGCGGGAAAAGCTTGCGCTTGTCACACCATCCATTTATATAACCACTCACAAGCTTGATAAATGTATCAATTTAACTTTGCTACTCTATCACTTTCTATATAATACTTTCTAGGCAAAATAGTAGAAGAAGCTCCTAAATTTTGTTTTGAATTATTGCTAGTAGCACCTTGAGATTTTTTTTTCACTAAAATCATATAACACATGGTAGGAAAAAAAAGGACAACTAATAATTTCAATCTGATAGGAAGTATACTATTAATCAATTATCATCCAATACGTGATTGTCACGTAGTTTCTAGAGTTGAAGGAGAAGATAGAGATCACCCTCCACTCGTCCACCCACATGAATAAATATCTAAAGTAAAAAGTTATGGGTTGTTCCCTCTTTGTCACCCGCATAGATAAAAGGTCAAAGGGAGATTATCGGAGGCAATTAGAGACTACATCACTAAAGAATATTTCATGGACTATTCCACATAATAAAAAGCTTATATTCAATATAATAAAGAGAAGATTACTTTTTGACCACTTGCATCCATACTTATATATCTCATATTACTAACTTAGGCATCGAAGGGACTGAATCGGGAAACCTCTTATGATCTCGATCTTTATGCAGATAGCACCTTATAAACTTGACGTTTCCACCTTGGACAACCCTACGTATATGGGTCCAGACTACGTTAGGCTGATTAGAATGTCAACATCAAATTTCATCATTTTGTTCATCATTACGAATCAGGCAAAAGGTGATAGAACTTAAAATAATAATATTATTATTGTTTATGACATAACAATGTGACCAACACATCAATGCTAGACGATCGACACCTGATCACTACCACCTGGTGTAATGGGATAAGCATTATCACATCATGGGTTTGATAGGCCATGATTGCGAATGAACCTGATAGAGGTGCTGGTGCTTACTATGAGAATAACAGCTAATAAAGTCCATTATAAAATAACTCTTTGAGTATGTTCCCAACACACAACTCACTATCTCAAACGTTAGTCGAATCATTCAAATCACTTATTGACTTAAGCATCGAAGGGGTATTGTAGAGAATGCCCCAATGTAATCTCACAGGTATCTGCACATATTCATTTGGTGTTAGAAAGGATTGACTCGAGATTGACTTGAATGAAGGACCTCAATTGGATCCAAATCAACTCAAGCTCGAAAAATAAAAATTTAACTTATTAATTAAATGTACATTTAATGTTACTCAAGCTCCTAATCCATTTTTAAAATAAGTTTTAGCAATAAGATAATAAATAAAAAGTTTAAATATGTTAAATAATAAAAATTACATCTATTCTCAATCATAATTTACTTGAAAACATCCGGCTAATTATATCACTTTGAAGTTAAGTGCATTTACGTTATCATTTGGAATTTAAAATTGACACCGTGAATCACTTTCACTAGTCATTTTCTTAATTTTTTATATTTATAATTTTTACAAATAATGTTCAAAAAACAAATTTTGAGACATCAAGCTGACATATCAAAGGAAACATTGCTTTCCTACCAAAAAGGTTGTGGGAACTTTGCATCGACAAGCGATCACAAACCCTAAAACTCATCAGATTGGGTAGGAACAACACAAGTCATAGTGGATCGGTAACAAGAGTTTCTTTCAGGAGCATGCGAGAGGAGAATCTTTTTTAGGTCAATGAGATCACCGAGAAAGAGAAGCATGCAAACAAAAATGTCTTGTGGTATACTTTTGGTGTGGCTTTTGGTGACCTTGGAAAGCCCTCTTGTAGTATACCTATCTTCCTATCCAATAGAGTCAAACCATGGTATCTTTATATGCATATTATATTCTAGTGTATGTTTGCAGCTTCATAATCCGATCGTTTGAGTGGCTGCAAGTTTTAGATTCTCATCCATGAAAGGAGCTGAATCTGTTTCTGCATGGAAGAAGAGAAGAGGGTGTCATTTTGTTTTTTTTTTTTTTGTTTTGCTGCATATCCTTAATGTTTAAGATGAGGAATAACAACAAATAGTTTATATAAAGTGCCTTATAAAGATAAATATTCAATTTTCTTTGCACTATGTGAATGTTGTGAACCTTCGTATATTTTTATGAATTATGATATGAGCTTTTCAGGCTAACCTTACGCAACTAATCCTTTATTTCTCATGTATATTTCATGATATTTCTTTCTAAAATAAGATAATATTAAGTTTAATTTAATTATTATTCAAGAGTCTTAATGTAGAATTTTGGTGTATCAACCTGATTTGGTCTGACCAAGATCTAATTCGACAGCATCAAAAAATAATTTATGGACATTCATTTCTAATCTCACTATCTAAGAATATTTATGTGTTATCATAATTATATCTAAATTAGGAGTTCAATTTTATGTAGATATTATTGTCTTTATCCTTATCCTCATCTAAATGACATGAGTGGAGAAAATAATCTTACTTATAGCGACTGCATATTATATATCATTTATACAAAGATGATGGTTTGATGTATCCGTGTGTGAAAATGATAGATTGGAAGATGGCAATGCTATCAGCATCTAAATCATTGAACTAATAGAAAATGAAACCAAAGATGCCAGGTATCTTTGTGAAACATTAGACGATTAATCTATATATTAGTAGGTCTGATATGGAGCCACCATTAATGCGTAAGAAAACATTAATTCCAATTGTGAAGAAGACCTTTCGGTATCTCAATTTACTTCAACTATCAAGTTTATTTCTGATACATGAATGCGACCACCAATATTTAGTTGAGGTTGGACTTCGATGTGACGTATGTAGAATACTTTAATATTGTGCATAAAATATAGTTAATTGTGAATCTATCTAATGCACCAATGTGCAATGCTATTTGAGTCGCCAAAGTTGATGTGCTGAATGAAGGATCGGCCTTGTCATTTCCTATTCATTTTACATGGTTTAGATGACATACAGAGCAGAAGACTATGTATCATGGCTTGGATGATTTCAGGTGACCATTTGGAGAAGCTACATTCGCCATGGCAACTCCGTCGTCCTCGGCCACTGAGCTTCCATTGCATCCCTTGCTGAAGACCTCCTCGATCCTCTCCAGGGGCACCCCCTTCGTCTCGGGGCAGAAGAAGAAGAAGAAGATCCAGGCCAAGATTGCAATGCCGGCGAAGAGGAAGAAGGCACCACCGATGGTGATGGCGTTGTAGAGAGAGATGAAGGTCATGGACACGGTTCCATTCATCACCCTGTTCACAGCCACCCCCATGCTGGCTCCCTGTGCCCTCAACCTCAGGGGAAATATCTCTGAGCTGTAGACCCAGGTGACGGGCGCCAGGCCGATGGAGAAGAAGGCCACGAAGAGCAGCAGGGAGACAATGCAGAGGCCGAGCGCCCATGGCAGCTTTTGCTGGCTGTGATCCGCCATGGTGAGCCCGAACCCCAAGCTCGAGAGGGACAGGATCATCCCGGCCACGCTGGTCAGCAACAGGGGCCTCCTGCCCACCTTGTCCAGCAGCAAGGTGGCCACCAGGATGAAGGCCGTCTTGGTGACCCCCATGCCCATGGTGACGAACAGGAGCTTGCTCCTGCTACTGATCCCCGCCTTCTTGAAGATCCTCGGGGTGTAGAGCACCACGGCTTCGATCCCGGTGGCGTGCTCGAAGAAATGGATGCCGAGGGAGGCGATGAGGATGCGCCTCACCGCAGGGGTGGGCCGCAGCAGCAGCTCCTTCCAGACGCCCTCCCCGCGGTGCGTGGCGACCGGCTCGACGACGTCGTCGGTGCAGCTCTCGTCGACCCCCGCGGCCGCCTTTATCTCCCGTAGCCTCAGCTCCGCCTCCTCCTTCGTGTTCGACACCCGCAGCAGCACCTCCCGGGCGTCCCTGAGCCGGCCTTGCATGACCAGCCACCGCGGGGACTCCGGCATGGCCAGAATCCCCACGGCCAGCATGACCGAAGGCACCGCGGCGATGCCGAGCATCAGACGCCAGCCGTACCTCAGCGGGAGGTGCCGCAGGAAGTAGTTGGAGACGTACCCGAGCAGAATGCCGGCGCTGATGCAGATCTCCGGGAGGGAGGTGAGGAAGCCGCGGGAGGACGGGGAAGAGATCTCCGCCGAGTACACAGGAGCGACCATCAAGGCGTAGCCGACCCCGACGCCCGCGATGCACCTCCCGGAGAAGAGCATGCCGTAGTTGAGGCCCAAGCCCATCAAGACCGCCCCTACAAAGAAGATGACGGAGGCAAGGACGATGGTGTAGCGCCGGCCGATCCAGTCGGACAGCCTCCCGGCGGTCAAGGATCCGACCAGCGCGCATATGTTCATGATCCCCGCAAGCACCTCCACCTGCTCATCCTTTATGTTGAGATCCTCCTTCATGAACAGCATGGCGCCGCTCATCACTCCGGTGTCTGCACATCCATCGATCGTCATTCAACACGCGCGCATCCATGCACGCAACCAAATTAAACGGAAGGACATGGAGGAGGAGGAGAGAACAGATCACCGTAGCCCATCAAGATGGAGATGATGGAAGCGATGATAGCACAGGCAAAGGCATACATGTTCGCCCCTCTTGCCAACACACCGCTCTCTCCGTGTCCCTCCATCTTCTCTTTCTCTCTGTCGATGCAATGACTTCTGCAATCCTTCTCTCTCGCTGTCGATGCAATAGCTTCTGCAATCTCCTATATATATACATAGACCAAAGCTCAACGACAATATCTTAATTATGGATCCGAAAGTGGGTTGACGTGGAAAGAGCACGATGCCCAGAAACCATCCGACCTGCGGGGAGCTGTAGGGTTCTACGTAGATCCCAGCGCAGGCTGGTCATCCGTTAATCGATTCTTATCCACTGTACCCGTATCTCATTCGTTGTCATGCTGTCAGTGTCTTTTGACCTTCTTCGATATGTCTATTTTCTCCATGAAAATGGAAATCGAAAACGAAAAGGGAGCGGTTTCTAAGATTCCTTACATCATAAAGATCTTTATGGAAATGAATAGAAAATGAGCAAAAAGGATTTTCCTAAATTTCAATTGGATATCAAAAAGTAAAATATTGACTTTTCATCTTTCGTTCATACTTAAATTGAAAGAAGTCAAAATAATCCTGCACGCATGCCCCTTTGTGACGGGAATGGAGAAAGCGACATTTAGAGCACTCAACATCCTATCAAAGGAACAGTTCTCACCTGTTTATATTATTATATTATATTATGTAAATAAGTAATATTTATCGATAATATGCATGTTCGAGAATTAAATCCATTTATCGATAACTGTAAAATTCCAACATTAATCAATAAATTAATCTCGTATTAAATTTTCTAATATATCAAAAAAATTATAAAATGAAATAATAGTAAAAGTATATAAAATATTTTGTCAAAAATTCAAACTTCTAATTATGATTTACATTTGTTATTTTTATATTTTTATTGCTAGACACTATTTTTTTTTTTACATAAGATCTATCTTGCGCCTATATCTAAGCATGAAAATTGAAAAGAAAAATGAGTTTAATGGAGAAAATTATTGATTTATATATCTATTTGGATATATTTGACTGTGCTTATATTTGTATATATTTTATTCTATTTATAT
Organism: Musa beccarii; assembly: GCA_024322285.1. Classification (NCBI taxonomy): domain Eukaryota; kingdom Viridiplantae; phylum Streptophyta; class Magnoliopsida; order Zingiberales; family Musaceae; genus Musa; species Musa beccarii. The sequence goes on along the minus strand of CM044395.1, from coordinate 38,763,587 downwards.
TTGAATATATTTATATTTAAACATCATAAATATTTTTTTATTATTTAAAATATTTGATGTTATTAATTAGTTTTGATAATAATTTATCTTATTTAAAATTAAATGGATTAATCAAGAAAATATAAAAAATCCACCGTTCCTACACCCTAAACGAAATTTCTCCCTGCATCATATACATGGGGAATGAGATGAGATGTCACTGATATTATTAATATAATATTAGTTTTACTAATAATTTATTTTATTTAAAACTGAATGAATTAATTAAAAGAATATGAAAATTCCGCTGTTCCTATTCTCTCTCTGCTTAAGTAACATTATTGATGGCCTAAGTAATGCATAAAATGCATTGGCCATTGCAAGTTGATCATCTTTGTTATGGAGTCAATGACCGTAACATTCTTCTAGTTATACAATGCACTATGATATGTTATAATAAACATCTTTCTCGATAGAACAATTATGATAATCTTTTTTCAAACAATAAAATCGCACTGACTGAGAAAAATTAAACTTTTATTTATGGATGAAATTTTTTTATGACACATTTTTAAAATCAAATTATAAAAAGAGCACCTGACATCATTAATATATATTGCAATGATTATTTTATGTAAGCTTGAGAGTGAATCATCATAGTGATGAATATCTATAGAAACTTAAAATTATTCCTTCGTTTTTTTTTTCAAACTATATTCAAAACTCAATATAGTAACTTTTCTTTCATTTTTTTTTGTAAAATATAAATAATAAAACTAGTTTTGATCTTAATATCTTATTGTTATAGGGAGAGAATTATCCATCGTGAGTCGGCATAGCTTGTTCTTAACATGAAAGCACGGGGTCATTCGAGAAACCCTTGTGATAGTCCTATGTGGCGATTAATGAAAAACTGAGATATCCAAAGTGGCTCTAAGATGATCTTTAAGGCATTTTCGAGTATCCGAGGTGGATTCGATCTCCTTGGTGGATCCTAGATAAAAATAAGTGTTGGGAGAGTTTCTCGACCTGATCTCTCTGACGTTCAAGTTAGCTTCTTAGAGTTGTATGAGGTATAAAGGATTTTTAGAGAGAGCTCTAACCCTTCGGTTGATGCTGGGGATAAGCTTTTACACTTGATCAGTCAAGGGAATCATCTATAATGATTGTAACGCCCTCCCTTTGGTATTTTGTCCATAGGGGTGACAAGCTCGAATAGCCTCCCGTGGACTATTGTACATGGAGGCTAACTGAGGGGGGGCAAGCTCAAACAGCCTTCCGTGGACTTATGTCCATGGATGCTGATGGGACCAATCCTATTGAATCCCAAATTTTGATGATAAAATCAATTGATGAGTTTATGGACTAATAAGCGTTTGAGATAAGTGATGGAAGAAAAACTTTGATCATGGAAAGGCAAATCGGTAAAGCAGGAGAATCAGATATTGGGTCGGAATGCATTGTGTCATGAGTTCAGGCATCGGTCCGGAAGGATTGAGTGTTGTACTAAGAAGATCGAATGTTGTAGGAAGTCAACATGTCGATAAATTAGACAATACACCAAAGGAAAGGACGATACGCTAGAGGTTCGGACGAAGTGTCGATTGAACAGATGATATGCCATACAACGTAGGCTTCATGTTTGTAATTGTTAAGCCTTGATTGAAGTAGTTTAGAGTCTAATTAAGTTGATTTTGTGATATAATTATGCCAACTTGATTAGGAGCCCATTAGGCCTCAACCAAGGTTGATTTAGACATGTTGGAAGGCCAATTTAGTGACCTAGGTTTAGGCTAGAAGGTGGTACCGGCAGCCTAGGTGATGGTACCGCTTGTGAGTTGGAAAGTATCATTTGTATTTTTTCAAAAATCCCAACGGTAGTATCGCCCAAGTTGGCGATGGTACCGCCAGAGACTAAGTTCCTAGGCTGTATCAGGCAGTTACATTGCCCAAGCAAGCAGTGGTACTACTAGAGCCCAAGTTCATAAGCTTTGTCAAGTGGTAATACTGCCCAACACAAGCGGTAGTACTGCTAGTACCCCGAAAACTCAAGAATTTTAATTTTTTGCTCTATTTTTTAAGCTATTTGGGGTTTATAAATACCCCACTCATGCTTGCTTAGTGGTAGAACGAAAATCTTATGTTTTGAAATATGTAAACCTCTCTTGAAAAGTAGAGTCTTTTCCTCCTTGAGCTTAAAAGTCATTTTAAGGGAAGTGTAAGGTTTTTTTTGTAAAAGAGAGGTATGAAAGTTCTCTCCTAAACTTATGAAAAGGAGAAAGAGTTATAACAATAGAAGTTAATCTTCATCCATTAAAAAGAAGATCGATAGTGAAAGTCACTAGTCTCGAGGGAAGAGAAATCCGGAATGGACGTAGGTCGAAACAATCGAACTACTATGAATATGGTTTACATTTTTCTTATGCTTTTCTTTATTATTACTAACTGATTTAGTTACTCAAGCCAATCATATGAGTGATGGCACGTGTGACATGATACACACTCTTTTTTCTTATTATTTATTTAGTATTTTTCTCATTTTATATTACTTATTACATATATATATTGTGATGTCTATGGATTTGTGTAATTGAAATCGAATCGTGATGAGATTACGATAATGAGACCGATTCACTTTTAAACATAGACCATAAATAATCCTGGTCATAGGTTACTCAAAAGGAACATTGAAATAATCATAAATACTAATGTACTATATACCCATCCATATAATGAAGGTGGTTGGTCTCATAGCTATTCGTGTAGTGACACTAGGGATACAATTCAGGTGCTCATTGGAGAATAAGTTCACTGATTGATCTGCGCATGGAATGTTGGATGGTTGATGATATCTCATTATCAGACAGTGATTCTGTCGTCCCAATTGTGTATCTGGTCCTTAGACTTAAGACAACAAGGATGTCGTCTATAAGTACTCTACTCTTTAATACGGGACGTATAGGTCTGGAAGTTTTAGATCTAATACAACTGATTATCAGGAGTGACAACCAACCTTATGAGGGCAATTAAGTGTCGATAAAGGATCATCCACTTATGGTGTAATAAGAGAAATATTTCATGTATTCTTACTTAGATAAATCTCTAGCTAAGGTCATTCAGATTTAGAGAGAAAGAGTTCTTTGAGAGAATCTGATTAGAGCAAGACTCGAGTAGAAACCGTATGGGCCCAATAGCACCATGCCAAGTATACGATCTCTGAGATATTATATGGATGAGAGACTATAAGTACATAGTAACTGAGGATAGATAGATCAAAAGGATTGAATTTCCCTATATCGTCTAGGGACTACGATATAGTGGCCTAGTACGTCTATAGTCGATAAGTCAAGTAAATTATTATGGAGATAATAATTCACTGAACCAGAAGGAGTTTAGACAAGTATGACTTACAGCCAACTCAATATTGGGCCTAAAGGATCACACACATATGGTAGGTATTATGATAGAGGTTTGGATATGAGATATATGTTGGAGCTCATATCTTATTGGATATCTAATAAGCCCCTGAATTATTGGATCCTATGGATTATTAAAAAATTTGGGGTGCATCACATGCGTAGTGGAAGAACAAAAATAAAAATCATAAATTTCTCATAGAAAAAGGTTTCTTATCATCATGCAAAAGTTAGTGCGCAATTATTCGCGAAACCAAAAAACTGTACATAAGATAATTACCTAGGGAGATCGTATATCCTTGAATTCCTATAGATTTATAAAAGAGGATGAAAGAGGTCAAGCGCCCTCCTAGTGGTGATCCACATGGCAAGGGCTATGACGATGCTCCTTAAATCGCTACTCAAATCTCCTCGTTACACGCATCACGCAATCAAGAAGGGGTCGGTGCTTCTTGTTGTCCACACACCCCAAACAGGGGTTGCTGACTAAGAAAAAGATAAGAATAGGAGATGGCAGCCAAAAAGTCTTATCCTATAGGCCTTTGGTTCCCTCCTATTTATAGAGGCCCCTTGTCAACTTAACCACAATAGATCCTGCCTTATTGGGTACTGAATCTCCATTCAATTACCCAATCCTCTTAAATTAGTAGGTCTCTACCCAATAATCTCATATTAACTCTGATTGGATCTTATCTATAGGATCCAATAATTTAGGGGCTTAATGGATATACAATAAGATAGGGGCTCCGGTGGATATCTTATATTCGAACCTTTACTCAACGCAACACCTACCATATGTGTGTGACCCTCTAGGCCCAATATCAAGTTGGCTGTGAGTCATATCTGTCAGAACTTTTTCTGGCTCAGTGAGTTATTATCTCTATAATAATTCACTCGATCCATCGATTGTGAATGTATTAGTCCACTACGCCGTAGTCCCCAAATGATACAGAGGAATCCAATCATTTGGACTTATTTGTCCTCGGTTACTATGTATCTATAGTCTATTATCCATTTAATATCCTAGAGATTGTATACCGAGCATAGTGCTTTCAGGCTCATATGGTTTCTCTTCGAGTCTTACTCTAATCGAATTTTCTAAGAGAACTCTTTCTCTCTTAATCCGAATGACCTTGGCCAAGGATTTTTCTAAGCAAGAACAGATATGATATTTCTCTTATGACATTGAGAGCGGATGATCCTCTATCAACACTCAATAGCCCTCGTAAGGTTGGCTATCACTCCCGATGACCGGCTATGCTAAATCTAGAACTTCCAGACCTACATGTTTGGTATCAAAAAGTAGAGTACTTATATAGGACATCCTTGGTATCTCAAGTCTAAGGACCAGGTACATTATTGGGATGACAGAATCATTGTCTGATAATGAGGTATCATCAACCATCCAGCATTCTGTGAGTGAATCAATTGGTGAACTCATCCTACAATGAGCATCTACACTATATTCTTAATGTCTCCACACGAGTAGCTATGAGACCAACCACTTTCATCGTATAGATGGATAAATATTACACTAGTTTGTCTGGTTATCTCGATGTCCCTCTCGAGTAACCTATGATTGGGATTATTTAGGGTTTGTGTTTAAGGGCGAATCGATCTTATTATCGTGATATCATCATGATCCAATCTCATTGCACAAATCTATGAACATCATAATATATATAACAAGCAATATAAAGTGAAAAAATATTAAATAAATAATTAAAAAAAAGAATACATATGATGTTACATGTGCCATCACCATAGTGTCACGGACTTAGTTGGTTTTGTCTAAGCCGTGCGACACCATTGCGTGTCACCGCAAAGGTCAGCCTCCCCGAAATCTCCTACGATCCCTTAGGACCTGCAAAAGAGAAGACGGGACAGTGAAAGCACTTCACACGGGATCCACAAGCCACCCTTTCAGCAAATACTTTATAAACAATGCAAATTCCAACCATGGACATTACAAGCTCAAAACGGTTGCACAACAAAGATATAAATTAGTCCACTACAGACCGAAATCTAGTACAAGTGTCCACATGACACAAACTTTCTGTACAAGCCAACAATGGGTGTCAAACTCACTCAAATGGGGTGTTTCGCCTTTGGCGAGCCCTTTACAAGCTTTACAAGTTAGAACAAACTAAAAAGGACACGGACATGCATAAGCATTACACCGGACAAGCCAAATACAAAATGTCCATGACATTCTCCCCCACTTATTCCTTCGACGTCCTCATCGAAGCCTTGCTGACGCTGCAACTTCTTTTCTTTGTTAGAACTTCAATCTTCTGCTCCTGCTGCGATGCGCCCCTTGACTCCCAATTGTTCTCCGCTTGTTGTTGTTGAGTCGTCGAACTTTAATCCGTCATGCTGCTTCAACTTGCTAATGACTTTGACTCTGGTGTGGGGTTGGCAGAGTTATGCTAATCCTTGCTAGTTCTTGCAGATTCATCTGATGAAGGGAAAAGACCATCTTTGATATGCGTCAGTCTTCAAATTCTTCTTGTCTCTTGAACTGGATAGATGCTTGTTGGAGCTTTAACGAGCATCGCCTCGCAACCTTTAAAGTTCTCAGGTCCTTCCTCCACAAAATTTGCCCATCGAATCTTCTTCCAATTAGTTGTCTTGCCCAAATAGGTTCGCATCACTTCCGCTTTCGATTGGCATTCAATTGGAGAATGAAGCAGATAATCTACTCTCAGTAGCACTGATCACCATTGGTGAGGACTTGACAACTATTGTCTTCCATTAGTCTCTTTGAAGGGTCTTCAAATTTATGCAGAGCTCCTCTACTAGATAACTAAGAGAGCTATAGTACTCGATTTCGCCCATTCTCTTGGGAGTTGAGAAGGCAAAGGTTACTTGATTTCGCCCGCCTCCTCGAGGTTGTACTTCGTGCGTCAAGCTGGTTACTAGACTTCGCCTGCTCTTAGCTCACACTTTCGAAGCACTTGAAGTGTTTGCAATCCTTGTGCTGAGTCAGCTACTATGATTCGCCTTCTCATTGCTATTGAACTTCTGGAATGCAATAAGTTATCACTCCAACTTGGAGTAAGTCTCCGATAGATTTGGTCGCCTTTAGGATTGTACCACCTTCTCTATCATTTCTGTCGCCGACTCCTCTAAGTAGCAAAGGTACAAAGATCGCGTCTTGCTCGCTTCGATCCTTGGTCATGCACTCTTGCATCGACCCGAAGTCCTTCACTCACGGCTATCTTGATGAAAAGTCTACTGACACTGGTCTTACAAAGTTCTCTGTCCTTTGCCCTTCAGCCTTGTCTTGGTACATGGAGTTTGCCAATGCATTCTCCTCCTCCACGGCCCATATCACGACCAAGCGCTCTCCCTCTATGAGAGCAAGGGATCGATGACTCCCCGAAAGTCCCGCCTCTGCGGTACCATAGCATTGCATTGCCCATGGCACTACTATCCGTTGTCTCGCATCTGCGTCCCTTCTTCACGATCGGTAGATCTGCCTCTGCGGCACTACGGAACTCCTCCGAGCCCACCTTCAATCTAACCGATGATTGATCTTGGATAGCTGAGTCCCTCTGGACTCGTCATTGCTTCCTCGCCCTATTTCGACCACTTGCTTCGACACCACTGTGTTCTCTGAGCAGTTCAACTTGGTCACTGGAAAGACAAACTACAACTCTCATGTATGGCCTCCGCCATCATGTTGCAGGGCTTGCACTGCTTCTATTCTCCTTAGCTTCATTGGTCGCAACGTTCGCCTACTCGGCCTTGTCCTTTGACTTGCCGAGCTCCCTTAAGCAAATGTGAGCTCTGAAGTAATTCAACTCTTCAGTCACTCCGATCATACCTCTACATGATCCAATCCCCCCCATGGGACTCCCTAGTACTTGCATCTAAACTTCTTCCTCGATAGTGCACAGCCCCCATAAGCTGATGTCTAAGGCTTCCATTCAATGCAACATTCGATGCACGCACGGAAGACTCGCCTCTGCGATACCATGGCATTCACTGCTTGAATCCATAGTTCTTCTTGTTGTCGTGTTATTCATTGAAGTGGAGCTCCCAGTCACGCTCCCGATCATACCTTTGCATGATCTAGTCCTCCCATGGGACTCACTATGTGTGTCGACTTGCCACAAACCATTCCACCACGATCCGCTGCATTATGTCGCCGCCTGGTGACATCTCCTTGTATTCTGATTCTTATGGTATGAACTCGAACTACGATATTTTTCATGTGTGGACTCCGCCAACACATCGCAGGGCCTCTGCCACCTTCGATTCAGTTCGCTCCTTTGGCAATCGACCTTCGTCCACCCACTCTCGGGTCACACTCGGATGAAGCCTAGCTCTAGGACAATCCATCGCCTAGCAGCTCCTCTGAAGTCCCCGGACTTCGCTGAAATAGGTGCAACATTGTCTAGATCCTGGGACTCTGCCCCTACCAGCACAATCTCCGCTGCGCACCGCTTTCCTCATGGCAACTCGAATAGCAATACTGTGACATATTTTTCAAGAGTAACTACCTCTGTGTCCTCTTGCCCCGTGCCAAGGCCTTCTGGCACTTACTTTGCCTCTGTAAATTGTGTCGCCTTAGTTCCTTCGTCAAATACTTCACCGAGATCAAGTGCATGTGCCTCGAAGCTCCCTTCATCTTTGGCATCATGCAAGATGAGTCTACTCCATCAGAATAAAGAACCCTTGGAACGACATGATCCTACTCTTGTCTCTGCAAGAGTCCATGTCTTTGACCTCTGTCTAAGGAAAGCTCCAAGCCTCTGCTCCATGTTCTATCTTCTAGGCCAACTCCCTTCATGCGGCTTGGGTACATCACCAAGTTACCCCCAAGTTTCTCCGCTTCTCGATTTGCATTACGTTAATGGTAGCCCTCACGTCCACTATTCCATGGGTCAGCCCTCTGTTGAGTCCGATCTCCCTATCGGCTCCAAGTGTGCTATCATTCTGTGTTGTCTTGGGTCGCTGCCCCACTTGATCTCGCTATGCATCCACCAATGCATTGCCTCTTGCGAGATCATACGATAACTCCTCGTCGCTCGCTTGATCCATCAAGCTTTGTCTCGAGATACTCCTCAACCAGTGCGGTTCATTGCACATGATTTTCTCTCTGAAGAATCAGGACTTATCCCTCTTGGATATCTACCCCGTTGGAGCAACTTCTCTCTTCGCATCCTTCTCTCTGGAAGTTTTGGAGACCATCATCCCCTTAGACTACTCCGCCTTTACTAAACAAACTATGCTGAATTTTGCCTCTGTAAATGCACTTGCTAGATTACGACACTTCGCCAATACAGCTCGCACTACACCCCTCTGGGTCTAGCAACATGCTGAACCTGCTACACACTTCAGCCTCTTACGAAAGTATCCTGCACATGCCGAAGAGAAAGTTTCAATGCTCCATGGCGCTGACCTTCGGCCGCCTTGGGATGGCCATGGACAATCCATCGTTCGCATGCAAAGCCTTGCATGAGTATCGAATTCCTTGAGTTTGCAACTCCCCTCACCTTTATGAGCTTTGCACAACTCTTTCGATCGTTGAACAACCCACTCCACCTTGCATGGTCTCATCCTTTGCCAAGCACTCCACTTGCCTCAAGCACCGTTAAGTTTGGGTGTTAACGTCGAGCCACTGCTTGAACTCAGTCATCCCGACCTTTGTACGCTACGTAATTTTTTTTAGCTTGTTATCCTCGTGATGCCTCTTGCACGAAGGGTTGGCCATTCTTCTAAATGCTATTCTCGGATGCCCACTCCTCTGAGTGACTCCTTCCCCTACAACTCTAGGTCTATTTCCTAAATGGTCGCGCATGTTGGCTGCCCTCAACGCAGCCTCGCTAGGTCCCCACGTTTGCATGCTAAGTGTTTCTAAGTGGGCTTGTCCTGCTCTGATACCATCTGTCACGGACTTAGCTGGGTTTGCTTAAGCCGTGCGGCACCATTGCGTGTCACCACAAAGGTCAGCCTTCCCGAAATCTCCTACGATCCCTTAGGACCTACAAAAGAGAAGACGGGATAGCGAAAGCGCTTCACACGGGATCCACAAGCCACCCTTTCAACAAACACTTAATAAACAATGTAAATTCCAACCATGGACATCATAAGCTCAGAACGGTTGCACAACAAAGGCATAAATTGGTCCACTGTAGATCGAAATCTAGCACAAGTGTCCACATGATACAAACTTTCTGTACAATCCGACAATGGCTGTCAAACTCACTCAAATGGGGCATTTCGCCTTTGGCGAGCCATTTACAAGCTTTACAAGTTAGAACAAACTAAAAAGGGACACGGACATGCATAAGCATTACACCGGACAAGCCATTTACAAAATGTCCATGACAATAGGGCATCTATGACTAGTAATCTTCTACTTGATCTAAAGCCAATTACTTATGTATTTGATCAGACCCCTATGATGCTCAAAGATAATATGAGACAATGGCTTCGTTAGTAGATCTATGATATTATCTTCGGGTGGAATTCTTTTCACTACTACATCTTTTCGGGCCATGATCCCTCTAACAACTTGGAACCTCCTCAGAATACTTTTGATGAGATTTAGGTTCACTCATTTAAGCAATCGCTTGTAATTATCGCAATATAAGGGAATCGTCTCCTTGTTGCCCGACATAACTTCTAAATCTATGATGAATTTCTTCATCCATGCTTCCTCTTTTATTGCCTCTATCATAGCAATGTACTTCGCCTCTATGGTCGAGTCAGTAATAGTGTCTTGCTTGAAACTCTTCCAGCATACTGTTCCTCCAGTCAGGGTGAACATATACCCTGAATTAGACTTGCTATCAAAGACATCAGACTGAAAGCTTAAGTCAGTGTAGCCATCAAGCCTGAGGTTACTTTCTCCATACACTAGAAAAAGATCCTTAGTTCTTCTCAAGTACTTAAGGATACACTTTACTTCTTTCCAGTGCTCCACGCCTAGATCTACCTGATACCTGTTCATGACACTCAGAGCATGCGCTATATCATGTCTGGTACATAGCATAGCATACATGATAGATCTTGTCACTGAAACATAGTGTATCATATCCATATCAGTCCTTTCTTCAGGAGTTTTTAGGGACATACTTCTAGAAATTGATATCCTTTGTCTCATTAGTATGAGACCTCTCTTGGAATTTTTTATACCAAACCTTTTAAAAATGGTGTCTATGTACCTGGACTAAGACAACTCAAGCATCCTCTTGGATCTATCTCTATAGATCCGAATCCACAATATGTAGGATGCTTCCCCTAAGTCCTTTTATGGAGAAGTGTTTAGATAGCCAAGCCTTTACTGTGGAGAGCATTCCTACATTATTCTCAATGATCAGGATGTCATCCACATACAGTACCAAAAAGGTGATAGCACTCTCACTCACCTCCCTATACACACAAAGCTCATTTTCATTCTTAACGAAGTCATGAGATCTGATCGCCTCATCAAATCTTATGTTCCAACTTCAAGAAGCTTGCTTTAGTCCATAGATAAGCCTAAGCAACATGCACACCTTATTAGGACTATCCTTGAATACGAATCTCTCAAGCTATATCATATACACCTCATCATCGAGGTTGCCATTGAGGAACGTAATTTTCATGTTCATCTACTAGATCTCATAATCATAGTGTGCTATAATAGCCAATAGAATTCAGATAAATTTTAGCATGGCTACGGGTGATAAAGTTTCGTCATAGCCAACATCTTGCTTTGATGATACCCCTCAGCCACTAGTCTTGCTTTATAAGTCTCTACCTTTCCATCTACTCCGATCATCTTCTTGAAGATCTACTTGTAGCCAATGGATACGATACCCTTGGGTGCATCAACTAGGTTCCAAACCTTATTGGAGTACATGGAATCTATCTTTGAATTCATAGTTTCTTACCACTTTCTAGAGTCTATACTCATAATAGCATCCTCATAGGTCTGAGAATCAATATCCTTAACATCATCTCCTCTAATATATCCCATATATCTCTCAAGAGGATGAAATACTCTGTCGAACCTATGAAAGTCAGAACTTGTGTGTTAGGTACCTGAACAGATTCTGTCTATAGAATGGTGCTTGAGCTAGGTTCCGTTTTTGATTTCAACTTGTCGAAGTTGTGTCTCTTAATGTAGGCAGGGCAGTCCCAAATCTTAGCAATCGTAAGATCGAGCTTCTTCCCTTTTCATATCTTATATAGAATAGACACCATCGATTTAGTTGAAATTCTGTTCAAAAGGTAAGTTGTGAACTCTAGGGTGTATCCCCATAATGAGATGGGCGGATCGATGAAACTCATCATGGACCACACTATATCTAACGGTGTTTGATTCTTCCTTTCGGATACACCATTAAACTAGGGAGTGTAAGAAAGTGTCCATTGGGACAGAATCTCATGGTCCCTGAGGAATTGGGTAAACTCTACGCTCAAGTACTCACCTCCTCGATCTGATCTAAGAGTCTTAATACTCTTTCTAGTCTAGTTCTCCACTTCATTCTTATACTTCTTGAATTTCTCGAAGGCCTCAGACTTGTACTTCATCAAGTACACATATCCATATCTTGAGAAATCGTCAGTAGAAGTAATCAAGTAGGAGTAACTGCTAGTTATAGGTGCCCTACAAGCCAATCACACGAGTGATGACACTTGTGACTTAACATGCACTCTTTCTTTCGCTTATTATATAGGCATTTTATCACTTTATCTTACGTGTTACATATATTGTGATGTCCTTAGATCTGTGCAATGAAAATCGGATCGTGATGAGATCATGATAATGAGACCGATTCACGTTTAAACACAAACCCTAAATAATCCCGATCATAGGTTACTCGAAAGGGATATCGAGATAATGGGATAGACTGGTGTGCTGTATACCTGTCCATATGATGGAGGTGGCTAGTCTCATAGCTACTCGTGTAGAGACACTAAGGATACAATACAAGTGCTCATTGGAGAATGAGTTCACTGATTGATCTACTTACGGAATGCTGGATGGTTATTGATACCTCACGTCAGACAGCGATTCCATAGTCCTAGTAGTGTATCTGGTCCTTAGACTTGAGACACCAAGGATGTCCTATATGAGTACTCCACTCTTTGATAATGGACTTATAGATTTGGAAGTTTCAGATCTAGTACAATCAGTTATTGGGAGTGGTAGCCAACCTTACGAGTACTATTGATTGTCAATAGAGGATCATCCGCTCTCGATATCATGAGAGGAATATCTCATGTATTCTTACTCAAATAAATCCTTGGCCAAAGTTATTCGGATTGAGAAAGAAAGAGGTTCTCTGGGAGAATATGATAAAAGCGAGACTCGAGGAGAGACCGTATGGGCTTAATAACACCATGCCCAGTATAGGGTCTCTTGGATATTAGATGGATGAGGGATTATAGATACATGGTAACTGAGGACAGATATATCTAAAGGATTGAATTCCCCTGTATTGTCTGGAGACTACGGCATAGTGGCCTAGTATGTCCGCAGTCGATGAGTCGGGTGAATTTTTATAGAGATAATAATTCACTAAGTCAGAAGGAGTTCTAACAAGTATGACTCACGGCTAGCTCAATATTGGGCCTAGAGGGTCACACACATATGGTATGTGTTGCGACAAGTAGAGGTTTGGATATGAGATATCCATCGGAGCCCCTATCTTATTGGATATCCAATAAGCCCCTGAATTATTGGATCCTAAGATGAGATCTAATAAGAGCTAATAAGAGATTATTGGGCAGAGACCCATTAATCTAAGAGGCTTGGTAATTGGATAGATATCCAACACACAATAGGGCAGGATCCATTAGGGTTTACAAGGGGCCTCTATAAATAGGAGGGAATTGAAGGCCCATAGGCTGGGGGTTCTCTCAGAAGCCACCTTTTATTCTCCTCTGCCCAAGAGAGGAGTATCATCGTAGTCCCTGTCGTGTGAATACCGCTAGAGAGGAGGACGCTTGACCTTCTTCATCTTCTCCTACAGATCTGCAAGGATTCAGAGATTTACGATCTCCCTAGGTATATTTCTTTAATGCATGCAGTTTTCACAGATTTGTTTTTGACTCACTGATCTTCGCACGATGACGGAACCTTTCATGGAAATTCAAGGTTTTTATTTTCTGTTCTTCCGCTGTGCATGAGATGTCGCCCCCTGTGGATTTCCCAACAGTAACCACCTATGGTATGAATTAACATGGGATCACATACATCACTATGTATGAGTTCTAACTTTTAGGATCAAGAACGACACTAAGGGGGGTGTCAATTAGTACAGTAGTAAAAAACATCGATTTCAAAAAATCGTTTCGGTGAAGATGTTACATTCAACGAAAACACATTTCAATAAAAATGTTTAACTTTGAATACGTTTGCAAAGGGGTTAAGAAGAAGTAGGATAGTTGCAGTTAAGTAAAAAAGAATGTAGTAAAAGTAATGAAGAATGCAGTAAAAGTAAAGTATACAGCAAGAAGAGAACACACTAATTTATAGTAGTTTGGTTATCCGACCTATGTCCACTTCTGATACCTCCTCCGATGAGATCACCGACTTCTACTATTAATCTTTCTTCAAGGGTATAGATCAATTACCCATTTACAGAACTCTTTACAAGTGGCTCACTCTCCTTATACAAGCTTCTAACACTTAGAATCAGTGGAGGTAAACTATCAAGTTTTACAAGCAATTTCACTATAGTCTCAATTCTTTATGTTCACTTTTCTATATCAAATAAGCTGAGAAGTAAGGGGTATTTATAGGCCTCAATTGGCTTTAAAAATAAAAACAAAAAAGGTCTCATCCCGGATTTTTGAGGTCTTAGCAATACCACTGTCAATTGACTTTGACACTAGGTGGTACTATCACCTAGTCCGGCGATACTACCGCCAGACAGAGTCCTGGCTACTAGAACTATGCGGTACCACTGTCCAATCTAGCGGTACTACTACTTAGCAATTAATAACTACTTGGCGGTACAATCGCCCAAACACTTGGGAGATTGAGCCCTGGGTGGTTCCACCGCCCAGTCTAGTGGTGCCACTATCAAATAGGGTTCAGCAGCACTGTTTGGGCCATGTGTTCAGCCCAAACCATTCTGATTGTGAGCCTAGTTGGCTCCTAACAAAGTTAATAGGATTACCTCCCAAACCTAACTATAATTACACCCTAACTACGACATTTAAGGCATATACTAAAGTAAACAAGTCCGGTAAGTCAAAATTTCTTCCGGCGAGCTTCCGACGAATTTTCGACGAACTCTCGATAATCTTCCAATGGACTTCCGGCAAGCTCCTGGACTCTCGACGATCTTCTTAGCGAGTTCCGATGAGCTTCTTTGGCAAGCTTCGATTTTCTCGGTGAGCTCCGACGAACTTCCGATGACCTTCTCGGTGAACTTCCGACGTATATTTTGGCAATCTCCTGACAAACTCTCAGTAAATTCTAGCAATACTGCCAATGAATTTTCAAACTCCCGATGAACTCTCCGACTCCCAACATATTGTTCGATCTTAACTCTGGCACTACATGTTGCTTTATGCCTTGATCGCTATTGTAGTTAATCACACATACTTTTCTCAACATATAGATTAGATCAAATAATTTATAAATTAATTTTATCATCAAAATCTAAGATTCAATAATCTCCCCCTTTTTTATGATAACAACCAATTGATGATGGAATTAACCTTAACTCCCCCTATCTATATGTCATACTTGAGAAAAGACACACTTGAATTCAAGACCCTTGAATTCAAGCTCTAACCGATAAATTATATGTATTTTAACTTATCGACATGCACAACATGATACTAAGCATGATACTTCAATTCAAAACACAATATCACACATTTATCATGATACCAAAATGATGTCAAAGCATGATAACCATTTTCAAGTCTAATATCAAATGATGATAGACATTCATCATTTTAAAGCATGAAACCAACTTCAAATACGATATTTAGCATGATACAAACTTCAAGTTAGATACCAAATGATAATTCATCATTTCAAAGTACGATACCAATTTCAAATAGGATATTAGGCATGATACTCATTTTAAGTTCAATACAAAATCATAATGATAGACATTTATCATTTCGATACCAAATCAAATATGATAGTGAGCATGACAAAAAGTTATCATTTTAAGTATGAAACTTTTTTAAGCATCCATAATACATTTCAAGCATGTACGATGTGTTTCAAGCATTCATGATACATTTCAAGCATTTACGATGCGTTTCAAGCATTCCTGATACATTCAAGCATTTACGATATGATACATACGATACATTTTACGCATTTATGATACAAAACATATTTCAAGCATACATTTCAAGTTTTCATCAATTTGCCACTTTCTCCCCCTTTGTCATCAAAAAAAAGAAATGGGCAATCATTTTATGCAAGCAAGGTTTTTCATCATTACAATAGCAAGATAGTGATTTTTTATCCGGCCAAGTAAAGAGGAAATGTACAAACTAACACTACTCATGCTAGAACTTGAGTAGGATTCTTCTTGAAAGGGAAAATGTGAGAGTACAAGGAAAAATTCCATTCATCAAGAAGGATTGATCAATCAAAAGGCCATGAATAGTAGAAGGAAAAGAAATCATTCAAAAATTCATCAAACTTCTACTTTTCATCTAGAGTTCATGACATAGAAAAAAAATCCATGAATCATATAAGGAAAGCAATTTGTTCAAGCTAATGGAAATTGAGTTCATCAAGAGCCAAGTATATCATTTCATGATGTAAATGATATTTTTATAAAATCCATAAATGTCACTTTCTATCAAATAAAATTCATTCATGTTGTAAAAATTCACACAAGAATCAAGTATCAATGAACTCCGTAAACAATATTTCAATCAAATGACACCTTTATCAAATAAGATCCGTGAATGATATTTTTATCAAATAAAATTCATTCATAATGAAATCCATGAATAAAAATTGAAGACTACAGCCTATTAAATAAAATCCATTCATAATTATTGCAAAAATTTGCACAAGAATGAAATCCGTGAATGAGGGGAGCATTCTAAGAGTATCAAAAGTCATCAAATGATAAAGCAAGGGTATCAAAAATTCATGAAATAAACTTGATACCAAGATAAGAGGAAGATCATACGAAATAAATTTGATAAGAAGCTTCCATTTTTGAAGATCAAAAAAGTTTAAAAAAAAAGCAAACATGAAACTCAAGCATTCAGACAATTTAACATCTTTAATTAGTGCATCATACGAAACTTAAAGGGAAATATGTACCATTACAACATAGGAGTTAAGAAGTGCATTACAACATATAAAGTCAAGAAGTACAACATAGAGTTCTAAAAAATATAAGCTACTCATCGGGTGGTACATCGAAGTGTCTAAACAAGGTATTAATTTGATGATGAATTTATTGCACTTCAGTTAAGATCTCATCTTGTTACAATTTAAGTTGTGCTTGTTGTGATTGAAGTTGATCCAGTCGAGTCATTATATGATCAGTAGATGATGAAGGTGTTGGATCCATCGGTGTTGCCTCAAATGGACTAAGGAGAGGAGATTGATTACCCCTAAATACCAGTGTTTCAGGTTCTGGTTCAAGGAGGGGAGGATCGATTCTTCTAGATAGCTAAGTCCAAATTTCATTTCTTAGTATGCACCTTAATCGTCTAAGTAGGTTTCTATTGATTATATTGTATCTATCTACCTTTATTGTTTCCTTATTTTGTGGTATCATAATGTTATATGCATGCATTAACCTAGTGATTAGGCCACCATATGAAAGAATTAAATCTTTAGTTGATAGGTTGATCATGTTTTATCGAATTAAGTATCCAAAGCAATTTTGATATCCGACCATGATCCAATACATTATACCTAATTCCATTTGATTTACCTCATTATGATGATATTATTTTGGAAGCAAAATGCCTATTATGATATGATAAAGTACTTCAAAATTAAAGGGCAATATGTGTTCATAATTTTCAGGAACGATCGGCAAGTTTAGGTTTCCAAAAATGATACCTAAGGCTTCAAAGTAGCTTATTCTAATTGCATCTAAATCTCATTGACCTCTAAAGTAGTAACATCTTCTTTTCTCAAAAATTTCTATAAGGTTGTAAATGACATTGTCCGTAATTAGTATATGATGCCCTAGGAGATAGGTTGATACATTATCGTCTTCGTCTATATTCAAATTATTGTAAAATAAATGAACAAGTATAGGGTATATTGGTTCACTAATTTGCAGGATAGGAAGAACATCTATGTTAGCAAACCATTGGATAGGCTTTAAATCCTCCAATTCTTCTAGATCTACATATTTACCCTTGTGTACATTCCTAGATTCAAAGTTAGGGAATTTAAGGGCACTATCATTTGAATTGAATAGAATAAGATTATATGTTTCATCTTCTCTCCTCTTCTCCTTATCCCTTGAGGATCTTCTAGGGGTCATTGGTCTACATATGTAATCAAGGAAAGAAATCTGTATGAAAGTGAAAAAATAACTTCAAGAATTGGGAGAGGGATTTCAAAGAATACCTTCGCAGTGATCTCCTTAGAAGCTTAGATTGATCCTAGAATTTATGGAGTAGAGAGCTCCTTGGTTTTCTAGAGGAGGAGGATGAAGAGTGAAAGGTAGAAGAGGGTTTTTGAGGGATGAGGCAAGTATTGGGGTCGATTCTACCGCCAGTCCTAAAGTGCCTTTTTATAAGGCACTCTCGGGCGGTGCCACTATTGAATCTTGGATTTTGATGATGAAACTAATTGATTATGTTTTGTGGTCTAACTGTGTTTTGAATTACGCAGGTCTACTATCGATCAGGATTAGACAATTAACGCTGGAGGAATTAACGTTATGCCAGAAGTGATCACGTCAAGATATTGGATGTCGAGCCAGAGGTTCGATCGACAATTGGCAGAAGGCTTCGTACGTCGGGAATCGGGCCAAGAAGAGTGGAGTTGCGCCAAGGATATCGGGATTGCGGAGGTTAACCGCCAATTGGGCAACAAGTTGCAAGAGAGGATGATTCACCGAAGAATCGGATGAAGCGTCGACCAATGATGTGTCGAGCAACTGAATGTCAATTCGCGTTGTAGTAATTGTCTAGATTGAAGTAGAGTTTTGTTTGTGTGTATACAGGAATAACTACGATGACAATAAAGACGTAAAGTAAAACAAAGTACCGGAAGACAAGTGTGATGGATCATTGGGAGTTTGAGAGTTCAACGGAAGTCCGAAGATTCATTGGGAGTGCTGCCGGAACTGGCCAAGAACGAGTAGGGAGCTTACCGAAGGGTTTTAGAAAGTTCATTGGAAGATTCATCAGGAGTTTACAGAGCTTGCCAAGAAAGATCGGAGCTTGTCAATAAAGCTCGTTGGAACTCGCCAAGAACATCGTGAAGTCTGGGAGCTTGTTAGGAGTCCGCAGAATAGTTTTCGAGGATTCATCAGAAGACCGTCGGAAGTTTGCCGAAAGCTCACCGGAAGAAGTCTTGACTTATCAGACTTTGTAATAGCTTAGGAAATATCTTTAATTTTATAGTTAGCACGTTAATTTGGGTTAGGATTAGGTATTAATCCTATAATCCAAGTGGGAGCCCATTGGGCCTTATTTCGAACTGGTTTGGGCCGAGTTTAAGGTCGAGACTAGTGTGCTGAAAAGTGCTGGGCGGTGGCACCGCCCAGCACCCGAGAGCATGGGTGGTGGCACCGCTGCCTTGGGCGGTGGAACCACCACATACATCGCCAATCGACAACCGACAAGTCGTGGCACCGTGCACCGAGAACAATGAAAGAGATTCAAATTTGGGCTCCAAATTTGAATCCTCTTAGGGTCTATAAATACCCCAAGTTTTCCTGCAAGAAATATAACAAGCACAACACTTTGAAAGCAAGAAAACATTGTTCAAATCTCTCTAGAAAATCCTCCTTAGTTTTTCACTTGTATTCCACCGAAAGAAAGGAGAGAGTGCTTGTAAGGGTTATCTCCTAAGCCCATCAAAAGGAGAGGTGTTGTAAGGGAGTTCATCCTCACCCATTGGAAGGAGAACAGCTAGTGAAAAGCTGGTGGCCTCAAGCGAAGAGGAATCGAGAGTAGATGTAGGTCGGATGATCGAACCATTATAAATCGGTTTGCATTTACTTTCTTACAACTTACTATACTGCAAACCATCTTCACTTTGCTGCCTTACTTACTCGACTTCCTCTTCATCTTCTTATGTATGCTTTTAGTTTATACGCAATCGAAATCGGGTTTAATCGAAACATATTCTTTTCGTACAAAGTTTTCGAAAGTTGGTTTAAATCGCAAAAAGTTTATCGTATTTATTCGCTGCACTAATTCACCACCCCCCCCCCCCTCTTAGTGCCGCTCGATCCCTAACAGCCACCACCAGCTGGGTGGTGCCACCACCTAAGAACAGAATGTCGTGGCGATGCTACTGCCAGTTCTAGCGATGCCACCATTGGTACATTCTCTTAGGCTTGATTGGGGTTGCAATACTTTTATCACTTGATCAATTGATCTTTCATATTTAACATCTATTTTATAGTGAGTCTAATATTAAATGTTTGACTTAATTATCATGTAATTAATCAAACGAAATCATTCAAGTTCCTTTTGTTTATTAATTTGAATGAACTTCACATTTCTTTTAAGAAAGACAACTCATCAAACCTTTTTAACGTACAAAGAGATTCAATCATATAAAGAGATGTCATAATCATCAAATGATTTCAAGAACATTTTCTTTAGGAGGATTAAGGGAGAACTATTAATGAGAAAATTGATAACTTGAATATTAAGAGAGGAGTTTAGACAAGTGTTTTCGAGAATTACGAAAGCTTGAGTATCAACATATTGTAAGTGGAATCAAGGACATCATCAAAATCACTTTTTGAGAAATCAAACAAAAACAATTTAGCTAGTGTCCCTTAGTCTCAACACTAGTATATTTTGGCATCGTTATTTAAGGTTCAAAGGTTAACGCATAAACGATCAACACGTTTCAATCATTAGGTAATCAATAATCTTTCATTGTTATTTGAGCTAGTGAGCTTGATTATAAGCATGCGTCATCGATGTATCATTTCTCCCTCTTAGCTTGTGATTATTGACACGTTTATAAGAAAGGGTGGTTTTTAGGTACCCATTTAACCTTGGGTCCCTCATAAATCGATCTACTAAACTTATCATTTTGTATAGAGTCTTTTACAGTTCCTTTTGGGAACCTAAATTAATTTGTGTAGACTATATTTCTTAAATGGATATTTATGAGCATAATGTCTGAGTTTATAATCAAAGTTGCATTTGGTGTGGGGTGATACATGCAAGGTAGAGCCTTTAACAAAGTTGATTGAATTTTGGTGAGAGTTACTCACAAATTCGATTCCACCTCTTCTATGAACGTGACCCTTATTGGCAAGGATCATGTTCAAGGACTTGTTATTAATCTTAAACTTTTTTAAAGTTTCGTTTAGTAGCAAGTTCTCCTTTTTAAGTGCCTCTAAGTATTTATACTTGGTGCATGGAGGCGATAAAGTATTGTCATACTTAAGTTTTTCAAATTCACTATTTAAAAAGATATGCTCTTTTTTCAATAAATTATACTTTTTATTAATTAATCTACACTTATCGAATAAAACATGAAAAGTACTCAATAGTTCATCAAAAGATAAATTTGCATCTAATGAACTACTTCTCTCTTCGCCGATTGCCATTAGCGCGTAGTTAGCAATCTCCTTATTGCTTTGCTCTTCTTCTTCATAAGTGCTCAAATCACCCCACGTTGCTTTGAGCGTCTTCTTCTTCGGTTGTTTCTTCTTCTTCGATTGTTTCTTCTTTATATGGGGATATTCACTTTTGAAGTATCCTGGCTTTTTACATTCGTAGCAAATGATTTATTCTTTCTTAAGTTTAATTTTATTTTTAGTATTATTTTTAGATTTACTTCTTCTTATGAATTTTTTGAACTTTCTTGTCAAGAGTGCCAAGTCATCATCATTGTCTTCATCACTTGAACTTTCTTTCAAGTAGTCTCTATGAGTTCTTAGTGTCATATCCTTCCTGTTCTTAAGAAAATTGTTCTCAAGCTCTTTATGAGCGTTGCAAGTCATCTCATAGGTCATTAGAGACCCGATAAGTGCTAGTCATATGTGCCCTGCAAGCCAATCACACAAGTGATGGCACTTGTGACTTGATATGCACTCTTTCTCTTTGCTTATTATTAGATATTTTATCACTTTATCTTGTGTGGTGCATATATTGTGATGTCCTTGGATCTGTGCAATGATAATCGGATTGTGATGAGATCATAATAATGAGACTGATTCACCTTTAAACACAAACCCTAAATAATCCTAGTAATAGGTTATTCGAGAGGGACATCGAAATAACCGGATAGACTGGTATGCTGTATACCCGTCCATATGATGGAGGTACCTGGTCTCATAGTTACTCGTGTGGGGACACTAAGGGTACAGTGCAGGTGGTCATTGGAGAATGAGTTCACTGATTGATCCGCCTACGGAATGCTGGATAGTTATTGATACCTCACGTCAGACAGTGATTTCATAGTCCCAGTAGTATATCTGATCCTTAGACTTGAGACATTAAGGATGTCCTATTTGAGTACTCCACTCTTTGATACCAGACTTATAGGTTTGGAAAGTTTCAGATCTAGTACAGTTGGTTATTGGGAGTGGTAGCCAACCTTACGAGGGCTATTGAGTGTCAATAAAGGATCATCCGCTCTCGATATCATGAGAGGAATATCTCATGTATTCTTGCTCAAACAAATCCTTGGCCAAGGTTATTCAGATTGAAAGAGAAAGAATTCTCCGGGAGAATCCGACAAGAGCAAGACTCGAGGAGAGACTGTATGGGCCTGACAGCACCATGCCCGATATAGGGTCTCTGGGATATTAGTTGGATAAGGGACTATAGATACATGGTAACTGAGGACAAATAGGTCCAAAGGATTGGATTCCCCTGTATCGTCTGAGGGCTGCGGCGTGGTGGCCTAGTACATCTGCAATCGATGAGTTGGGTGAATTATTATAGAGATAATAATTCACTAAGTCAGAAGGAGTTCTGACAAGTATGAGTCACGGCCAGCTCGATATTAAGCCTAGAGGATCACACATATGGCAGGTGTTGCGACGAGTAGAGGTTCAGATATGAGATATCTGTTGGAGCCCCTAATTTATTGGATATCCATTAAGCCCCTAAATTATTGGATCCTAAGATGAAATCCAATAATTGCTAATAAGAGATTATTGGGTAGAGACTCACTAATCCAAGAGGCTTGGGTAATTGGATGGAGATCCAATACCCAACAGGGCAAGATCCATTAGGGTTTACAAGGGGCCTATATAAATAGGAGAGAACCAAAACTCTATAGGCCAGGAGTTCTTTTTGGTGGCCACCTCTTGTTCTCCTCTCCCGAGAGAGGTGCATCGTCATAGTTCCTACCGTATGAATACCACTAGAGAGGAGGACGCTTGACCTTCTTCATCCTCTCCTACAGATATGTAGAGATTTAGGGATATACGATCTCCCTAGGTATTTTCTTTTACATATGCAGTTTTCGCAGATTTATTTTTGATGCATCGATCTTTACGCGATGATGGAACCTTTCTACGGGAAATCTGTGGTTTTGTTTTTTATTCTTCTGCTGCGCATGAGATGTCACCCCATAGAATTTCCCAACAATAAGTTCTTCGAGTGGGAAATTGTTCAGATCCTTGGCCTCTTGAATGATCGTTACTTTAGGGTCTCAACTCTTTGGAAGAGATCTTAATATTTTATTAACAAGTTCAAAGTTAGAAAAACTTTTACCAAGGGCTTTTAGACCATTGACGATATCCGTAAATTGGGTGTACATGTCTCCAATGGTCTCGCTTGGTTTCATACAAAATAATTCGTAACTATAAACTAAAAGATTTATTTTAGACTCCTTTACTCTACTAGTGCCTTCGTGTGTGATTTCGAGTTTATGCCAAATATCAAAAGTAGTTTCACAAATAAAAACTTGATTGAATTTATTCTTATCTAAAGCGCAATACAAGGCATTCATAGCCTTGGCATTTAAAAAGAAAGTCTTCTTCTCTAACTCATTTCAATCGTTCATTGAAAGAAAAGACTTTTGAAAGTTATTTTCAATAATATTCTATAATTCAAAATCTATAGAAATCAAAAAGATTCTTATCCTAGTTTTTTAATATGTATAATCCGTAACATTGAACATGGGTAGACGTGTGATTGAATAACTCTCTAGATTTCCAACAAATGTCATCTCTCTTAGGTTTTAAACCAAAATGAGAGTGATCTTGCTCTGATACCAATTGTTCGGATCAAGAACGACACTAAGAGGGGGAGGGGGATGAATTAGTGTAGCGGTTAAAAATATTGATTCAAAATTTTGTTTCAGTGAAGATGTTACTTTCGACGAAAACATATTTCGACAAGAACGTTTAACTTTAAATATGTTTGCAATGGGGTTGAGAAGAAGTAGTGCAATTGTAGTTAAGTAAAGAAGAATGCAATAAAAGTAAAGTATACAACAAGAAGAGAACATACCAATTTATAGTGGTTCGGTCATCCGACCTACTTCCACTTTCAATACCATCTCCGACAAGGTCATCGGTTTTCACTATTGATTTTTCTTCAAGGGCAAAGATCAATCACCTCTTTACATAACTCTTTACAAGTGGTTCACTTTCCTTATACAAGCTTCTAATACTTAGAATCGGTAAAGGTGAACTCTCAAGTTTTACAAGCGATTTTACTATAGTCTCAGTTTTTATATTCACTTCTCTATGTCAAACAAGCTGAGAAGTAATTGATATTTATATGCCTCAATTAGCTTCAAAAATAGAGCAAAAAAAGGTCTCATCTCGGATTTTCGAAGTCTTGGAAATACCACCGCTAGTTGACTTTGATACTAGGCGGTACCACCACCTAATCTGGCGGTTCTACTGCCAAACAGAGTCTTGGATACTGGAACTAGGCGATACTACCTCATGGCTTTATGATCCTACCATCGCCTAGTAGAGTCCTAGCGGTAAACCCACCCCCCCCCCACCCTCTTAGTGCCTTTATGATCCTAACAAATTCGAATGGCTTCCCGTAAACTATTGTTCATGGGGATCGATAGGTCATTACTGCCTCCGCGCCATTGTCTTGTGGGTTGGGGGGTGACTCGAGTGTCATCTTTCAAGTCAGCACCTCTGTGACGACTAGTTGGAGGACTTAGATTGGTTATTAGAATATTCTCTATCATTTGTCCCCCCGTAAAGGTGTGCTTCAGAGCTCTTGCAAAAGAGTTTGAAGCACATCATTTAGTCCATTTGACATGGGAGCATTCAGGATCTCATCTTGTAGGTCAAGTTTTTTCAATTCATGTGTTTTGGGTATATTGGTTCTGTGTTTCCATCGTAGCAGATATCTCTTGGTATGGGTTAAGTTTTTCAGACTCATATGCCTCGAGCACATTTGGCCCAAGGTCTCAACTGTGATGGATTCGTCTTAGCGCGAGTTAGATTTTACTGACTCACATGCCTTTAATAATTACAAGACAATATAATAATATAAAATATCATTTAAAATATCTTATAAATGATAAATTTTTTATTATAATTCACATCCCACAAGCTTACTATCCTAGGTCACTTTGACAATTATCAATCAAATAAAACTTAAATGTATGAGTTATGAATAATATTTATTAAATTTCTTCAATCTAATTTATGCTAAAATAGTTTAATAATAATAAATATAATAATCATAATAATTATCAAACATTAATCAGCATAAAGAAAAACTTATATGATAACTATAACTAGAAATCATACCTTTATATAAAAAATAAATATTATTTTATAATCTCAAATATATGTATGTGAATAACCAAACAAATATCTAAGAATAATTATTAGATTTTTATTTATCATATGTAAAATTTTATAAACATGTCATATGAGAAAAATATAAAATAAAAATAAAAATATAATTTTAAATTTTTAAATTTTATATAGAACCCTAAATTACACCAATCAACCCTATTTATTGGATAGGCTCAGAATTACACTACCTAAATTAGGCTCATAGATTTGAGTCAACTAGTCATCAAATTAGGTCCGTCAAGATTAAAATTGATCAAATTTTGACTTACTCTAAGTTTAATCAAAACTTAATAGATCGAATCTAAATCCAATTAAGTAGTCAAAATATAATCATAATTAGATCTGATCAAAATATTTGATTATAATAAATTAAATTAATCAATTTTATAATTAAGGACAGGTTAGAAAATTTTAACTTTTGAAGGGTAAAATTATAATTTAACATGAGGCATAATGGATATATTTGATTGTGTTTATATTTGTATATATTTTATTCTATTTATATTTGAATATATTTATATTTAAATATCATAAATAATTTTTTATTATTTAAAATATTTGATATTATTAGTTAGTTTTGATAATAATTTATCTTATTTAAAATTAAATGGATTAATCAAGAGAATATGAAAAATCCACCGTTCCTCCACCCTAAACGAAATTTTTCCCTGCATCATATAAATGGGGAATGAGATGAGATAGCAGTGATATTATTAATATAATATAAGTTTTAATAAATATTATTTTATTTAAAAATAAATGAATTAATTAAAAAATAAAAAATCTACTGTTCCTATTCTCTCTCTACCTAAGTAGCATTATTGATAGCCTAAGTAATGCATAAAATGCTTTGCAAGTTGATCATCTGTGTTATGCAGTCAATCTAATATGATTGATTGTAGCATTTTTCTCATTATACAATCCACTATAATATGTTATAATAAACATCTTTCTTGATGGAATAATTATGATAATCTTTTTTCAAACAAAAAAGACGCACTAACTAAGAAAAATTAAACTTTTATTTATGGATGAAATTTTTTTATGACACATTTTTTAAATCAAATTATAAACATAGCACCTGACATCATTAATATATATTGCAATAATTATTTTGTGTAAGCTTGAGAGTTAATCATCATAGTGACATATACTCTAGAAGCTTAAAATTATTCCTTAAGATATTTTTTCAAACTATATTCAAAACTCAATATAGTAGCTTTTTTTCTTTTTTATATAAAATATAAATGAAAAGACTAGATTTGATATTAATATCCTGTTGTTATAAGGAGAGTACCATCGATCATGAGTCGGTAAAGCTTGTTCTTGACTCGAAAGCACGGTGTTGTTTGAAGAACCCTTATGGCAGACCTCTATGACGATTGATGCAAAACCGAGATATATGAAGTGGCTCCAAAGTGATCTTCAAGGCATTTTCGAGTATCCGAGTTGGATTCGATCTCCTTGGTAGATTTTGTATAAAAATCAACGTTGGGGGGAGTTTCTTGATCCGACCTCTCTAATGCTAAAGTTAGTTTCTAGAGGTTGTGTGGGGGTGTGAAGGATTTTTAAAGAGAGGGCTGACCCTTGGGTTGATATTGGGGATCAGCTTTTACACCTGACCAGTTGATGGAATCATTTGAAATGATTGTAACGCCCTCCCTTTGGCATTTTATCCATGCAGGCGACAGGCCCGAATAGCCTCCCGTGGACTATTATACATGGAGGCAGACTGAGGGGGGCCAAGCATAAATGACCTTCCATTGACTTCTGTCCATGGAGGCTTAGTATAAGTCTGATTTTTTAAACTCACATGCCTCAAGCACATTTGGCCTAAATCTCCATCATGGTGGATTCGTCTTAGCGCTAGTCGGATTTTCCCGATTCATATGCCTTTGGCAGTCATAAGTCTAATACAATAATATAAAATATAATTTAAAATATCTTATACATGATAAAATATTTATTATAATTCACATCCCATAAGCTTACCATTGTATGCCACTTTAACGGTTACCAATCAAATAAAAATTAGGGATATGAGTTATAAATAATATTCATTAAATTTATTTAATATAATTAATACTAAAATAATTTAATAATAATAATCATAATCATAATAATTATCGAACATTAATCAGTAAAAAGAATAACTCATATGATAACTATAACTATAAATCATACCTTTATGTTAAAAATAAATATTGTTTCATAACTTCAAACATATGCATATGAATAACCAAACAAATACCTAACAACAATAATTAGATTTTTATTCAACTCATACAAAATTTTATAAACTTATCATATGAGAAAATTATAAAAATATATATATAATTTATATATTTTAAATTTCACATAGAATTCTAAATTAGATCAGTTAACTCTATTTATTAGGTAAGCCTAGAATTAGACTATCTAAATTGAGCTCAAATAATTTGAGTCAACTATTTACCAAATTAGATATGCCAAAATTAAAATTAATCAAAATTTAACTTTCTTCAAATTCAATCAAAACTTAATTGATCGAATCTAAATATAATCAAGCAATCAAAATATAGTTATGATAGTTCAAACAAAATATGATTAAAATAAATCAAATTAATCAATTTTATAATTTAAGGTCATAAGTCAAAAATTTTTAACTTCTGAAGTGTAAAATTATAATTTTACATAGATATAATGAAAATATTTATTTTTAATGGGCATAACTAGAACATAAAATTTAATGACATAGATTGAAATATTTTTTTATTTCCAAGGGGTAAAAATATCATTTTCTAAAAATCTTAATTCTCATTTTCCTTCCATGGGTGCTGCACGAGGTGTGGTCGTCGCCTTGCACTCACACGTGGGTTTCGCCAACAGTGCTTCAGCTATATGTCGTGTAGCCACAGGGAACGATGGCCTTCAGCATTTAGTCGACGCCGGGCGCAACCAACAAATGCTACAGCAATGTTGATGTAGCCACCACATGTAGTGATAATCATGGTGCTGTTGAAGCCACTTGCAACTAAGGCAAGTTGGTCACCGTCAACTGTCGCAATCTATGATACTTTCGTTGTGTACGTAATCATTGCCCGTGATTAAGTTGGCGACCACTGGAGGTCACTACCCTTAATAATACTATCACCAACAACAAGTTGTCAATAGTGGTCAATAAATCAAACACGAAGGATCTCACATCATTTGCAAGTATATGATAGGATAGACTATATATAAAAGCATATTAACAATACAAATATATAACTTAAGCATTATAAATCAAAACCAAATAATATGTTTTTGTAAGCTACTAACAAACAGATCTAAATACAAAATAGATCTGAAATACTTTTATGATATAAAGTCTTTTATTTTAAAACATGATTCTGATATCAATTGTAAGCATAAAAATCATAATATGCTATTGTTATACAAAAAAAATTAATATCAAAAAATAAAATCAAATAATAATAGATCAAATTTATGAGAGGTATCTTTTGATGCTACTCCAAAAGCTTTTATCTAATCTATAAGTGCACCATCATCGGATCCAAAAACTATAACGATACCACTCTACAAGAAAATTAGACTCACCTTATATTCTTTTTCTATTTTTCATACGATCGCTATGAGTGATGAATTAGGGACAAAGAGGAGATAAGAGAATATTTATAATCACTGCTGGGTTATTTTATCCCTAGAAGGTTATGTCCTTTTATAGACAAGAGCAAAAATCTAGAATAAATAATTAGGGGAGTCCCTCTCATTAAGGTCATCTCCTAAGCAATATTATCATAATTAAATTTTGTTTCTATTAATCAATGATCATAATCAGAATATAATTGTATCTATAATATATCTTATCTAATAAAATATAATCATATAATATAACAAGTTCGATATGTGAAGTTTGAAAAATGCGAGAAAAGCTTGCGCTTGTCACACCATCCATTTATATAACCACTCACAAGCTTGATAAATGTATCAATTTAACTTTGCTACTCTATCACTTTCTATATAATACTTTCTAGGCAAAATAGTAGAAGAAGCTCCTAAATTTTGTTTTGAATTATTGCTAGTAGCACCTTGAGATTTTTTTTTCACTAAAATCATATAACACATGGTAGGAAAAAAAAAAGGATAACTAATAATTTCAATCTGATAGGAAGTATACTGTCAATCAATTATCATCCAATACGTGATTGTCACGTAGTTTCTAGAGTTGAAGGAGAAGATAGAGATCACCCTCCACTCGTCCACCCACATAAATAAATATCTAAAGCAAAAAGTTATGGGTTGTTCCCTCCTTGTCACCCGCATAGATAAAAAGTCAAAGGGAGATTACCGGAGGCAATTAGAGACTACATCACCAAAGAATATTTCATGGACTATTCCACATAATAAAAAGCTTATATTTAATATAATAAAGAGAAGATTACTTTTTGACCACTTGCATCCATACTTATATATCTCATATTACTAACTTAGGCATCGAAGGGACTGAATCGGAAAATCTCTTATGATCTCGGTCTTTATGCAGATAGCACCTTATAAACTTGACGTTTCCACCTTGGACAACCCTACGTATATGGGTCCAGACTACATCAGGCTGATTAGAATGTCAACATCAAATTTCATCATTTTGTTCATCATTACGAATCACACAAAAGGTGATAGAACTTAAAATAATAATAATATTATTGTTTACGATATAACAATGTGACCAACACATCAATGCTAGACGATCGACACCCGATCACTACCACCTGGTGTAATGGGATAAGCATTATCACATCATGGGTTTGATAGGCCATGATTGCGAATGAACCTAATAGAGGTGCTAGTGCTTACTACGAGAATAACAGCTAATAAAGTCCATTATAAAATAACTCTTTGAGTATGTTCCCAACACACAACTCACTATCTCAAACGTTAGTCGAATCATTCAAATTACTTATTGACTTAAGCATCGAAGGGGTATTGTAGGGAATGCCCCAATGTAATCTCATAGGTATCTGCATATATTCATTTGGTGTTAGAAAGGTTTGACTCGAGATTGACTTGAACGAAGGACCTCAATTGGATCCAAATCAACTCAAGATCCAAATCAACTCATTTAATTTATTAATTAAATGTACATTTAATGTTACTCAAGCTCCTAATCCATTTTTAAAATAAGTTTTAGCAATAAGATAATAAATAAAAAGTTTAAATATGTTAAATAATAAAAATTACATCTATTCTCAATCATAATTTACTTGAAAACATCTGACTAATTATATCACTTTGAAGTTAAGTGCATTTACGTTATCATTTGGAATTTAAAATTGACACCGTGAATCACTTTCACTAGTCATTTTCTTAATTTTTTTATATTTATAATTTTTACAAATAATGTTCAAAAAACAAATTTTGAGACATCAAGCTGACATATCAAAGGAAACATTGCTTTCCTACCAAAAAGGTTGTGGAAACTTTGCATCGACAAGCGATCACAAACCTTAGGGTTTGTGATAGTTTTAGAACTCATCAGATTGGGTAGGAAACAACACAAGTCATAGTGGATCGATAACAAGAGTTTCTTTCAGGAGCATGCGAGAGGAGAATCTTTTTTAGGTCAATGAGATCACCGAGAAAGAGAAGCATGCAAACAAAAATGTCTTGTAGTATACTTTTGGTGTGGCTTTTGGTGACCTTGGAAAGCCCTCTTGTAGTATACCTATCGTCCTATCCAATAGAGTCAAACCATGCTATCTTTATATGCATATTATATTCTAGTGTATGTTTGCAGCTTCATAATCCGATCGTTTGAGTGGCTGCAAGTTTTAGATTCTCATGCATGAAAGGAGCTGAATCTGTTTCTGCATGGAAGAAGAGAAGAGGGTGTCATTTTGTTATTATTTTTTGTTTTGCTGCATATCCTTTATGTTTAAGATGAGGAATAACAACAAATAGTTTATATAAAGTGCCTTATAAAGATAAATATTCAATTTTCTTTGTGCTATGTGAATGTTGTGAACCTTCGTATATTTTCATGAATTATGATATGAGCTTTTTAGGCCAACCTTACACAACTAATCCTTTATTTCTCATGCATATTTCGTAATATTTCTTTCTAAAATAAGATAATATTAAGTTTAATTTAATTATTATTCAAGAGTCTTAGTGTAAAATTTTGGTGCACCAACCAGATTTGACCTAATTCGATAGCATCAGGAAATAATTTATGGACATTCATTTCTAATCTCACTATCTAAGAATATTTATGTGTTATCATAACTATATCTAAATTAGGAGTTCAATTTTATGTAGATATTATTGTCTTTATCCTTATCCTCATCTAAATGACATGAGTGGAGTAAATAATCTTACTTATAGCGACTGCATATTATATATCATTTATACAAAGATGATGGTTTGATGTATCCGTGTGTGAAAATGATAGATTGGAAGATGGCAATGCTATCAGCATCTAAATCATTGAACTAATAGAAAATGAAACCAAAGATGTCAGGTATATTTGTGAAACATGAGACGATTAATCTATATATTAGTAGGTCTGATATGGAGCCACCATTAATGCGTAAGAAAACATTAATTCCAATTGTGAAGAAGACCTTTCGGTATCTCAATTTACTTCAACTATCAAGTTTATTTCTGATACATGAATGCGACAACCAATATTTAGTTGAGGTTGGACTTCGATGTGACGTATGTAGAATACTTTAATATTGTGCATAAAATATAGTTAATTGTGAATCTATCTAATGCACCAATGTGCAATGCTATTTGAGTCGCTAAAGTTGATGTGCTGACTGAAGGATCGGCCTTGTCATTTCCTATTCATTTTACATGGTTTTAGATGACACACAGAGCAGAAGACTATGTATCATGGCTTGGATGATTTCAGGTGACCATTTGGAGAAGCTACATTCGCCATGGCAACTCCGTCGTCCTCGGCCACTGAGCTTCCATTGCATCCCTTGCTGAAGACCTCCTCGATCCTCTCCAGGGGCACCCCCTTCGTCTCGGGGCAGAAGAAGAAGAAGAAGATCCAGGCCAAGATTGCAATGCCGGCGAAGAGGAAGAAGGCACCACCGATGGTGATGGCGTTGTAGAGAGAGATGAAGGTCATGGACACGGTTCCATTCATCACCCTGTTCACAGCCACCCCCATGCTGGCTCCCTGTGCCCTCAACCTCAGGGGAAATATCTCTGAGCTGTAGACCCAGGTGACGGGCGCCAGGCCGATGGAGAAGAAGGCCACGAAGAGCAGCAGGGAGACAATGCAGAGGCCGAGCGCCCATGGCAGCTTTTGCTGGCTGTGATCCGCCATGGTGAGCCCGAACCCCAAGCTCGAGAGGGACAGGATCATCCCGGCCACGCTGGTCAGCAACAGGGGCCTCCTGCCCACCTTGTCCAGCAGCAAGGTGGCCACCAGGATGAAGGCCGTCTTGGTGACCCCCATGCCCATGGTGACGAACAGGAGCTTGCTCCTGCTACTGATCCCTGCCTTCTTGAAGATCCTCGGGGTGTAGAGCACCACGGCTTCGATCCCGGTGGCGTGCTCGAAGAAATGGATGCCGAGGGAGGCGATGAGGATGCGCCTCACCGCAGGGGTGGGCCGCAGCAGCAGCTCCTTCCAGACGCCCTCCCCGCGGTGCGTGGCGACCGGCTCGACGACGTCGTCGGTGCAGCTCTCGTCGACCCCCGCGGCCGCCTTTATCTCCCGTAGCCTCAGCTCCGCCTCCTCCTTCGTGTTCGACACCCGCAGCAGCACCTCCCGGGCGTCCCTGAGCCGGCCTTGCATGACCAGCCACCGCGGGGACTCCGGCATGGCCAGAATCCCCACGGCCAGCATGACCGAAGGCACCGCGGCGATGCCGAGCATCAGACGCCAGCCGTACCTCAGCGGGAGGTGCCGCAGGAAGTAGTTGGAGACGTACCCGAGCAGAATGCCGGCGCTGATGCAGATCTCCGGGAGGGAGGTGAGGAAGCCGCGGGAGGACGGGGAAGAGATCTCCGCCGAGTACACAGGAGCGACCATCAAGGCGTAGCCGACCCCGACGCCCGCGATGCACCTCCCGGAGAAGAGCATGCCGTAGTTGAGGCCCAAGCCCATCAAGACCGCCCCTACAAAGAAGATGACGGAGGCAAGGACGATGGTGTAGCGCCGGCCGATCCAGTCGGACAGCCTCCCGGCGGTCAAGGATCCGACCAGCGCGCATATGTTCATGATCCCCGCAAGCACCTCCACCTGCTCATCCTTTATGTTGAGATCCTCCTTCATGAACAGCATGGCGCCGCTCATCACTCCGGTGTCTGCACATCCATCGATCGTCATTCAACACGCGCGCATCCATGCACGCAACCAAATTAAACGGAAGGACATGGAGGAGGAGGAGAGAACAGATCACCGTAGCCCATCAAGATGGAGATGATGGAAGCGATGATAGCACAGGCAAAGGCATACATGTTCGCCCCTCTTGCCAACACACCGCTCTCTCCGTGTCCCTCCATCTTCTCTTTCTCTCTGTCGATGCAATAACTTCTGCAATCCCTCTCTCTCGCTGTCGATGCAATTAGCTTCTGCAATCTCTTATATATATACATAGACCAAAGCTCAACGACAATATCTTAATTATGGATCCGAAAGTGGGTTGACGTGGAAAGAGCACGATGCCCACAAGCCATCCGATCTGCGGGGAGCTGTCGGGTTCTACGTAGATCCCAGCGCAGGCTGGCCATCCGTTAATCGATTCTTATCCACTGTACCCGTGTCTCAAGCCACAGTTCCTTGTCATGCTGTGCATGCCTTTCGACCTTCTTCAATACGTCTATTTTGTCGATGGAACTGGAAATCGAAAACCTATGATATTTATTGACATAAAAGGGTGCGGTTTCTCAGATTCCTTACATCGTGAAGATGTTTATGAAAATGAATGGAAAATGAGCAAAAAGGATTGTGGTATTATCAATTTCCTAAATATCATTTGGATATCAAAAAGCAAAAGATTGGCTTGCCTTCTTTTGCTCGTCCTTAAATGAAAAAAAAAGGATTGTGGCATCATCAATTTTCTAAACATCAATTGGATATCAAAAAGCAAAAGATTGACTTGCCATCTTTTGTTCATGCTTACATGGAAAAAGCATTATGGTATTATCAATTTCCTAATGTCAATCGAACATTAAAAGCAAAAGATTGACTTGCCCTCTTTTGTTCATACTCAAATGTAAAGAAAAGCCAAAATAATCCTGCGGACACGTGCCCCTTTGCGACGGGAACGGAGATGGTAGGCGGGGACGGCTAAGACTACACCCCATCCTATCTCCTGACAGTCCTCACCTGTTTATATTATTGTCTTATATTATATATAATAATATTTGTCGAATATATATATATATATGAGAATTAAATCTAATACCGTTAACTTTAACATTCCAACATTAACCACTAAATTAATCTCGTTTTTATTTTTTAATATATTTAAAATTTTATTAAAAATAATAGTAAAAGTAAATAAACTATTTTATCAAAAGTTGAAAATCCTAAAGAAGATTTACATTAGTTATTTTTAAGTTTTTATTGCTAGACACTTTATATATTTTTTATTTACATAGGATCTATCTTGCACGTGTATCTAATGGAGAAAATTGAAAAAAAAAGATTAATGGAGAAAATTATTGATTTATAGGTCTATTTGGATATATTTGATTGTATTTATATTTTATAATTGAATATATTTATATTTATATTTATATATAATAATAATAATTTATAAACTTTGATATTATTAATTAGTTTTGATAATTGCTTGTCTTATTAAAAGTTGAATGGATATATAAAAAAAAATCTATTGTTCCTCTGCCTTAAGTGAAATTTGTTCCTCAGCATCATCTAAACGAGGAATGAGATAAAAATAGGTGGTGGTATAGCATTTATATTATTAATTTATTTTTAATAATAATTTTTTTATTTAAAAGTGAATGAATTAATTAATAAAATATGAAAAATCTACTATTCCTATTCTCTCTCTGCCTAAGTTATTGAATTTAAGATTTTGATAATGAAACTAATTGATAAAGTTATAATCTAATCTGCGTTTGAGTGACACAGGACTAGTTTGAAAAGATAAATTGATTAAAGTAGTAAAATCGAAAGTTGTATCAAAGTGAACATGCCATAAGATTGGTCGACGTGTCGACATAAGGTTTCATACCATAAGTTCGAGCATTAAGCAAGAAAAAATGGATATTACGCCAAGGAGATCGGAGTTGTGAAAGTCAACATACCTATTGAGCAATACGTCACAAGAGAGGATAATGCATCGAAGGTTCGGACGAAACGCCAGATAAACCAATGACATGCAGGACAACTTAGTATTCTTGTTTGTAATCGATTATGTCTAGATTGAAGTAGTCATGATTGTAATTGAGTTTGTCTTGGATGTAACTATGCCAACCGAATTAGAAGTCAATTAGGCTAAAGTTTGGGCTAATTTGATCCAAGAAGAATGCCCATTTAGTGACCCAAAAGTTGGGTCAAGCGGTAGCACCACCAAAACAGGTGGTGAAAATGCCAATGGCTCAGTCTTCGAGATTGTGTCAGGCAGTGGTATTGCCCAATGTCAATACTGCAGGTGGTGATACCACTAGTATCCTAAAATCCCAAGGTATTTAAAATTTTGGTTTTATTTTTTAAGTTATTTAGGGTCTATAAATACCCCAGCTATTTCTGCTCAAAACAGCAAGAATAGAGAACGAAAACTAAAGGTTTAGAGTATAAAAATTTTGTGAGAAAATTGAATCCCTCCTCCTAAAGCTTAGAGGCTATTCTAAGGGAAAATGTGTGGGAAAACTTATAAAATGAGGGTGTAAAGGTTCTCTCCTGAGCCTGTCAAAAGGAGAAAAAAGTTATAAGAGTATCGTTTGGCTTCACCTATTGAAAGAAGACCATTAGTAGATGTTGATGGCCTCAACAAAAGGGGAATCGGGAGTGGACGTAAGTCACGATGATCGAATTACTATAAATTTATACTTTCTCTTCTTTGTTATTTACCTTTACAGCTTAGCAAGTTTGTTATTCACTCCATATGGCACTCACTTTAAGCTAAAACGTACTCAATATCGATTTTCATTAGATGAAAGTTTTGAATCGAACAAATTTTTTTCAAATCGACGTTTTTACATCATCACTAATTCACCCTCCTACTAGTACCGATTTCGGTCCTAGCATAAGTAACATTATTGATAGCTTAAGTAATCATAAGCATAAAATACTTTGGCCATTGCAAGTTGATCGTCTATGTTATGGATTAAATCCACTATGATACGTTATAATAGACATCTTCTGGATAAAATAATTATGATAATCTTTTTTCCAAACCAAAAAATATTAACAAATAAAATTTATGGATACTTTTTTTATGACATATTTTTTTAATCGAATTATAAACATAGCTCATGACATCATTAATATATATTGCAATGATTACTTTGTATAAGCTTGATTGAGAGTTAATCATCATAGATAAGAATACTCTATAAAAACTTACAATTATTCCTTCAGAATTTTTTTTCAAATTACATTCAAAACTCAATATAGTAGTTTTTTCTTTCTTCTTTTTGTAAAGCATAAATAGGAAGATGAAATTTGATCTCAATATCCTGCTATTAATAATAATAATATTTTCTAATGCAATAGTTTCAGACACCACTAATCTCTCTCACACACATAGAAAACAAATAAATTGTGGATTCCAGAAAAATCTCAACCATCAAAAAATAATTAATTAAGTTATATTTCCTTATCCACTATATGTCAAGTTGGGCATAAGCTTCTTCAACTTAACTCTTAAGGAACTTCCGATAAAGAAGTAGAAGAAGCAAGTTCTTATGTAGAGTTCGAAAAGTGAGGAAAAAGCTTGCTTTTTTTTTTTCAATAAAATTACATGGCACATAGTAGAACAAAAAAAAAGCAACGAATAATTTCAATCAATTTGTAGTTAGAGGTGGATTTGATTCACCCCATTCATAATTAAAATGTGCAACAGATCAACTGACAAGATGTTATTAGAAACAATAAAAAGGGATATAAATGTTCATATCTCATATAATCGAGCCTTCTTCAACCAACAAAGTATAATTAACACCGAAACCTATGGAAACCCCAATTTGTTTATGACTTGACTCAATTTGATTTCCTAAATACGAGACAATCCCAAGTATAACATTGGTGACACAAACCATTGGACGAAGCCACTTTGACTCCCACGGCTGTAGCTCGGAAGGTAACAGCTCAGCCGCAACGTCAGCATAAACCTTGGAAGAAGAGAAGCGAAGCCGGACGATGGTTCACGTCTCTGATGCATGCACGGATCTCGATACCGTCGAGAAGATAGACGGTCGGATCACCTCTTAGAGTTTGACTTGAACGGCTGATCTCTTATCCGCAAAATTCTTGTCGTACGAACGGTGCTGTCTTGCGTGACGCCTCGCCTGCAGCGTAGCCTGGCATGTCTCAATCATAGCCGTCCACTCTTGAAGCGATTCGACGGCAGAGCTGGCCCCACTTCCCGATCTGCGTCGGACGGACGATGTCACGCGGGGCTCGTCGCCCTCTCTCGCCGTGGCCTCCGTGCGGGCGCGTGTCGGCCGGGGGGCGCGCGCGCGTCACCGTTGCCCGGGCTCAGCCTGCGACTGTTACTAAGCCGTTGGTTCCAAGAAGGATCGCGACCTTTTCCGCGAACACCGCGCAGCTCAGGACCACGCACCACGTGTGGACAGGTCGGCCGTCATTCATTCTTCTTCGTGCGCGGCAGAAATTCATTGGAGGATAGGGTGGTTGCCACCGGCAACGCTGCATCAGGTTCTTCTCGTGGATCCGTTTGGATGTATATTAATTTACATGCGCTTTTCTCGCCCAGGATTCTGCGTCGGAACCTGTCAAGGGTACGACCTCGATTCCTGACACGCTCAAGCTACGTATTCCGTCGGCAAACGCGCTCCATGTTGATGTACAGGCAATCGCCTTGACACGTGTGAAACGTACTCGAGGGGAGAAAGAGAACCCACTCCATGACCATGATTGAGAGAGAGAGAGAGACAGAGTGAGAGAGAGATCATTAAATGGCGAGACGAAGGTCAATCCTCGATGGATTACAGTTGGGTAGTATGAGAACCAGCTCGGCTTCCATGCTTGGTTTTGTTGTCTTCTTCAACTTGCTGTCTTCTACACGACAAACCACTGAGAGAACGAAGGCGAGAAGTGCATGAAACGACCGCTGCCGGCTTTGTCCCACTGTATAAATCGTGCTCATTTCTTCTTCCTCTCTTGCACGTATGAACGAGGAGGGGAGGCCTGTTGTTTGCTCCTAAGCATGGGGAAGGGCTTCCGTCTCCGGCTATGGCGCGCGTTCACTGGGTTCAAGAGCTGCCGTTCCAAGGATGCTGCTGCCTCCTCTCCCGTGTACCGTCTCTCTCGCGTCGGCTCAGATGGTTTCGACGTCGAGCTGCAGCTGGCCGATCACCACCGCCATCGCCACCCTCGCTTGATCTCCTCTCGGTGCTGCCGCCCCTGGCGATTCCGCTCGCCGCCGTCTTCAGCTGCAAGGAAGGGTGCCGAAGCTGATGATCTCCCCCTGGCCAGGAAGACGCCGGATTATCTCTGGAGGGAGGAGGAGAGGTGGCACGTGGTGGCCAACACCGGCGGCGGGGGAGATGTCCCCTCCTCCCCGCGCCGGAAGATCGACTCCGATGATGGAGGCGCGTTTCTGCGCAAGGCGAACAGGCGGAGGGGAGCTGGCCTCCGGCGGCGGCGGCGGAGGGAGGCCACGAGAAGGAGATGGGGCAATAATTCCTCGGCAGACGAGGACAGCGGGTGGTTCAGCAGCGACGAGGAGACTGAAGAGCGACTGAGCGAATGTTTCGGTGGCTGCTACGGCGACGGCAGTGAGGAGGAGAAGGAGACGCTGATCTCGTCGACGGACGTAGACTCGTGTGATAATCTTGTCTGGCGGCGGAGGGCGAAGAGGAGCTGGGCGGCGGAGGCGGCAGTGGCGGTGGTAAAGCGATCGCAGGATCCGAGGGAGGACTTCCGGCAGTCGATGGCGGAGATGGTGGTGGAGAGGAAGATCTTCGATGCCGCAGGGCTGGAGCAGCTGTTGCGCTGCTTTCTGTCCCTCAACTCGAGCCACCACCACGCCGCCATCATCGCCGCCTTCGAGGACATCTGGGCCGCGCTCTTCTCGGCGGCGGGCGTCGGGGCACATAGCTAGAACTCTGTACGATTGCATCCATTGCAGCAACTCCAACTCACTGGAAGAATGAGTGACGGTCGACTCTATATATAATATATATCTTTCAAGACATGAAACAATTATCTCGCTTGTCAAATGGATCTTCTTCTTCTCCTTTGCTACCGAGACGCTTGAGGAATGCTTTTAATTGTTTGGTACATTTCCATGTCACGGTACTGGTGACGTACAAATATACGCAACAGAAGACCATCGAGACTGTGTTTATGACATGTATGGAATATTAAAAAAGATGTATATATTATGAACATTTAATGAATAAAAAAGACTATTAAGTGTTGTTTCAGTAAACAAATTATGAACATTGCAAATTTTATCATCACATACATTTCATATTGTATCATAAAATATTCTATAATTTTGACTAAGAATGAATATAAATAGCATTTTATATCTTAGTGAATGCAATAAGAAATACATATCAAAAACATTATGCATTGCACTATAAGAAGCATGCATGATGCACCAACAAAAAATTTGAATGTGTTACCAAGGGCTTTACTCACAAGTTCGGCTGTGATCCAACTGGGAAAAAGCTTCTGCAAGTCAAATTAGTTACATAAATTTGAGTAAAACTGATCAAATAAGTAACCAAAAACAACTGAGAGAACAGACAAGATTGTATGTTGGATAATTCAAATATAAGTCAATGAGGCACGAAATTATGGATGAAGATATGCTAAGGTGTCTAATGCGAACAACAACAAAAAGACGAGCTCTTAACCATTCGAACAAATACATGCTATTGGAGAA
Organism: Musa beccarii; assembly: GCA_024322285.1. NCBI lineage: Eukaryota > Viridiplantae > Streptophyta > Magnoliopsida > Zingiberales > Musaceae > Musa > Musa beccarii. Next base: position 38,723,237 of record CM044395.1, on the reverse strand, counting down.
ACAAGCCTAAGGAGAACAAAGGAACTCATTACACTAAAAAAGCCAGTCTCTTGTAGATGAGATAACTGATACCCACAACAAAGGTGAGCTTCTCTAATCATTTGAACCAGTTCAAATTGGCATCCAACTCTGGAACATATACAAGCTATTGGAGAAACTATGCAGGGGCCTTTTTTCTGTTACATGTACAAAAAAAAACTCATTAGACTCAAAAAGTAAAAGAGAGTCCATGATCTTGTTTTACCAGCCAATTACCCAGGTTTATGATACCACCTTAGCATGGCAATGATCTTTGACATGAGCCAATTTTATGATCTCTCTCACAACACCCCTTACAGGTGACAATCTAAAAAAACCTACGCCATTTCTCCATTGAACGGATCAACCTGGTGCTGGCTTTAGCACCTAGAAGATATTTGATGTAGTCTCTAGCAAGACGAATCAGTTCCTCGCCACTGGTTATAAGGGTATACTGCAGTACCAAGACAATAAGCATCATTCATATATTCCTGAACTGAATAATGAAGAACACCATGCATACATAAACCTCGTGTGGACATTTAGTAATGCATAAGCCTACAAAATTATTGCTCCAGCGGACAATAAAAAACATGCAAAAATTCAAACATAAAGGTGGAGCTGCAGGGTGCAGAAAGATCAATTTAATTGTCTCTATGTGTTTATTCGCACATGCATAAACAATGTTTGATGAAGTCCGCTGGTGCAAACGATCTTCTGCATAAGCCAGATTCAAACTTCTTTATCAAATTTCCATATCAGATACACATTTACTTTCAGAGTACATTGCAACAATAAATGCATAAAACTAATAATATGATGATTCATATTACAACTTTTATTTGCAATAATTTTAGCCGAGCAAAAGAACATGAGGTGAATCAGGAGTTTCAGCTAAGGCCTGCAGTTGAAGCTTTCATGATGGGTGCAGAACTCGATCTTAAATTTCCATTTAGATGAGATGCATGTCACAGTCTGTCTTGGACCATATGTCATAAACAAGAAGGCGAAATGATAGAAACTCAAACCTTTTACCTGATACAAAAGTTGACTATCAAATTCTTAGCTCATCATAATGAGGATCCTCCCATTTATTTACCTAGAAATATCTTGCTAACTGCTAAGCAAATTTTATTGCAACTAAACAGATGAATACAGAAACAACATGCTACAAAGAACAAATGTAAGAGTAAAAAAATGAAATACAAATATTTTTAACATGTTCTTTTTCTTCGTTAGGGGTCACGAGAGTCATGAGAAAAAGATGAGGTTGTTCATATAATCAAAGCTCAGCAACTACTGAAAATATTTTCTCAAATTGGACACTTCAAATGAAAAAAAAGACCTCTTAGTTATGAAAAACATGTATTGTCCAGAGAAGAAGACTAGAATTGATTACCAGAAATATTACACCAATAGTTGCCATGATCACTTGAAAGAATTCATCGAATTGCCCTGCAGACCCTTCAGTCTCTGGACCACCCGAATGATCACCATCACCCCCAAACGAATTCCCATAACCTCCATTACCACCAAATTGTCTTCCCTTCATCCACTCCCTCAACAAGTCCTGCACAGTTAGCTCTCTTCTAAAATTGCCTGTAGCTTTCTTTGGTGATTCCAATGAAAAAGGCTGCATAAAATAAACACGTCAGGTAAACTGAAAGACATTAAAAAAAAACAAATGGGTTTCCAATATTTACCTAGAAAATTTAAATTTAAGCTACAATTTAATTCTTAAGTTACAACATAAATTTCTGCTTACTCAGCACTTGTCCGGTTAAGGGAGAAGAATAAAAAATGAAAAAAAAATAGTATCATAATACTAACTTATAGTTAAATACTAGAGGGGGATATTTTCACAAGGTGGCAAATGAAAAGGCACCACGCAATGTCCCTAACAATGTGAATGTAGGAAAACTAAGAAAAACATCCAAAAAGATAATAAATCTTTCACGATGAAAGTCTGTCAGCAGTGTCCTTAAAACAAAACCATGCTATGAATTGGTACATGTTCTGTATTCTGTAATGTGCTCACATAAAAAAGTCATTATGTGCTTGGCATAAGGCTCGACACTGCACGGCATAGCACGTGACACATCACATGCCGTGTAATGATTACAGACGATGCAATTATCTTATGTAAGTTTAAAATATAAATGAACAACTAAAGAACATAAGAAAGCAACCAACCTCATTTTCACTCTTAGAGTCCCCATTTTTGCCAAATGCATGCACTGAAGCTTCATTCTTCAGGGCGTCATAAACAAATCTTGGGTACAGCTTGTCTTGCCGGAGACCAAATGGTGGAGAAACATGTAAACATGTAGCTTTCATCTTCCTTGCAGTACTGAAAGAAGAGGTTCTGACATTTCTTGCAGTGGGTCCAATCAGAAAGACCACTCTATTAGCTGAGAAATTAGATTGAATGGTATTCATCTTTAACCAGAAACCAAATCCAGTACTCTTCAGAAGTTAGCAAGCCTGTGAAGTTAACAAAGGGTCACCTGGTTACTAAGATTATAAATCCATGTACAAACTCGTTAACTCTACTGTGCAATCATCATCTATTTTCTTCTTTTTGGCAATACTACAAAAATTAATGCATTCGTTTAATTTGAGCTCTGTAAGTCTTTTTAACTATTGAATATCCATCAATGTTTCAGGGTAATTATTATTGCATCACAAATCCCTTTCTTCTTTTCTAACATAATCATTTTTTTACTGTTTGTCCTCTAAATACTACACAAAACTCATATTTGATTAATGTTCTTTATGTAAGCAGAATAGAAATTTTACCAATATTAGTTCACATATAAACAAAATACCTAGAATTTAGATTACAGGCAAGCCAGTACACGATAAACATAGAGATTTAATATAACCTAACACATCCAGGGTTTTCCATTATACTTCCTGTGAGACATAATGGCATGAAATTTGTACTTGCACAAACCCTATATCATTGCAGTCCAACAAGCCGGTGCATCTCGTGGGAGGAACACACAGATCAGAGATAGAAATTCAGATAAAAAATAGCTAAGTGACAGTCTTTGAAACTAAGAAGTGCGAGGAAAATTAAAAGATAATTTTGCCAACAGAAAAAAAAAAAACTTATGATCAATTATGTATGAATCTCTACGATCCAATAAATTTCTCATATTTCTCAGTTGCATGCACGAATATTTGGGTGCCGACAAACATGAACACAAATTCAACTGAAGCATCAACACACAAATTTGTACTGTGGCTCGTCTATCTCTGATCAAATTCCTCTCTATTATGAATCTCAGGATACAGTGAAGGGTTAAGCACATAGCCTCCATAAGCCATTTCATTAGTGCTGGTAATATATAACTTCAAACTAGGTTTTTGCAATTACATATCAAGAACGGAGTTGGAACCCCTTCTTTCTTCCGGCCTTTCATATCTAGACCATATGATTGTTTCGCTCATGGAGCTCCTGTGCAACGACTACCACGAAGGCATTTCTATTAAAGCAAGATTCAAGAGAATTCTCGCTTCTTTTGATTTCTTCTGAACACTCACAAGATTAAACACCAAGAAATACAATAAGATGAGATTAAGAAGGATTCGAAACGAAAACGAGAAGAGAGGGTAACGAGGACGGAAGAATTACCTGTCCGAGGGTTCCATCGTGGCGTCGATGCCGCAGAGCCGGAGCTCGATCAACGGATTTATGGCCAACCGAAAACCTAGTATCTTCCAGAAGAGCGGTTTGACTCGAGCCGGGTTTGATTAGCCTAAAATTTTCAGTTTCGACCGAGTGAGCCTTTAAACTTCCATGGGTGAAGTGGTTGGCCTCCTTAGGTCCAGCAAGATCGCGGCTGTGAGTCCACATCGGTCCCTGCAGAGTTCCAGGGTGATTCCATCAGTAATTTTCCGTGTACCGGTGCCTTGTCGGCCCGGCCTGGTTCAGGGTGTTTCTCACGACTGAGCCCGTTATCGACCCATTTTACCTTTAATGGTCCTTCGGCGTGGGGATGAATAGATTTTTCAGCTTTAAGATTTGTACTTTCGGCTTTGGTCTTTAGGATTCGGGCTTTCGACTTTTAAATTTACGATTTCGCCCTTAAGGTTTCGCAAAAGCGTCGAACAACCAAAATCCATAGGCTATAATATATAGCTACAATTAATATCATTTAATTTGAGATAAAAAAAATTAATATTTTGGATACTAACGATAATTAATATGAAATTTAGTTATTTCGGAGGGATATATGCAATTTCTCGTTCGCCGACACGCCTTTGTAATTAGAACACGATCGGCGGAGTATCGTATTTCGTATCGGCTCCGTTATTTCGTCCTATAATAACGGACAAAGAGTTAGGGCTTCGTTGTTCCTTCGGCGGCTCCCCTAAACCCTCCCTCCTCCCACCGGTCTCCCCGTCGGCCTTCTGCTCGATTATGTTGGACATCAATCTTTTCCGGGCGGAGAAGGGCTTCGACCCCGAGCTCGTCCGCGAGTCTCAGCGTCGCCGGTTCGCCAGCGTCGAGGTCGTCGAGGAGATCATCCACCTCGACAGAGAATGGCGCCAGCGTACTGATCTCGATTTGTCTTTTTTGGATCTGCTTCGAAGTTCTGGTTGTTTCTTGATCGATTGAAGGTTCTTTTTTTTTCTTCTTGATTTCTTGCACTCAGGCCAATTTGAGCTCGATGGGCTGAGGAGGGACGCCAATCGCCTCACTAAGGAGGTCAAAAATCTCAAAATTGTGAGTTCTGCGGCACAGAATTGCGTGTTCTGCCATTCTTCCTGTGGGCTTGGATGGATTTGATGGAAAAGTTCGTTTCTTTTGTTAAATAGGCACGGAAAGATGCGACGGAGGTGATAAGTAGCACGGAGGAGACCAAAAAGCTGATAGCGGCGAAGGAGTTGGAGGTCCAGGAGGCGAAGGCTACACTGGATTCAAAACTCGAGACTATCGGCAACCTCATTCATGACTCTGTTCCAGTTAGCAATGATGAGGTGTGGAGATAATGCTTTGAGTGCTGCTGTATGTACGATGGGAAATTTGTGTTACCTATTGATCCTTTTTGCAGGCAGAGAATGCAGTAATTCGGACTTGGGGGGAGAAACGGACGGAAGGGAAGTTGAAAAATCATGTGGACCTGGTCAAGCTCCTTGACATTGTAGATTTGGAGAAGGGTATTCTTTTACATTATTTCTTTTCACTGCTGCCATTTCATTGTACTGGTGTACGGTCGTAGACATGAATACTAGATGCATTTTGTAGGCCTGGCTAGTAACTCTAGACCATTTCCTTTTTGGGTTCTTGAGCCATTTCCTTTGAGAAGGTTGAATAGCATGTGTTTCCAGCTTCATATCGTTACGGCACATACCATTGCACATTTATTTGTCTCCCTTATTAGACACCTCTTGGTATATCCATATATATATATATATATATCCTATCCAGTCGATGAATTTTGTTCTTACAAACCATTTGTATTTTGGAATATTGAGACAAATATCATAATGCCATGACTAGCTTCTGATCAACAACATTTTCATCTGGTAACATGACTTGTAATCATAGCGTCATGACTGCAACTGCCCTCTAAGCAAAAAAGGATTGTCATCCATTAATGTGACATCCAATTTTCTTGCTTTTGATAGGTGCTGATGTTGCTGGTGGAAGAGGTTTCTATCTGAAGGGAGCGGGTGTCTTGTTGAATTTGGCGTTGATTAACTATGGTTTGGCATTTTTGAGAAGCAGAAATTACCAACCAATGCAGACTCCTTTTTTCATGCGGAAAGATATAATGGCAAAATGTGCTCAGCTGGCTCAATTTGATGAAGAACTTTACAAGGCAAGTATCTTAACATCTTGAATAAGATGCATCTCATTAAATAAGCAATTTGCACATGAGTTCTTGCTTCATTTAGCATTTTTTCAACCATGTCTGGAGTTATATATTGATGAAGATCAGATCATCAGATAGATTGCTTTGTTCTTTATTTTATTAGGATCTTCTTGTCATCGGGAATAGGAAGAATGCACAAAAGACCATTAGAAGGCAACAAATGGCTAAAAATATTTTATCTAGAAAATGTTTTATATTGGAAAGATAATTCAGTGTGCTCTTCTTCTCCTTACACTCCGCTTTATTTATTATCCTTCTTTCATTTATGGTCTCGTTTTTTGTTATATTTTCTAGACTGCTGCTACATTGTTTGTTTTGGTTGCTCCTATACACATCCTCTTCCTTTCCTTTTCTGTCTTGCTTTGTTTGCTTTGCACTGATGTTGATGTTGCAATTTTGATTTTACTTCTTTTCTTCTTTTGTTTTTTTTTTTTTTGTGTCAAATAGACATTGTTGCTTTTACTTTGTTTTTGCTGCAAGTTTGCATCTGGCACTGTTGTTCTTTTTTATGCATTTGTTATTGAATTGCATTTTGCTACTTATGCAGGATATAAATCTACTATCTGAGCTGATTAGTTAAAATTATATCAGAAGGAATCTATACTATAATTCCTGTTTTCATAAAATTTTAGCATCATTTTTTACATGAATTAAAACGTTCAGTGCAGTTTGCTTGAGCGAGGTGGTGCCTTGCCACAATCCTAACACCTAGGCTCCGAGTGACCTTAGAACCTCTATGAGCCTAGAGCCTTTGATAACTTTGATTATGATTATTTTGCCATTTGGAGTTGGTGAGTACTAAGGTTGATTGAATGTCCTATGTGATTAAGTTAGACTCTCAGGATTCCCATTTAACATTCTAAATCTTACTAGTAGTTTTTGAGTGCTACAGTTTATTACTTACCATATAAGTGATGATACATGTTGATGCGCTTGTTCTTTTATTTTGTCTCTATCAAATTCCTTTCTAATTTCATCTCTCTCTCTCTCTCTCTCTCTCTCTCTCGCTCTCTCTCTCGCTCTCGCTCTCTCTCTCTCTCTCTCTCTCTCTCTCTCTCTCTCTCTCTCTCTCTCTCTCTCTCTCGAGTCCTAGTTATTTTTGAGTGGATTGCTCAACTTTTTTGTATCCCTGACCCTATGATTAAGTAACATTTAGAAATAGCAATGTTTAAGCCATCTATCTGCACATATTCCATAGGTTTTGGAAACGGGCTTAAATCTGAAAATGGACCCTATATCAATGCGCCAGTATCCTGCTCAGAGTGGCATATAAAAATATGTACTCTGTACAAGGTATTAATATCATAGAAGATCACTTTCTACCAAGCCTAGATGGTCTTGTTTTAAGTTGTAAGTCAATATAATCAATCCCCAAAATAGCAAATGCAGCTTGTTCTTTCTATTCTCTACAATCTTAACAGAGCCTGCTTAGTTTTAGTGGACCCTTCACAACATTTGTGTCTTCATTCTTTCCAGGCCCTGCTACATGTTCAAATTGTTGTAGCGCGTCCATACTATTTTTGCCTCACCCTTTTGCAGTTGTTCCTGAAATCAGTGACTTCTGCATTCACCTGTATGTTAATTGATAACAGTTGTTTAATATTTGAATTTTTGGATGCTATCAAATTGTTGTGGAGATGATACTTGGTAGTGGTTTTGATGACTGGATGGTTTTGAAGGAGGTGGCAGTTGTGGTTGTAGTCATAACTAGATTGCTGCAGTGGTGGAGTGGTGGCCATGGCAGTGGTCGTAGCAGATGGTGGTGGTGAGTGAAGGTAGCAATTGCTGTAGTTGGGTTTTTGTGGAGAGATGTTGCTGTGATGATGGACCTGTGGCGTCGGAATGGGATGGTGTAGAGGTGATCGTGTAGATGGTGATGTTGAGCTGTCGTCATAGGGGGGACTATATTTACATTTGAAATATTTGATTTATATTGAAATTATGAACATGTTGGGATATCAAAAGAAATAATGCATAATGGAAGAGATCATAAAATACAACCACAGTAACATTGGCAGCTTATCATTGATATCGATCAATTTGAAGTTGTTTCTTTCCTAAATACGGAAGAGGCTTGGGATGGTATCTTTTCAAATAATTTGGTTCCAGTTGGATATATGTTTTCCCGGAGTTTAAAAAATATTGTAATGTCCATTTAAAGTTGCTTTTTTTTTTGTCATTGGATTGATTTTTTTTTATTTAACTGCATCATATGATACTAATGGCAAGCACTGCAAATATCTAAAACCACAAAGATTGACATGCGTTATATTTCATGCTTTTGCTTGCTGCCTGTATGTGATTGACATGAGATGATGACATCATGGTGTTAATTTATTTTTGCCAGGTTACAGGTGAAGGAGATGACAAATATCTGATTGCTACTGCTGAACAACCATTGTGCGCGTACCATCTAAATGATCGAATTTATCCTCAAGATCTTCCCGTACGGTATGATGAGTTTTGCAGTACCATACCATAAAATTTTGTAACTCGTCTGCACAGACTATAAAATTTCATTTGATTAATGATAGTATTTTCGATGTGTATTAGACATGCTGGGTATTCAACCTGCTTCCGGAAGGAAGCTGGTTCACATGGTCGAGACACGTTGGGTATTTTCAGGGTCCATCAATTTGAAAAGGTAGAGCAGTTCTGCATCACTAGTCCGAATGGTAGCGACTCGTGGGAGATGCACGAAGAAATGCTGAAGAATTCAGAGGATTTCTATAAGGAGGTTTATTTTTGTGAAACTTCTCTCTTTTTTTATGTATTCCTGTTAGGCATGTGAAAACTCTTGTGGATTACTTTCTTTCAGCTGAACATTCCCTATCAAGTTGTTGCCATAGTTTCCGGTGCCTTGAATGATGCAGCAGCTAAGAAGTATGATTTGGAAGGGTGGTTTCCTGCATCAAAGACATATAGGGAGTTGGTTTCTTGTTCAAATTGCACGGACTACCAATCCAGGAGACTAGGGATCGGATACGGGCAAAAGAAGGCAAGACACCTATAGCTGCTTTTTTTGCTCTAATGTGTTTGAGAAGACTTCTTTTTTTTATTCATGAAAAGACAATATATAACTCATCATGTGTCTGATATATTGCTTTTTGTTGCTTTAAGGTTTATTGTGGATGAAAATTGGCACTAAATTATTTCTGCTTGGTGTCTTTTCGCAGAATGATGAGCAAGCAAAGCAGTATGTCCATATGTTAAATTCTACTTTAACGGCAACTGAAAGGACTATTTGTTGCATTTTGGAGAACTATCAGAGCGAAGATGGAGTTGAAATTCCAAAAGTCTTACAACCCTACATGGGTGGCATAGAATTCCTTGGCTTCAAGACAGAACCTGAAGCCAAAACAAAAAAGTCGAAAGCCAAGGTAGGTTTATTTTGCCTCCCATTGATTTTATCCAGACAAAAGCCCAGTTTAACCAATACCAATTAGGCTGAGTTTTTTTCCCTCCCTCCTGATATTGAACAGGAAAATGCTGGGCCACAAGCAGGCAAGTAACTTTATGCAGGCATGACATGAGTACCATTCAGAGCCTAGTTTTTGGTGTAAATGATGTTGAGATTTTTCGAATCTTTGGAGATTACATTGTTGACCATTTTGATGCCATTGATTTCGTCAAGTTGGTATCCTGATAGAAGAGATATTGATAGTTAAACATTTGAACACAATGAACATGTATATGATTAATTATCAGGCCTGGACATGTTTTGTTGACCCTGAAGTGAAATTTTTTATATATGCTTCTCAAATCTCGTCTTTTTATAGTGCAGAGATTGGACCCAGTGTCACGCTTGTTTATGTTACATGTTTTCCTTGATATCCTCTGTACATACTAATGTATTGATGGTTGTACACAGGCTTATGATATTTGCTACTGCATTTTGATTTCCCTTCATTATTTCATGGTACAAAAAGGCATTCCAATGTATCATTGTTTCTACTTTCAAGCAAAAAGTTTATATAGTTTCTTATCACCTACATTGCAAATGTTGATTTATATTTATTGTCTTAGTAATTACAACTGTGGAGCGTTACTTTCTTTGTGAACTACGAGATGGATTACTTGTATTAATTCTGATCGGTGCTTTGTTTGGCTATCGTCTTTCTCAGAGTTTGTGGCGTTCAACTCCACAGTACCTTTGACCGGTAAGCAGGTTGATGTTGTGGTAGGCGTTGTTGCCGTGCACTTCATGTGGGACTAAACGGACAGAAAAGAACTTATTTTTAATATCCAACAGTTTAATTTATATGAAAAAGATATGGAAAAGAGGGTTTAACAATTTGGTCTGCTTTTTTACATACACATATATATAAGGAAAATTAAATTGTAAATCATTATTCAAATTATTCAGATAATATTAACATAATTAAATGGGGTCTATGCACGAACACCGCACACTGGCAACTGCGAATGACTTGGAACTAATAAATATTAATTTAATCCAAGTTGGAATCAGAAAAAGAGGTCTCTCTGCGCTGGCATTTCTCATTATTAAATTCACCAATAAAAGCAGTATTTTTTTTATCAGTATAACAGCTAAATTCAGGACAAGCAATAATGATTTGTTTTGCTCCTTTTTTAATTAATTAATTAAAGAGAGAGAATACCGGAAGAGAGGGACTCGCTGTGGAGAAAGCTCTGTCAACTCCAAATCCTGAGAGATTTCTCATTTCTCCCTTTCTCTCTCCAGCTTCTGATATCTCCCATTCCAGTGCATTGCCCGTTCTTTGCTTCTCTTTGTGGATTCTGACTTTGTCCGTCCGTGTTCTTGGTTGGTTCTTTAGGAGAGACTTGGACCAGTTGGTGATGTCCTCTCTGCCCAGCGAAATGGCCGTTCTCCATGTAGCCGGCGGTGGCCTCCTCCGTTGCTGAATCGGGTCTCCTTGGAGAGGAGGGTAGGTTCTCTCTCTCATTCTCTCTCTGCTGAATGTAATCGTCTCTCTATCTAGGAAGTGGCTGTTGGAACGCCGTATGCTTAAAAGTTTGTGGGTTGGCGGAATAAATCAGTACAAGCATGAAGCTGACTCTTATTTACATAGGATTCTCTGGACCTCACAGCAATGTGGTACTTCTTTATCAGGTGAAGCGCAGGGAGGACTTCTTTGTCCTCTTCCGCTTCCTCCCTCCCGAAATGAATCTGGGACCGATGCTGCTTTTCTTGAACGGATGAATGTGTTTCGAGTTTTATTTTAAGAATTGGCTCTTCATCATTCTCCTCTTCTCAGAAATCTGCGTTGACTGCCGGTTTGTTGGCTGTATCTGAGTCTGTTCGAAGATTTCCAGACATCTTGTGGTAATATTTCCATCTTGATGCTTCTTTCACCTCCTCGAGATTGCACCTTTTCAACTGAAGAAGAAAGATCAGTGATGACTTCCTCTCATCCACTGGCCATGTATGGATTTTCTTGAGTGGTACTCTCAATGGTCCATACAAGCGGCGTTTCTGTTAATCTCTGTTCGAACAAATGATCTTTTTTTGTTTCCAGTTGCTGGAAAGTTTAATATGTTGCTACAATCTCGTGAAATGTTAGGTTCACACTGCTGTTTAGTATTTTTAATGCCAGTTTGTTTGTTTAGTGGTTTTGCCACAGACACTTTGGATTGCACGAGTCTGTTCTAAGAGGAAGATATAGTCTTGTATTGATCCTTGGGTTGCTCATAAGGGTTTCTCCTTGGATCTTGCCTTGGGCCCATGCCATGCTTGTTGTTGCCTTTTGACATGTTATGCCAAGTATCTGATTTAATTTATTCAAAGATAAAAGAACTAGTTTGATTCGGATATTTTTGCACTCATCAATGATTTTTCTCTTTCAAAATAAAGGATCTGATGTGATGTAATATGTTCTCCATTCGCCACTGCATGTTGTATGTTTCTAGAGTTTCTTTGCTTGAATTGCTCGTGTTTGTTTCTATTATGTGCTGAGAAGGTTTGCTGACTGATTCTTTTCTCTTCAAACTTGAAGGAAGATGAAGTTGACTTCAAAGGAATGGAAGTCTCTCATGTCTCTTTGTTTGGGCGGGAAATCTTCCATCCCTTTCTGTATCTTCCCCAAGGTTCGTTCGGCCAGCCACTCTCCAGGCAGCGCACCAGTTTATCTGAACGTATATGATTTGACACTGATGAATGGCTACATGTACTGGGTAGGCCTTGGGGTATTTCACACAGGGATCGAAGGTGCTGTTATGCGCTCCTTGTTCGTTTAGTTAGAACATAAATGATTTCCCACTAAATTCTGTGATTTCCCTTTTGGTTGTTCCTTCCGATTCAGCAGTAGTTACTCTCGACCATTAAGTCTGACGAAACAACTACCAATAATATTCTCTGTCAACAGATAGTTAATTAGTTACACTTGTTAATTTATCTGTTCATGTGCTTGAAGTACACGGTGTTGAATATGCCTTTGGAGCGCATGACTACCCAACGAGCGGGGTCTTTGAAGTTGAGCCTCATCAATGTCCAGGATTCAAGTTTAGGAAATCGATATTGATTGGTACAACTTGTTTAGATCCACGGCAAGTTAGAGAGTTTGTGGAGGTACAGTCTGTAAACTACAATGGAGATACTTACCATTTGATCATGAAGAACTGCAACCATTTCTGTGAGGACATCATTTATAAGTTGACTGGCAATTCAATTCCAAAATGGGTGAATCGTCTTGCGAGGATAGGTATGTATCTTCTTGATTTCACACTTTTATCTGTACTTTGTGTAATTATAAAATGTAAAATGGTTTGCGATATATCATGGACAACTTCACCATATTTCTCTAACGCTCAAGCATATTTTTTCTACATCTTCAGTGTATTGGTATTCAATTACTAATTTGCATGATCAGCCATATATGCAGTAAAAATTATTGCAGCAATTAGGGAAGTGGATTGGAAGAAATTAGGTTTTCTCTGATAAGTTTTTGACTCAAATTTTTCTCTGTAACTTAGAAGAAAGAGTACATCTCTTTTGAACACTTGGCAGAGCCACAACCAACATGCCAAATGAAACATGAAATGGTTCCCTATTGGAGTCTTCCTTGCAAGAATTTTGATGGAAGTGGTCTACTCGAGTAATTTGTTGGAGATTACCGCAGCAGAGCTGATATTGATCCCGGTGGCTTCTCTTTTAATGAAATCCTTTTAGATTTTTAGCCACTATTTCATGGCACCTGTTCATGGGTAGAGTTCCATAAATTTTGATATATTTAAAGACATACTCTCTTGATAAAGTAGCCAGAGCGCATTTCCAGTCCTTGGAACATAATTACAGCTAATGAGAGACTCTTGCCAAAATATTTAGCCAATTTCTCTGACATAATTCACATACATAATCTTTACCTGTTCCTCCGCAGATATCTCAGGGTGTAGAAATAAGGTGAACAGATATCTCAGCAAACAAGGAGCTGAAGGTTTCGTCAGGGCAAAGAGGGCTTATGCTTCCTAAGTTTAATACTTCAATATACTGTTTCAGAGTGCCCACAAAGTTCAAAGGATTTTCTATTCGATGTACCCTTAACGTCTCTTATCATCATCTAAAAGTTCATTTATTTGAAGTATTTGAACCCATAACTTAGATCCAGATTCTATGGGTAGTCTTCCATGATCAGTCTATCGATGTGATTCTATCTTGTGTTATATTCTCTTTTTCTTTACTTTGTAACATCATCACTCTTGAGTAATCATAATTCACTGATGTGGTGTCAGCTTATTCTTAGTTCTATCTTAGCAGTTTCTCAGAACAAGTCACCATTAGGTTGAGTGCATATTATGCAGGCTCCTTCTGCAATTGCATTCTACCTGAGGCTCCCAAGATAGCAGCAGCTCCCGAAGACCCAGATTCATCGACCGAGGATGGGGAGAAAAGGAGACTTAGAACTGCTTTCAGCTGCTTATCTTCAATTTCCATGCGTCCAAGACACTTGTCTGCACCTTCGGTTTTCTTGCCTTCTTTAAAAGGGTGTTTTCCACCATGGCAGTTCAGGAGGTCCGCTGCCTTTCCTTTCAAGGATCATGACGATCAAAATTGTGACTACATCCAAAGAAAAGATCAATAGATGTTTCAGAAATCCTTCTCTCTGCTCGGAAGGTTACCACGATGATAGGAGCTGAACATAAAAGGCGGAGACCCCAAAATATAGTGTTTGCTCTGTTATCGGTGTTGTTTCGACCGCAAAAGCCGACTCTCCTCAGGTTGAGCAAATGACCTTTGTGTAACTCCTCCTGTGTTGTGTTTGAACATTTTGAAATGTATGTATTTTGTCACAGCAGTACCAAGTTTTTGTCATCAGCTGCTGTTCCCCAAACTTCCAACCCTCTCTGTACAGCTCTTTTCCTCATAAGCTACTTGGTGTTCTGGATTAATTGGCTTTGAGATACAAATGTTGTTTGAGCTTAAGCATTCGAGGTTCTTCGTGTGTTGCTTGAGATGTGGATGAGCAAGTTCTTGGATTCAGCAAGCTCTGTGCCAGTCATTGGATCGGCAGAATCTTTCAGTGGATTGTCATACCAAAGGCAGTAGAACCCTGTAATCTGCTTAGGCTCACAGGGCATGCCATCTCCATTGATCGAACTATATCTTCTTTAAGAGCCCGTAAACGAGTACTTCTCTGGCACGAGTGAATGAGATGGGAGTCAAGACCTGAATGGCGTTCCTCAATCTACAAGCACATTTCTGCACATAATGCTGCTGCAGCAGCAGAGTCTCATGCGTCGCCATTTCCGGGTAGAGGAAGCATCATCACATGGAGGAAGGCACAGATGGGCGACTGACTTGATCTCTTTGTCGCCCAGATTATGGTAAAGATGGATAAGGTTGAGTTCCGAAGCACTCGTTGGCTGGCAGAAGAAGAAAGAGCATGAGTTAAAACGCTGTCCCCCACACGAAGGCAGCTCATGTGCACTCGCCTTCTCCGGCAACTCGGATAGCCTGTGGCGTCGAGTAAAGGCAGAGATCAGAAGAGCGAGCGTGAGACAAAGACCAAAAAGCCCGGCCGCAACACATGGCATTCCCCTCAACGTGACTGGCTATTTCTCTGTTGGAAGGCAGCAACGCCCACTGCAAAACCTTCCATCTTTCCCTTTGTCTCCTCCATTCTTTTCAGTACAGAAAGGCCATGACAGCATCAACTCAGGAGCAGGCAGTGGTTGCAGAAAGCTCCATTTTCTAGTTTACATGGCCGACTTCTGTTCTTGACTGCGGTAAGCAGTAGCAAACTAAGAGTGAATGCACAGCTTTGTTGCTTAACACTGATCACCACCTTCTACAACAGTAAACAAGAAGAAGAAGAAGAAGAAGGGAAAGAAGAGGAACAATTACAGGGCAACATCTGCTAGCTATATCATACAACAAAAGTAGACCCCAAAACTGGACATTTCTGTGACTGTTAGTGAGAGAATGGGCTTTGGGGAAGACCAGTAATTTACATGGATTAATCACATAAGGCAGTTTACATACCATAGAAATATGCCCACTCCATCATGGAGTTGTTGAATTCGTACTCCTGCATGTACATCAGCTCAGCTTCCTTCTCGGCCGCTCCGAGGTCTGCAACCACTGGCTGGTAAGTCATAGTTGATGAGCTGGGACTGCCGATGACGTCGCCGCTGCCACCGTTGCCGCCGACGACACCTCCATTTGCCACAAGGGAAAGCTTCCTGATCTCTTCTTCAGCTTCGAGAAGCTTATCTTTCAGCTTCAGCACCTGCCATCAGTCGGTTCAGTCGGTGCGATCCAGCATTGGAAGGTGGCTGGGAATTCGAGATCATGTACCTCGTTCTCCAGGTGGCACTTCTCGACGACGGTGGCGTCGTGGATGGACTTGAGCTTGAGATAGGCCTCCTCCACCTGCTTGCTCTTGTGCCGCGCCCGGCGGTTCTGGAACCAAACGGCGACCTGCTTGGGGTCGAGGCCGAGCTCGGCGGCCAGGTGGACCTTCCTCTCGAACTCCAGCTTCTTCTCCTCCCCGAAGCTCATCTCCAAGAACCTCACCTGTTCGTCGCTCAGCCGCCTCTTCTTGGCGTCGCCTTCCGCCCCCTCTCCCTTCGTCTTCTTCCTCCTCCGACGCACCCTCGTCTCTCCTACCATCAGTAACACAAGCATTAGATAGGAAGTCACGGGAAGAGTGCGGGGAATGAACGGATGAACGAATGAATGGACTAACCCTGAGGCATCTGAGGGTGGAGTTCGGAGGCGAGGGGAGAGGAGAAGCGCGTCTTCTCCTCCTCATGGCTCATGCCAGCCTCGGAGATCATCTCATTGTTCACCATCCCCTATAATGCTCTCTTCCACTGCCCTTCGGTGTTGACTTCAAGAACAACAGCGGCAGTCCTCCTCGACACTCTACGTGAGGAGGAGGAGGGGGGAACTGTTCGACGCCATGGCTACTGTCTCGAGGCTTTTTGTAAGAGGCGGCGGACTCGAATGCCCCTAAACCACGATAGAATCTACATACATACCATCTCTAGAACACCAGGCGGACCCCTCTCATGTTGACGAAATCACCCCTCCATATGGCCCGGATTGACGTGTCGGATGCGCAGCTGCTCCGAACGTGTCGTGCATGGAAATCATGCGACAAGGGCAATTTCGGAAATTTAAATGTTCTATTATTTTTAATAATATTATTATTATATTATTTTCCTATATCAGGTGCTGAGGGTAGAATTTTTCTTTTCCTGTTATGTTTTCTTAATTCTTTTGATAAGAAAATTAATGATGCAATCATTACACTACCGACGATAGACTGTCACCTAAGCGATGACATACGTGGAAAAACATATACTTCTCCCCTGTAATTGTCTGCAAGAGCACGATCCTTTGGCCCTTACCCATCTTGATCTCCAAGAGGACCACACACACTAGCAGTAAGGTGCATTAATCCTCAGCAACGAGGCTCGTTCTCCTATTTTCCTCTTTCAAATGAGTCATCTGTCGCAAGCAACCCATCTCCCATTGTCAACCATGATTTTAAAAAGGTATGCATGCATGGCCTAGCTATCCCAAATAGGGATAATTGGGTTATCTCTAGACACCTGGCATGAGGCATTAATCCTTTTCTCTCTCGTTCTCTCTAGACGCCTAGCACGAGGGACCATCCCCTGCTTATCCTAGACAGACTCCAATCCTAACAAACGATGCTCTCTCAACCATCCTCCTCTGACATCACCCTCAGAGAGGCATGTACTCTAGTTGTCGATATAAATGAGCCCTTGCACAATGTGAGGGGCTCCTTGACGACTATACTTCATCAGTCGTCCTTATATAAAAGCCAGCCCTAAAGCCTAAAGGGGCAAGCATCTCTACTATTTTCACTTCCAATTAACTTTACCATCAAAGATGTTCGGAAACATCCCTTGACTTTGATTGCTTGTATAGGGACCTCAGCGAGACTAAGGCACACCTCGAGATGATACCAAATCCGCCTCTAGGGAGCAGAAAATGCCTCGAGATCTTACCAACCGAATATGCTCTCAACTCTAGTCTCCTCTGATGATGCTCGTGGATCCCTCAAACAAGATTGTGCATTTAGAATCGAACCAAGCCGCAATGACTCAATCAGACAACAACACCAAAGTTAGGTAAGCTTGCCTCGGGATCTTGCCAACTGAATACGCTCTCCACTCCAATCTCCTTTCGTGACCCTCGTAGGTCTCCCGAACAAGCTTGCGCCTTCAGAACCAAACTAAGCCGCAATGACTCAACAGTCAGACATCAACACAACAACACCAAAGTCAAGTAAGCTTCAATTTTGGAGTCCATAGATATTGAACCGAGATGGCATTGGATTTGATTTATGAGATTTCTATATTCACCTTAATCATCCAATTATTTTGAAGTTTAAAATTAATTTCGGCAAATTTTATGATCAACATGCAAACACAATGGAATTCCTTAACACTATAATGTAAAATATGAGAAGAAAAAAAAGATGTTAAATAGTCAATCCAAACTTTAACTACAAGACATTTAAGTTTGGGATCAATCAATCAAGTGCAGATGTAGTGCATGCACAGATACTTATCCTAAGATTGTTAGATTTCCTTGTATTAGAAATGGAGTTGATACTTTGTAGCCAAAGACAATCTACTTGCCGAAAAAATTATTCAGCATAAGAGCTTCGAATTAAATTGGTAAAACTTATACTATATTAATCGTTTTGACTGATACTATTGCAGCTGAAAGTTGAAATGGTTAGATGAAGGCAGGATGCTGAAGTGAGTAGAGTGCTTGAGAAAGAGCAGTCAAGTGCACTGGTTAATGTAATCGTGATGATGATGCCAAGAAACATACAGCGCCATGTTGATCAGCTCATCTTTAAGGCATGAGGTAGATTAAGTAGGTGGCAAAGTACCCAAACATGTCCTAAAGTGTTTCTTTACACGCCATCACATGACAAAGAAGTGATTGATTAAGATGACGACTCGAAGACTGCTTGCTCGGCCACCACCAACACAGACACAGCCGAAGCTAGCTGGTGTTTCAACTCCAAGAACAAGGAGCAGGTTGGCAGATAAGTTAAAAGATGCATGGGTGCGGAAAAGGTGGAGGGGGAGTCTTGGAGTCGTAGGGTACTCGAGATGGGCACATGGGGAGCACCTCGGAAGCTTTTAACACTTGTCGCCATGGCTACGAATGGACCTCCCTCCCCACCTGTCGCCACCTCCTTCCTCCGCAACCATGCTCGCTGCCGCATGCAGCCTCTCTCTCTCTCTCTCTCTCTCTCTCTCTCTCTCTCTCTCTCTCTCTCTCTCTCTCTCTCTCTCTCTCTGTGATCTCCTTCGTCTAGATTCGCATCCCATTCCTTCATTAATTATGGTGACTGTAACTTTGATGATGCTGAGATTCGTTGGAGCTCATGCATGGAAGATGAAGAAGCAGCGTCACATTACGTAGGAAAGCTTACGTGAGGCGTTGCATGGCATGTGTACTGCGCAGACTATTCTGGACGTAGATTCCATGCAATGAATCGAGACAAGGCAGCACCGAACGCGAGTAAGGAGACAGGAAAGCTGGGAAGGTTGGCTTTACCCTTTTCCCTCTCTCAGCAGTTCTTATCCTCTTCACCTATTATTTCTGGTCACCGTCCTTTGAATTCCTTCCCTGCATTGTCATCCTTTGCACTTCTTATCCTCTAAAATCTATTATCTCTAGCCACCATTATTTGCTGTTGTCTTTCCCTGCTCTCCCACTTCGAGCAATTCTTATCCTCTTAGCCTAATATCCCCACACACCTTCCATGGCATTCTGCCTTTCTGCGACTTCGAGCACTACCTCCTTGAGCAGTTCTTATCCTCTCAACCTAATACAACCTTTGCCTTTGCTGGGCTGGCTTCGTGCAACCTTGGAAATGCTTGTCTTTAGCTTCATATGGACTTCAGCTGGCCACGTTTATCGATGTGTTCGCTTTACTCTATGGGGACTAAGCAATGTACAACTGCGGCTCTTCCTTTATTTTCTTGTGGCTGCTGATGGTGTTGGCATGAGCCAGGGTGTGGGAGCGGTCGACACGCTGGGTACTGTTCTTGACTTGGATTTGATGGTCCCCAAGGATCAGAAGATGGTGATGCCATGAAAAGGCTGTTGGTGGTGGCCTCCCCATGTTGCGGGTGGAGAAAAGTTGCAGAGATCGGTACAATGGTGTTGGTGGAGGCGGCAATGTGTCAAGCCACTGTTGGCCTCGACATTACATTCTTTGCATTGTGGACTGACACGATGAAACACTGCTCATGTGTGTGTCCGCCTCATGCATGCAGTCAGTGGGTGAGACAAAGATGGGGCTTTGAGGACCCTTCCCTCGAGTTGCCTCCATGATGTTGTAGGAAGAACTCCATATATCGATTGGTTGATGCTAGAGTGATTCATGTTTTCCTTGTTCACTGCATATGAGCCTGGATGTCACCGACACTCCTGGTCAAAGTGGAGAACAGAAGTTTCATGCTCCGAGGAGATGAGCCATTGGTCTTGAGAAGAAGAAGAAGAAGAAGAAGAAGATTGATTTGAGTGTGAAGGAATTGTACCTGTGTAAAATATCATGCTTTTGTGTTGGATTCCCTTTCACATGCAAAGCCCAAACCCCTCATTTTTGCCAAGGGTTAAGTCCTTAAACAAAGCTTGTTATGCTTATCCCAGACATCTGTAGTCACTGTTTCCCAATTTCCAACTTTGGGATGCCATGCCAAAGTAAGCACCAGCCATTGAATAATGATGACCCACCAAATCACAAAGCCCAAACTTTATTACCACATCAATGGCTACCAACAAAAGCAAGCAATCAGTCCACCTAATCCTACCCCTGCATGCATCATTATCAAGTTGCTCGATTCTTTATCCTAAAAAAAAAGGCCTGCTCCTCGGGAAACACACACAATTAACCACCAATATATCTTCTTGGTAATCAATTCCATATATTTACACGTTTTAACTTAAGGTTTATCATGATCATTCATTTCTTCTTGGAGTTCCACCAATCGTGCCATGATTTATGCCGCTTTTTAGGGATGAGGATCGGTGCCAAAGTCGAGGAGAACCGATTTAGGTGTTTGATTACATTGTGGGAAGAGCAATCACAAGGTCTGACTGCACCTAAACCCTAACTCCACCCTCATCACCAAGGCAAGGTGAGCTTGCTGGTTGGGGACCATGGAACGCACACAAAGTAGAGAGAGAGAGAGAGAGAGAGAGAGAGAGAGAGAGAGAGAGAGAGAGAGTCCTTTTATTGTTACTGCAGATTCTTGGCAGCAAAGTCGAGGCCATGGGAAGGATAAATTAATGAACGGGTGATGGATTCTATGCTTCATCACGATACGAGAAGCATTAAGAATGGTGATCATGGATTGAGGGATCGAAACGTGGCCATCAGCTGATCTCATTTGCCTCGGAGGCTTTGCACAGATTCCAAGCTGTCACTTCTGTGGCTTTGCGGGGAGGAGTAGTTTAATCGGAGCTGCAGCTGCCGCTTGGCCTTTTTCTTATGGCCATGTCAACACAAGGACAAATGGATGGTGCGCTGCTGCGGCTGCTGTCTTCTTCCCCTAAGAATCGGGTTCTTCTCGGTCACATCTCAGTTCCGAGAGCTTGCTTTCACAGATGTGTTTGAAGTCGACATGCCTTGGGAAACAAGCAGTGCGTGATTTCTACTTCATTATTCAGCATTATATGTTTTCAGTCAAAAGTGGGCAGTTCTAAACAGGTACTGCATGCACTAAACTTTCAGCTGCTTGCATTCCAAGTAATTCTACTACCGACACTGTGAAGGATGGCATCAGAACTGCCCTGTTCAAAGAGAAGCAGATAGCTGAGATGTGTTTGCTACCAACCCGTAATGGCTGTCATCCGGGAAGTGAAGCATTCGAATGTGCTTCCATCATAAATTCTCTTTCCTATGAAGAGTACGAGTCTCATTTTGGATCATCACGAGAAAAAGGACAATGTTTCATTTGACCGCACTCTCGAAGCTGGACTGCCAATGTCATCACCGTAGCATTGCAAATCGCTGAGTTTTGTGAAGGTATGAGCTTGTCGAGATGACATGGTACACTAAATTGGACAGTGAAGTTGACTTGCAGCTTCCATCGTTTGATCTACAAGCTCTGGCCAGAGCTACATATGTTTCTTCTATTGATTTTTCATGTCATGATCATTAAGACTCTTCAGCACCATTCTACATTGTACACTCGAAGCAGGCCTTACCTGTTGATGCAGACATCCCTAAAAGCTTCAGGATCGATCAGAAACAGAGCAAGCATATTTGGCATCAGAGGAAACCATTTCTAATTCCCACTTCCCTCACAGCTTTCGAAAACTGCTAAATCTAATGAGACAAAAAAGAAAGTTGCATCAATCACTAGCAGTTCTCAATCTGGTGTCGAAGTATCAAAGTTTTTGGAACTATTACAGTCACATACAGCCTCATTTTTCAAGAAGCCACTCACAACATTGCCAGCTGAACTCACATTAGCAAACGCAAGCTCATCTGAGGCAGTGAAATGTGTATCTTTCGACGAAGAAGATAAAACTAGCATTCGAGTATTATGTGATGTAATCAAGATTAGATCCATAAAGAAATCAAATCTTGTTTACAGTATTTGGCACATTGCAATCAAGTGTAGCATCCTCAACTTCCACATCCTGCACTGGCACATCTCCACTTGAAGCAACTGCGATACGATCGATCGCGACATCATTTTGCGATTTCTTGTGACTCCGAAGGTTTACCAACAGCACGTACAGCTACAGCCCAAATTTTTACTCATCGGTGATTGCCACTAATTCAGAACACCGTGATTGAAGTAACGAAAGAATCGGCATCGATGCATCATAATTCAGCAATTCTTGCAAGTGAAGTAAGCATCGATAACTCAGCACACATAGCATTCAGTGCATGAGGATGAAACCAGGAATCATCGAGAAAAAAACACCTGAGATATTTCACTTTGACACCATGCCTAGCGTTCCCAATGTGAGCTCAAGATCAACCAAACTGACATTATGAATCCTCTCTCCCTCCCAAGGCTTCACTTTCCTCCTCCCGAATTCAAATTCCCTGCCTCCTTTCCCTCTCTCTGACACTTCTCCTCGTGGACAAGTTGCTACATTCGATGAAGTGGCAAATGGGTTGA
This sequence comes from Musa beccarii, assembly GCA_024322285.1. Lineage (NCBI taxonomy): Eukaryota > Viridiplantae > Streptophyta > Magnoliopsida > Zingiberales > Musaceae > Musa > Musa beccarii. The sequence continues at coordinate 38,700,708 of CM044395.1, read as the reverse complement.
CAAAGTTGTAGGTTGGAGCTGTCATCTGGAAGTCGATCCACCGGCTTGATCCAACTGATTCATCACCTTCAGGTGTTGTATCAGCTTCAGCGTACAGAGAATTGAGAGAAGAGGAGTTGATGAAGCTTCAACCTAGTGAATGCATCAAAACGCTTACCCTTTATTTTTGTTTCTGAAATCTCTTATCAGCCCAGAAATTGTATTTTAACATGAGATGTTTTTGTTTTGTTTCTGTTTCATGAAACATTCATCAGCTTAAATGACCTCAAGGTTTACTTTCAAGTGATAGGTTCTGCAACTTTCTCTTCTCCCTAAAGCAGGATGGAGAGTGGGAAAGAAGAGATACTCTATTGGAGTGCTGTTCTGAGCTTTAGTATAATCAAAGGGAAAGAGAATTATGGCAGTGGAGACACAAACTTCGAGAATCCAAACTTTGATCTTGCCTTGAACGAGTACCTCTAGCAACCAAAGAGGAGAAACATGACTAAAGATCTATTTTTTAGCAGATAGAACACAAATTAGCTGCCAAATAAAAAGATTGAACTCACATAACACATTAAATAGGATCTGTAACAACGAGATCAGTCCATCTTGCATGATTCCAGGCAAAGGCACGTCAAGATCAGAATTTGAGTTCATTTTCATCGAACAAATCACAATTCGTGTGATCTCAGATGATTGTCGACGTTCACAGCCACTTCTGATCTCTTGTAATCCAACAGCTTAAAAGAGAGACGAGAGGAAGAAGTAAAGAAGGGGAAAAAAGAGAGAAGAGATAGAAACCTTGCGGTAGGTAGTGCCGTCGTCTTCGACGACCCACCCGGCCTCGCGGCAGAGGGCCTCGGGGACCTCGTTATTGTCGCAGGACTTCGGCAGCTTCTAGTTCCCGAGCGTGCACAGCCCGGTCAAAATCTTGGCGGCGTCGCCCTCCGCCGCGGCTCCCGTCGCTCGTTGTTCTCCCTCTCCTTCCACGTCGGAAGTCGCCCGCTTCCCGAAGTCATCCCTCTCCTCTCCCCCTCCCCCACCCACCACCCGGCCTCAAAACTGCACCTTTCCCTCCTTTACCCTCTGTTCCAGCCCCTCCCTCTCCATTTCACCTCCCAAAATCCTTCTTTTTCGCCATGCAACGCCCCTTGGTGCCAGACGAGTGCAGGAACAAGGCGAAACGTTCAGCCTCTTTTCCTTCTCTCCTTGGACGCTGGAGACTGCTGAGGCCGGTCACGAGAAAGCAAAAGGTGCGGTCTTCTTTTATTGCGAGGAGATTAAACAGATCGACACCGACTCCTCGGCTGCTCTCTCAAATGCTTCTTTCGAGAGAGCTTAGATTTCTCTTCGCTTTACCCAGGTTGGAAGAACGTTAAACCGGTCGATTACCCCACAAAAGGAAAAATATTAGTCGATGCTCCGGAGGCCATTAATGGAGGTCTGTTCATTGTTGGATGAGAAGATCAAACCGAGGCATCCGAAGAACTCTTTGGTGTCACTGAGTTGAATAAAATTCTTCGGAGTTCTTTCCATGGATTAGCCAATGCTTGTAAAGCCAATAACAGAGTTGTGTTTATTGTTGCATGAGAGGATTCCAACAGAGTTGTGTTTATTGTTGTAGAGTTATGTGGAGCATTTTATTGTGGCACAATCCAACATCTTCCTTCCAAATAAGTCAACGTGGAGATCAATCACAGTCTTCCTTTTATGATTGTTGGTCTGCTCTGCTTGTACTTGCCAGGTAGAAGAGAAGAAGAAATGCTACAGATTTAGGGAGTGGAAACTGATGCCACCACCAATACATTGAAACAGATCTTTAGTTGATAATTGGCATTTCTAATTTATATGAGGACAGAATTGGGAAAAAAAAAGTTTAATTTCTTCACGTATTCAATTGGATGAATTTTTCACAAAAGTCTTTTTTTTGTTTTATTATTTTTTTTAACAAGACAGTGCCTCTCTTCATGTTTAAAAAAAAAACATCCTTTATTCCTCTTAATTTCTGAAATATTCCTCGATAAAATAGCTGGAGCAGTCATTCACCATATGGATTGGTTCAGAGGATGAATCGATATAATCTTCATATATAAGATTTACATGTTACATATTTTTTAATAGGCTCATTGAGTTTTTAGAAAGTTTATCAAAACATTAGAAGTCTATTTAAAAATATTTAAATATAGAAAAATTAACTCAAGATTCAATAGAAACCAACTCATATACAAAAAAAAAAGTTTCAAATAAGTGCTTTTAGAAACAATAATAATTTTTTTACTTTTGTTTTTATTACAATATTTTTGAATAAATTCATAATAATTAAAAAAATATATTTTTTTAAAGTTTATTTTAAAATATATTATAATTGAGAAATTAAATTGATTCAAATCGATGGATCAATAAATCTTAAATATAGTAAAAAAATAAATATGGATTAAAAATATAAAAACATGTACCTCTAGAAAAAAAATAAAGAAGGGAATTGTTTTGGTATCAGAATTGAAATTTTATTAAGGATTATGTGTTGCTTTCATCTGTGAAATTTCTTTCATCAAATAAGCAAAATTGCATATATCTAAATTTTAGTTTACCAAATATATCCCTGAAGAAGCTGCATATATACATCAATGCCCTGATGGCGACAGACGGCGTATCACGGCCGTACACCTCAGTCGTCATTTGATGTTTGCTGTTTGAAAGAAACCAGCCGATTTCTGAGCCCTCCGGTTGGTAACCGACCACCGGTTTTTGGGGAGTCTTCTCTTCGCCGTGGCGTCCCCAGAACCCTCGCCGCAGTCGGCGGCAATGGCGAAGCTTTACCCAGCCCCCCTCTCTGCCATCATCCTCGTCCTCTTGGCCTCCATAATCTGCCTTCGTTGCGACGCCTTCTCCGCCGACCGCCTTACAGATCGGCGGCTCCTCGTCCTGGTCGACGACCTTGCTGTCCGGTCCTCCCGCTCCCGATTCTTCTCCTCCCTGCAGTCCCGAGCGTCCGAGCTCGACTTTAAGCTCGCCGATGACTCATCTCTCGCGCTCCTCCGGTACGGGCAGTACCTCTACGACAGCCTCATCCTCTTCTCACAGTCCGTCTAACGTAGATAACCCTCACTCTGTTTGATCTTTGGTCAAGCACTACAATTTTTCTTCATCTTTGGCATCAGATGCGAGGCGAATTGCGTAAAAATTTTGAAATCTGTGTAGGTTTTGGTAGATCGCTGGACCTAGCGGCGGTTCTGGATTTCGTCGACGCGGGGCATGATTTGATTTTGGCGGCAGACTCCTCTGCTTCCGACTTGATGCGGGAGATCGCGACCGACTGTGGGGTCGATTTCGATGAGGCAAGTTGACACACACATGAACATGTGGTACTTCTTTTTGTTTGATTTATTTTGTTTGGTCATCTATATCTTGATTTCTGTTTAGGACCCCACTGCCATGGTTGTTGATCATACTAACTATGCAGTCTCTGAGACAGAAGGTGACCATACGTTGACTGCTTCTGATGATTTCATCAAGTCCGATGTGATTCTGGGTGACAAGATGATCGAGGTAAAATAGTTTGTTTCTCTCCCTGTGTGGGTATTTGGACATTCTGTTTTCAGTTTTAGATGATGAAAAGGAAGCAATATATCTTGACTTCTTGACTGCATTGGCATGCATCGGTACCAAACTTGATTAAATGATAATAAGATCTCGGAAGAGCTTCATTTGTTTTTGGTGATTAGGCACACAACACTGATAGGAGGGCTACATAAAAGGCTGCATTTCATCACTTTTTGTTAGTAACTTTGAAATGCACCTTCTGTTTGTTCTAGTTAAATATTAAGGCTTTTATAGCATGCTTTTTGAAATCTTTTGTCGCAATTTTTTCATTTTGTTTCCTGTGAGCACCTCAAATTAAATCCCCAGTCACATTTGACAATCCTCTTTAGATATATTTTATAAGTGATTAAATAAATTTCCTGCTATACTTTTTTTTCGGTATCCTTTTGTATCTGTATTATCCAAATCTGTGCACCTTGATAAATTACCGTAACCCTCTTTTTGCCATTCAAAGTTCGAAACATTAAGCATTAGTAGATGCAGTTGTTGCTATTCAGATCTTAATTTGTCTAATATATTATTTTAGTATCACAATACAAATATCTCACCTTAGCCATTGTGCTCCAGATGCATAGATGCACCTCATCTGGACTTATGATGATGTTTTGCCCTGTGATCACAGTACATGATTCAAACTACAAGAACAAGCATGAGCAACATATGGTTAAAAAAATAAATCAAATAAAAACCAAGTCAAATATTATTCTTCTGGAATCCATCATAGAAATAACTCAATAAACAAGTCCACACACAAAAAACTATGGTGCTTTGCAACATTGCTTAGCTTATCTTTTGTGTTTTTGTACTTGTGAAAAGTAAAAAATATAATACTAGTAAAGCACATGTTTGATAGTCTTTTTTTTTTATTACTTTCAGAAAGTACTTGTGTAAGTTTCCGACATTTTAGTACTAGAAGCTGACTGCTATAAAAATTTATAGAAACAAAATATTTGTTCTGTTGAAAATGTTTGGATATTAGTGCTTTCTTGGCCTATGTCCAACAAGATGGTGAAGAGAAATTAGATTGGCAAATCGGATCCGATTCAAACTACAAGAACAAGCATAAGCAATATATGGTTAAAAAAAATAAATCAAATAAAATCTGTCAAATATTATTCTTCTGGAATCCATCATAGAAATAACTCAATAATCAAGTCCACACACAAAAAACTATTGTGCTCTGCAACATTGCTTATCTTTTGTGTTTTTGTACTTGTAAAAAGTAAAAAATATAATACTAGTAGAACACATGTTTGATAGTCTTTTTTTTTATTACTTTCAGAAAGTACTTGTATAAGTTTCCGACATTTTAGTACTAGAAGTTGTCTACTATAAAAATTTATAGAAACAAAATATTTGTTCTGTTGAGAAAGTTTGGATATTAGTGCTTTTTTGGTCTATGTCCAACAAGATGGTGAGGTGAAATTAGATTGGCAAATCGGATCTCCTGTTTGCAGACCTTTTCCAAAATATGTGAACATGTTTTAGTTCTGTGCTTACCAAACATTTAGCACAATTGTTTCTGATTTAGTTCATCATATGCCTAACAATTCAGCAAAAGAATATGTTAGAAGCCTAAACCCTCAACCCTGAACCATGATCCTAAATTCAAAACCATGTTTCTGATGTATTCCCCAGTCTCCACATGTACATCTACAAATCCATGTTAGATGCTGTAGTTTAATATTATTTTTTACATTATTATTTTAAATTAGTACTTGATATTTGTTAAGTGATTTTGTTGATATCATTCATTTGAATGAACATGCATAATCAAGACAAGGAGTCTCATGCTAAAGACATTTTACTACATATAATCTTATTTTGATTTAACAAGCCTTACTTTAATTTTACAAGATAACTTGATTGTTCATTTTAAGAAAACAAACAAATGCTTTGATCATTTGTTGTTTTTTTCTGTATTGTTTGGATAAAGGATCGAAACTTGTCCTTGGGTTTTTTGGGCAGGACCTGATGGTCAGTGCCCACAGAAGACATATAAAGATTTGGATGGCCATCATATGGTATGTTTTTGCTGGTAGGAGGAATCTGTTTTGAGGGATGAAGAAGTTTACATTTAGAAATTATAGTAAAACTCATCAGATAATATGAGGAAGTTTAAAGCTACTAGCATACTATCAGATTACACTAAGTCAACATGGTGCATTAATAGGTCTTTTTTCTCCTCAAGCCTCATGGGAAGGCTCAGTTAAGATATGCAGATGGCAAAATGCATTATGAAATTCCATGCAGTCCAATGAAGTTTGTTGGTGAATTAGGGGAAAAAAAGGTTTGCTTTCCAGCTGGTGGTCTATCTTCATATTTCCTCTTGAGCCCATGGTATAATTTCTTTTGTGATGGTGGATGATATAATGATGTGTTTGCTTTGTAAGATACTCTAAGACACTAAAATAGTGCATAGTATAGCTTATTGGCCATTATTAATCAATGAGCAGCTGGCTGCTTCCTTTCTAATTACTTAACATCATTATTCTTCACTATGTTCTCTGTCTCTGACACTTTTGATTGCACAGGGTCCTGTTCTCTTCCGAGGCATTGGCCACTCACTAAATCTTCCTGTTTGTTTTTGCTGATTCCAGCTCAATGATCACTGGTTTTATTTGTCAGTTCACCTTGTTAATAGCAATTACCATTTACTCTGCCAGAAAGTATGCTCCAGGTGTTGAAAGTTCTTTCTACCTCTCCTGCTGCATATTCTGCAAATCCATCAGCAAAGCTTTCATGGCCTCCCTCACTTACAAGATCTGCAATATCATTAGTTTCTGTAGTGCAGGTAGTAATGTGCTTCAGTTTATTGGTAACTGATGTATTACTTGTCCTCCAACTATGGCGTACTAAACTATTATGTTAATTCACTTTCTCAGGTTTAGGTTGCATTTTTTTTTGCTATATTCATTCTTTCTGATCTAAGATTTTTGGAACAAAAATTTTCTCCAATCTATGCCAGTCTATTTTGTAGTTATAGTAACCTAGGTTCATGTGATTTCTAGCAGTATATTCAAAGCTTCTGTAGTTTTGGATGAACAGAAAGGTATTGCTCCAATGATTTGGAAAGAGCTACAGTCTTGAAGCAGTGAAAAACTACACATAGTATACACAGTATGCAGCAACGTATTTGGTCCTGATATAAATAGTTAGAAAAATTGTTAATAATGTATAATTCAGTATGGATTTAGGGATGAATTGAAATTTTAAATAATAAATAATAATATTATCAGATTTCTGAATTTATTTTTGAATTCAGAAATACAACTTGGAACTCTGTTATACTTGTATAAAGACATGTGTAATAAGTGACAAGAAAGAGGTAAGAGGCTTACTAAATTGGTACTCTTACTGAAAATAAGTAATGAGAAGAAGGATCTTGTACAGTTACCGAAATTGGTACATATTTGGCAGTCAATTGTATATTAATACCATTGCCAAATATTGTTATTGTGAAGTCACATAACTTTAAAAAATTGACTGGTTTTTGTGTTGCGAAGTCATGATTGCCTCTGGACATGTGTTAAGTGTCCACATAAACTGCATTTTGGAGCACCAAAGTCACTTTGTCTGCCTAAACTCTACAGAAGTAATTTGGCACGTTTCCATAAACCACTACCAGTTCTATAGTAGACCTTTGAGATTTATTTTGTTCTGGGGAAACAACAGCAAATATCCCTTAATGCTACTAAATTCTCCATAACTTCTCCCCTGCTTTTGTTAATTAGAACCCCTCTAAACAACATCATAGAAAAACATTGCTCTGGTGGCAGATCTATGAACTTGTATATCAATGTTAAGCACAATTAGGAATATATCCAACGCAACTCCATGCATGAGGTAGGAACCACAACCGCCAAAAGCTGTCATTCAGTAGAAAAATGTTTCGGCTTCAAATATCTAATGCTTGATTCTCACTTTATTATATCTTATGCATTAATTTCTTTAGCAATTTAATCAAAAAATTATATTTTACATATTGTTATTATTTGAGAGATTAATTTAATCTCTGCTTACCTTTTTCATTTGATCTGCAGGCAAGAAATAATGCTTGTGTTTTGATCGCTGGTTCTTTAGATATGTTCAGCAATCAGTAAATCACTGTCTCTTAGTTCTAATGTTATAATTTATTCTAACAAATTAATGTTGGTTGCATCAGTTTTTTAAATTCTGGCGTGCAGAAAGCTGGAAGCTCTATTAAGTGTTCTTTATTTGTACAACTCCTTATCTGTTTTGTTACTAAACTAACTCCTCTTTAACTTAGACTTGTATATGAAAATCTTTGCTGGCTTTCTTATCTAAAGAACATTATTATTGAAAATATTTGGTCATTTGCTCACTGTCATAGTCATACCATCAAGAGGAAAAGAAACTCTCTTTCTCTCTCACTACAGTTTCTCTTTTGAAGTCGTGAATTTCAAACAACTATTTGTAGACTATTTATTCAACATCATTCTACTGTGAGGAAAACCTGTTGAAACTTTTCACATAGCTTCCCTTCATATAGTTTTTCTCCGTACCTGACTCAAGTTCTGACTGTGGACATGTGATCATGATGATCCTCTTCCATGTTTATTGCAACATTAGATAGATGTGGTCCTTCTTGTGTAAATTTTCTATATGGATTGGCAAGTTTTCTTTCTGAGCATTTTGAAAAATTTGGATAAATTGGCTGCAAAGGTAGTTTTAAACATTTAAGAAACTAAGGGGAACTTTGCCTTGCTGTTGCAGGCATGAGAAGTCTGGTAATGAACAATTTGTCACGGAGATTAGCAAATGGGTCTTCCACGAAAGGGGCCATCTCAAGGTGAAGGATTTTTTAAACTTAGCTAATCACTGTCCACAGATTTTCACTCTTAATTTTCTGAATGAAATCAACATTTAGTTGGAAAGTTGATGTGATTTTAATAAATATTATGGAAGTGAAATTATTTTTATTTAAGATTGTTAGCGTTCATTGCCAACTGCTGTATATATGCAGGCTGTTAATTTGCACCATCACAAAGTTGGAGAAACAAATGAGCCATCCATGTACCGGATTAATGATGATTTGGTAATTGTTTTGTAGCCACAAATGTTAGTGTTCTGAGCATGAATATAGGGAAAAATAAAAAGGTTGTTGCTTGCACATTTTTCTAAATGAAATTTTGGTGAAGGAATATTCTGTTGAAATCAATGAATGGTCTGGTTCAAGCTGGGAACCATACCTAGCTGATGATGTGCAAGTTCAGTTTTATATGATGAGCCCCTATGTATTGAAAACCTTGGCCACTGACCAGAAGGTGCATTTCAGTCTTGAATTTGTCTAATTGTGATCTTCAAAAATCTGCAGACAGTAAATACTTCGGTTTCCTAATTCACAGTTTCCTAAATCCTTGTGGTTTCTGTTGCATGGTTTATATCAAGAATTTTAATTTTGAATAATACCGCCTATACCGTCGATTGGGGCTGTTTCCACCCCGTTACCACCCTAAATCGGTCGATGACGATCGATTTCGACCGTGCCCGCTACCAGGTGGTATGAGTCAAGGGAGAAGAAGAGGGATAACCTGGAGTGCCGCTCTCCCTCCTTGTTTGAGGCAACGAGGCCTCGATGTCGTCGGTGATCCATGCGGGGAGAAGAAACCTCGGCAATGTCACGGGGAGAAGAAACCGAGCGTCGTCGATGTGGCATTTCTTCTCCACAACACAGATAGAAGAAACAAGGCGACGAGGCGGTGAGGTTGCCTCGTCGCCCTTTTTTGCGCGGGGAGAAGGAAAAAAGGGGCCAGGTCGCCTCATCATTTCCTACTTCTCCCCACGTGGCAAAAAAAGAGGCGAGGTCGCCTTGGCGATGTTGCTTCTTTTTTAACTTTTTTAATGAGGCGACGTCGCCTCGTTTTTTTTGCTTTTACTTATATATATATATATATATATAAACAGTGATATATCGAAACATACCGCTCAGTATACTCATACCGTACCGTATTGAGCTGAGCTCAATGCTCTAGGATGGTACGAAATTATGATCCTTGGTTTATATTCAACTTCATTCAAGATTCCTGATGTCTATGGTGTATTCCAGTGTAAGGTGGATTACCAAAAGCTTGGATACACAAGCCTATCACTTTCAAAATAGGTGTGTGATGTCTTCATGGTTGGTAATTTCTTACCGGATTACCAAAAGCTTGGATACACAAGCCTATCACTTTCAAAACATGCATGTGATGTCTTCATAGTTGGTAGTTTTTACACTGATACTGGATTTGGGTCACATTGTGCTTACTTTTATATTCTGTGGTATAATCACTGCATTGACTGTAGCTCTTTTCTCTATGCATCAGAAATACAACTTGGTTAAATGACCCAAAGAATGTGATCAGTACCATGGCAAATAATGGCTCTGATTGGCAGATGGACTAGATTATTAACTAGTTAGATCACTTGTGCACTTATGAACAGGAATTTGTTTTGAAACACTGTAAACAAACACAGACTTTTGTCAGCTAGGTTTTTTATTAGTAGGGTCATTCAGTTCCTGCAGAACTTACTTTTTAACTATTCTGATAAGGGGTAGGGCTATGTGGAGACGAAAAGTTTTTTATGACAGGAAGTCAAAAGCTACTAGTGCCACATTAGGCTTGTAGATAAATTTAATTATATTTATTCCCAATATAGATAAATAGACCTAATGAAATTTAAACTGTTCTTTTGCAGATGCCTGTCCAACCTTTCTAGCACAATGAGTATGAGAGATTCATAACAACTGCCTTTCCATACTACGGAGCATCATTCTCAACTGTGAGTGTCCTATGTAACTCTTTGTTTTGCCTTTTAGCAAATCAGAATCATAATGCTAACAACACATCTAGTAAAATGACTTTTCGATGCATGGCATTGCGTCTTTTATTCCCATTCCAGAGTTTTTATCTCATGCATGTATGATGTATGAGAAACTCTCGGAGAAAATGGCAAGTATGCCTCACATTTAATTTTTTTTTTCTTTTGTTCTGACATATGGCAGGATTTTTCATATTCACCATTTTTTACTTCTGCAACAAGTAGATGTGACCGTCGGTGATGGATTTGTTAACCTCTGTAGAAGATTGAATGGGCTTGAAGAAATTCTGGGTAGATATTTGTTGGCAGATTTAATGCCCAAATTGGTTGTTGCACTATTCAAAGATCTAAACTATTTAAGGCCTTTGGATCTAGGACTTGCCAACATTCTTGTCTTTACTGAATTTGAGTCGGCATTAGGGATCATAAAAATGTCAACTCTACTAGCTTGTATTCTGGGTTCAGGGTTAAGAGGTAGAGCTTGACAAAAAATAGAAAATGATGTTTTTCCCTCCTAGTTAAATATTACATGAACCATTTATCCATAACAAGACCATTGGCAGCAATGCTACATAAGCTTTTTTGTTGTCAAGATTGGTCAAGTGGTGGGGAAAAGACTTTTTCTGAACTTGTGATTGGATTCTTGTGTTCAGTGGGGCATGGTATGATCATCCGAACCAATGCCATGTTACAGAGTCAAGATGTATCACTGATGTTGCTGAACCTTGATATCAGGTGTCTCCGTCCTACATAGATTTTTCTATCATCGGACCATTTAGTGGTCTTGCATGCCTTGGAAGAGAACGTTGTATGCATTAAAACATCCATTTCCAAGACTGTGACTTGACAGGAGGTTTATGATTGTTGTGGACCTGTTTGGTTCCAATAAATCGATTTCATCATTGATAAAATAAAAATGGAGACTCTTTGGTTTTGTGTTTAATAACTTTTTTCTTGAAATGATTTTACTCCTATTTTCCTCATGTTATATACCTCCAGTGCAGAGATCATATACGGTGTGGTGTGTAGCACAAGGGCAAGAGAGGATGAAGAGAAAAAGGATGATCCAGTGCATGGGGATCGATCTACTCAGGTTTGTTTCTGCTACGTGACAAACACACATTTTACTTTATCCGAAACCTTATTATTGGATTTACTTTGTGGAAAGTCTATCATTTTGTTTCTTATTAAGATAAGCAAATGCCAAATTTGGATGATTTGGAAGTGGGTGGTATGATTATTAATGCGCAGTGGAACTTGGAATTCCTTAAATCTGATTGGACTTCCGGTCTTCATGCCAAACAAATATTGCTTGTTGGCCGTGGGCATATTTGTAGATTCTGATGAGCTGTCTCATCACAATCAAACGACCGATGTCGTCTCCTCCATCCAATCCTTTTGTCAGTTCTCTTTAAACTCTTTGCTTGTACGAAATTGATGAGATTTGGTGTTGATATCTCACGTTTCTCCTGCAGGCATCCCAAGATGATGATGATGATGATGATGGTGCGTCCACCACCGAACCGACTCATCTTGCAACTGCAATTGCAATTGCAATTGCTGATGGCGAAGCACTCGGACGAGTCACCTTCATCGTTCCGAAGCAGGCAAACATGGTTGTGGCTAGTTGTTGGTCTTTCCGTAACGTCAACTCTTTCCTTCTGCAACAGCAAGCAGTCGCTGCTTCTTGGAACGATATCGGAACGGAACGGCCGATGAGAAAGCGTTCCGACCGCTAAATCCTCGGACAGGTTTGGTTCCCTCGCTTGCTCCCGAAGATTCGCTATAGTTATCACGAGGAGGCGCACGCGTGGTATCAGCTCCGCCATTGACCCTGGGTAGTCTTGTGCGGGACGAACCCGTCAAAGGTTCAGTGTTGTGCCAAGCAAAGCACAACACTGAGTCTCATTTAATCTTCTGCCATTTAGGGATTTGAGAATGCTGAAACGATTTATGTGCATGCAACAGATACTCGTTTAGGTTTTTATTTATTCTTAATCTTTTAATTTGTACAATCATTCATTCATTCATTCATTGGGCTGCACATATAAGCATGTATGCAAAGAAGCCTTTTTTTAAAATAAAAAAAAATCCCCCAACGACTCATATACAAGCATTTGGGACATAGATGTACATTCATGTATATAAAAAAAAAAAAAAACCCCCAAAAAGAAAAGGGTTGGAAATTCTCACAAGGTACATGTGACCTAAATAGCAATTGACCAGGTTGATGCAAGTTATCAGCATACAACAATTAGGATTACTATGGCCACCTTCGAATCATGTTGTCAGCAGGCGAGCAAACATCTCTTGTGGAGATTCGTTGCTTATATCCCACACACAAAACTCTCTTGTTGCTTAATAGAATGTCTAAACTTGGCTCATCTGGTAGTCCCGTGCAGCTGAGAGCATATACTTCAAACTAATCATGCATGCATGCATGGAAATGTAATATTTTATCAGTCTTCTTGTAGAGAAAACTCTACAATAACTGTAATAAATGGGCCGACGGGGACAGGTTCATCATGCATGTAGAGCTGCTGCCGTAACCTTGTTTGAACCGTTCTAATACTACTATCAAATGATTCGGAGGCTGTTATTACTGGCAGTCGTGCTGTGTGGAGAGAGAGAGAGAGAGAGAGAGAGAGAGAGGAGTTGCTTCCCAAGAGCTGCATTGGACCGGCGCCTTCCTCTTCGTTCCTCGTTTCTCATGCGTGCAGAAGTGTCCACAAAACCGACACGCTTCCTCTTCCCTTCGCCTCTGCGGCATTGTTTCTGTCGTAACACGTCCCCGGCTTCCCACATTGCTCTGCTTCTTTCTTCTTTCCTATATGACCACCTCGAAGGCCCATCGAGTTTCGATCTCTTCTGGTTTTAGTCCTGTCAAAGAACACCCATTTCTCTCTTCGTCTCTCCTTCCTTTTTAGCCTCGTCTTATCATCCTCAGAGTCCATAAGCCCTCGCCTCGTTTTCTTTGATTTGTTCTTTGAAGGAGAAGCCAAATTTGATCTTTCTCTTCTTCCTCCCCCTCCCCCTGCATTTGGTTTCTGCTGATCGGCTCTCCTTCTACCCAAAGTTTGGATTTTTCCTCCACTTTTATCGCTTTTAATCCCGAAAACACTCGACTTTGATGGGCGCTCACCACAGCAAGAGGCCCGACCCGCCGTCGGTCCTGTTGGACGGCGGCGGCGGAGGCGGCCGGGCCGACATCCGGTACATGGCGGAGCTGAGCTCCTACGAGGCCGCCTGCCGCCTCGACCCCGACCTGCAGGGCTTCGACTCCACGCTGCAGCTGTGTACCAGCCGCGTCATCTCCTCCCTCGCCCTCGGCGTCGAGGTCCGCTCCCTCTCCCTCGACTCCCTCCGCGAGATCACCAGCTGCCTCCTCGAGATGAACCAGGAGGTGGTGAAGGTCATCCTGGAGTGCAAAAGCGACATCTGGAAGACCCCCGAGCTGTTCGGCCTCGTCGAGGACTACTTCGAGAACAGCCTGCACACCCTCGACTTCTGTGCCGCCCTCGAGAAGTGCCTCAAGAAAGCCCGCGACGGCCAACTGATCATCCAAGTCGCCCTGCAGCACTTCGCCGAGGAGGAAGCCGAAGCCGAAGCCGAACCCCAAAAGGACGCCAAGAAGAAGTACTCGAGGACACTGGAGGAGCTGCGGCTATTCAAGGCGGCCGGCGATCCCTTCACCGAGGAGTTCTTCCAGGTCTTCCAGTCCGTCCACGGGCAGCAGCTGCTGATGCTGGAGAAGCTGCAGCAGAGGAAGAACAAGCTGGACAAGCAGCTGAGGTCCATCAAGGCATGGCGGCGCGTGTCGAGCACAATCTTCGCGGCCACCTTCGCGGCCGTCCTGATCTGTTCGGTGGTGGCGGCCGCGGTGGCCGCGCCTCCGGTCGCCGCGGCCCTGGCCGCCGCCGCGTCGATCCCGATCGGGTCGATGGGCAAGTGGATCGACTCGCTGCTGCACGACTATCAGAATGCGGTGAAGGGGCAGCGGGAAGTGCTGAGGTCGATGCAGGTGGGCACCTACGTCGCCATCAAGGACATGGAGAGCATTCGGGTGCTCGTCGACAAGGTGGAGATGGAGATGGCCTCGCTGCTGGGTGACGCAGAGTTCGCCATGGAGGACGCAGAGGCGGTGGGGATTGGGATGGAGGAGATCAGGAAGAAGGTGGAGGTGTTCATGAGGAGCGTGGAGGAGGTGGGGGAGCAGGCCGACGGCTGCAGCAGGGACATCAGGAGAGCCAGAACGGTGGTGCTGCAGCGCATAATTAGGAATCCAGAGTGAAGGAAGGAAACCCATGCCATCATTCTCTCATTCACGATCTCTTCCTACGCATCAGGACTCAACCCACATGATTCCGTGCATTTTCTTGTTGATTTGTGCCCTATGCCTTGCATGTATCCCTTCAAAATTAGTGATTTCATGTTTATTCCTTTTGATTCGAGTTTAGAAAATTAAAATGCATATGTATAACATAATAATTACAAGACATGTACTATTTGCAAACCATATGTAAATAACATGTAGCGATGATAATAACAACAATGAGAGGCTCTAAATCCCTCATCATCATTTATCCTTTACAAACTATAAAGATCGCCTGGCATGAAAACGGCGGATCACACACCGATATCACAAGATTACCATCAATCACCCACTTCGACACCTGCAAGTCATGCATTGTGATCTTTAGAGTTTACGGACAAGTTGTATGTATCGATTACCATCAATCACCCACGTCGACACATTGTGATGCCAATGCGATATGAAAATGAGAAAAGAAAAGCACAAGACCAAGTACTAATAATTTGTCTGGTAATCTACCAAATAAATCCTTTTTGTTTCAGTCGCAATAGAGAAATCACAGCACATTACAGAGTCCGAAGAAGACCCCCTCTCAAGAACCACATATTTAAGAAACTACACAAAGTCTGAAACTTTCAACAAATAAAGCATGGAACAAGTAGCCGACACTGTTTATCGCAGGCCATCCGACTTTAGCATGACAAGAAATCCAAATTGGAGTCGATCTCATGGCTCAACCGTTGTCACCTGCTGCCACTCCCCATCCACAGCTTCCTTCCACAATGTGACATTATTGTTCCCGTCAGCTACAGCCAAAATGTTCCCGGTAAGCGACCACGATACTCTCCAAACAGGGGCGTTGAAGTTATTCAAAACCTTGCCCTCCCATTGATCTCCTTCCTTTGCCACCGTCCATATGACGACTGTTCCATCCTGTGAAGCACTGGCGATAGTAGATTTTGGAAGCCCCAAGTTTGGTGCCCAAGCTACATCTCGGACCCAGTCGGAATGCATCTGGAGAGCAGGAAAACAGTCCATCTTCCAGTTACCATTGTAAAGCTTCCACACTTTAACAGTGTTATCACAGCCACCGGAAGCAAGCTTCTGCACAGGATCAAGCTGTCCTGAACCAACAAGGGCACCTGGGGCCAAAGCTGGAGCCCATGTGACCGAAGTCACACCCACTGGATGCGCCTGATCGATCCTTGTAGTGTCCCAGCCGCCATCGGTTCGGGCAGAAAAGACCGAAATGTTTCCGTCTGAGGAACCACAGGCCAAGCAGAGGCCGAGCTCATGAGGCGCCCATGCAATAGAGTTAACAGAGCTCTTGTGCTCAGTGAAAACATGCGCCTGAATCCACTCGTCGGGTTTGCTCCCTTCCTTCCATATGATCACACGACCATCGTAGCTGCAAGACGCAATCATGGACCCGAACTTGGGATGGGCCCATGCAACCTGCCAGACTGGGCCTTGGTGGCCACTCAGCGTGGCAAGGTGCTGGTGTGAAGAGCCACTCACACCAACAATCTTGATCGTCATATCCGAAGATGCCGTAGCCAAGCGCTTGCCATAGTAGTCCATCGCCACATCATGGACCACATCCTGGTGACCCGTCTCTATTTTCTGCGAAGGCATTGTTCCAGTCTTGTATATCTCTTGCAATTTCTCTGTTGGGAACAAAATTATAATGCATGAAACTCTCTGATCGAATTAAATTTGAACCATAGGGAGCCCTTTCAGCTCAGTCTAATGTAACTATTATGTTATTCCGACTATCCAAGTCCAGATGTAACAATTTGGAAATGAGTACTTTTACCTTTCCATGTTCCTCAATAATTCAGATGAAGGCATTGTGCAAGCAAACCAAATTCAAAATGTAGGCATTCCTTTTTATCCAAAGTAAAACAACACAATATTGCATTTTCATGTGTGTAAAATTGTACCATATAACCAACATTTAGCAACAATTTGACATGTGAAAAGCAAAAAGGACAAGAGAGGCAATATGCGCCATGCATGGAATTTCTGATATGTTAATTACAGGAGAAAGATATATGCACTGAAATAAGCCAGTCAACGGAAAGAACTGTAGAGCTACACAAATAGAACATGAACAGATCAAACATTACACAAATCCAGATCAGGCCAATATTAATAACTGTTCCAAAAATTTCAGGAACTAATCGATGTTAACTCTTGCATCAGATCAGCATACAAAAACCTATGATCACAACGAGCCAATGAATGCAATCTGTACTTAGCCAAGACGATTTGAACAGTAAGTAATTTACGAGTAATTAGAACCACAAGTAACTACGTCAAACAAACATAGGAAAAGTGATCGGATGAACGGAACCATGGAAACCACAGATCGTCGAACGCTTGGGCAATTCACCAACGCAAAAGACGATTGGGTCCAGATTCCGTTTGCCCGTCACCAGATCTGCGAAAACCAAATCCAGATCTGAACGAAAAGAAATACCCTCTCGAAAATTGATTGCGAAGATGTGAGTAACGGTTAGCAAGAGATCCACTGAAAGGGCTCAAACAACTACAAACAGATCGATCGAGACACGAAGCTTACGATTTGGAGAGTAAAGGAAGGCCTGGGAGAACTTCTTCAACGGGGAGAAAGAGGAGAGATGCCGTCGGCGTCGTCTGCCGGACAAAAGAGGGACGGGAGAGAGGCGACGTTTCTTTAGGTTTGGGGATCGAGTGAGATGGGAGCTATTTTTCCGGAATTAGCCCTTGCTTCCCATAAATATTTCTCGGACTAGCCTCGACTCCAAATAAATACAGAGACTATACTGCTTTGACCAGCATGGTATTTTAGTAAAAAGGTGTATCTCTAATGGCATTTAATCTGTTCGACCCATTAACCCGAATTGACGCGCTTGCGGGTGAAAAAACCTACAACCCGAACCCGATCGATACATCGACCAGTTTATATAGGCCGTATTAGGCTCAAATTATTAGCCTATTCGGCCCATTTGATCTCACCACGTGCATACACCTCTGCTGCTGCTGCGGGTCTTGGCGAGAGTGCCGTCGCCGGCTCCCCCATGGCGGAGCTCTCAAGATGGTTGTTGCTGTTGTCGAATGCCATTGTTGTCGACGGGAACATCATCGGCATCTGACCTTTGAGGCTGCAATGCAATGAATGGCATCTCCATCTAACTTCTCAAGGTGAGTCGGCTTCTCCCTTGAACCCATCAGAAGAAGAAGAGGCATGTCAAAGACCTGTTGAATTTGAAGCCCATGGATGGTCAAGTCCATCAGGTTCGGTACTGAAGAAGCCCAATTGAACATGTTTGATTTGTTTCCATCACAAAAATGCGCATGTTAGAGATGTTCTCGTTACATTTGTTTAGCAGATGATGGGACTAAAAATGACCGAGTTCAGAGAAGATGGCGCTGCAGAGTAACAAATAAGAGGAGGTCTATGCATCATTTCAGTTGGTAAAATTGCTTCCAAGCAACCATTTGCATTTCAAAGTTGAATTTGTCACAAAATGTTTATTGGCTGGCAGGCGCTTTCAAGAGCACTTATGTGATCAGGTACCTGGAACATGCGCGCACAAGCTCTTGTTTGAGATCCATTAATACTAGTGGGTCTTCAGCTGTTTATTGTACTGCTTAAATTTCTGTCTGCGTGAATAGGTTTTGCATTCAAGCCAATATTTTTGGATACTTTCATTTCATTACATATGCAAGTTTGGCTTCAACACTCGTGAAATCCCTCGGAGGAACTCATTCAATCTTGAAATTTTCCGGCACATGGCTTTGCTTTTCCTCTGTCATTACAATATATGATGTGCTTGGGAATCGTCATTTTCTGTCTTTGAATCATGTTCTTTGGAATCACCAGCAAAGGTAATCGTAGATGATTGGAATCATATTAGTTAGTTTGACCTCCAAGTGCTTCTGCATCCAGGAAGTGTTAGCACTGAAGAGATCTGTGCATAGCAAGACTGCAGGAGAGCTAATAGATGTTGATGTGGCAGAGGAAAGGGCAGCTGAGATAGTCCCAGGTGTGCTGCTGTATTGATGAAGTCCACATGCTTGACATTGAAGTGCTCCTTCCGGAGCAATGTCTTGGACAAGGAGATGGCCCCAGTGCTGGTTGTTGAGACAAGATGAGGGATGACAACCCATGGCTTGCTGCTTGATTCTTGATTCATGCATTGACCACCATACACAGAATGCAAGAATTTTCAACATCAGGTGCAGAGAGGAAGATGTGGAAATGTTGGAAAAGTGAAGGTTTCTTGAGAGAGACAATGGCCTGAGAACTCCTGACAGTCCACCTTATCAGCAGCCCGCAGGCCTCAGCTGCTGCCACTGGCTTACTGAAGAATGAATGATGTATGATTGTGCGGATGCAGGAAGTGGATGAAATGAAGGCATGCAGCCTAATGTTGCATCTCTTGCTGTTTCTCATTCTCAAAACTGAATGGCTACAGCTCTTGTGTTTGAATCTGAACCTTTAAAAGTTTTGTTGTGACCAGCAGTCAATCCTCTTGCAAAGCTGGATTTCTGCGACCATGCTATGGAAACTGTTCATTTCTGATTTGAATTTGTGTGAAGTCTAAACATTTGAATTTGCCAGTGACTGGTTGGATCATCATCTTTGAGACTTTATATATGGGGTTGTGGAGGACATGTAAAAGACCATGTCACACCTGTCAGGCACAGCAGTTTCATGAGTTGTCTTTTCTTTTGCTGATGATATTTACGAGTGATGTTAAAGAAGTCTCAGCTAAGGTTTTACCCTATGTAACCTACATCAAGGAGCCTGTCCACTTGCATATGCTGCCAAGGAGATTGGGGGTTACCAAGGTAGCATATTAATTACAGTGTCAGACTTGTGGTCTCATGTGGTTCTTCTCTTGTTTTGGGGGAGTTCATTGCACTTAGAGCCTGTTACAGTCAAGAAGAAGAAGAAGAAGAATAAGAAGAAGAAGAAGAAGAAATGTAGTGCCAAGAACACACATTGGCATGTGGGATGTGTGTGCCAGTGCAGGCTTGTTGTTTTGTGCTGGTTTTGGGACATCCAGAGCATCTGGTTCTAAATCCTTCCCATGTCCCTGTCAAGGCATCAGGCATTTGACCAATATGAGAAAAATATTTATGAAGGTAGAGCCATCTCTGGATATGCTGGGAAAAGCAGTACCATGGTGATAGGAGCACATGTCAATGAAGGTAAAGGGGATGTTGACTTCATCCTCTTCAGATTCTCTCATCTAATATGGACTGCACTGAGGCAGCAGCCATTTGGTATGATTGAAGAAATGCTGCTCATTTGCGTTGATTGTTTTCTTTCATTCACAACTCATGAGAAGAGTAAAGCAGCAGGCAGAGGAGACTGACTCCCCCTAAATAGCTGGGTATATTTACTTCACATGTGTGACCAAAAACATTTAAAAGAAGAAAAATATGATTAAATTGATGGATACAAGACTAATGCAGCACACAAGGCTCCATATATTTATATGTAATCTTATAGATCTCAAGCTTAAACTTTGGATATGGACATCAGCTTGGTGTGTTTGTGTTTGACATGATCTGGCTCCATGGCATCTTTTATATCCACAAGATCACAGCCACTAATTTCCCAATTGAAGCCTCTGCTAGGTAAGAAAACAAGTGATGTGAGTTCTTTCTTTAGAGAAAGGAAAAGTGAGAAGTTGATTTGATTTCTACTGCAAAAGCACAAATGGATTCTCTTTCGCATCCTGCCACGTGTATGTTTTCCTCTGATCCAACTCAAATGGCAGATCCAACAGCAGGAAGAATCCAGCTTTGTTTTCTCCATAACAGTGACTCAAATATCACTCATCTGACACCCAACACAATTATGTTCATCAAGTTGCACATCCTGCCACAGAAAGTGAGAGTCCATCAGAGTGCAGCTCTTTTCTCATCCACCATATGCAAGTGGCAGAGGAAGGGAATGGAGGAGAGCTGAGTGGCTTCTTCCAAGAATAGCAGGTCAGAGATGAGCATGGAACACTGAACACAAGTCGCAAGCTTCATCTCATTCATGACAAAATATGTAATTAAAGAAGTGAAAATAGAAGACAAATGACTTTTTCCTTTTTTTTTTTTTTTTTTTCTAGCTTGTTCCCATTGCAATGACAGGTGAAGAGAAAACACTAGAGAGCATGTAAAATAAGCAAAAGAAAGCTAAGGAAAGTTCTGAGATATCTATACAGGCCCTTCTTCTTCTTCTTCTTCTTCTTCTTCTTCTTCTTCTTGAGAACAGTGATATGAGACTGGTCACCAAATTATTTTCCTTCTTTCCTTGACACCTGTGGTGGTCAGAAAACAAATTGTTTAGGAGAGAGAGATGAAAAGGATAAGAGTGTATCAGCAGCTTAACTGGTATTGCTGAGGTTGGCTTTAGAGGAGCATAGGATTGAAGGTAGCTTATTTGCTTCTTCAGTGCAGAACTCTCCTGCAAGATGCCATGCAACATGACCAAAATAAGGATCAAAGAAGATGAAAGGCCAGGAGAAGAACCAGAAGTGCACCTCGAGATGAGCAGATGAGAAGCTACGAGTGAAGCCCAAAGCATTGATAGGCTTCATTTGGTAGTAGCAGTTGTTGTCGTCTGTGAAGCGAGCCTGCAATAGAAGTGGTTCCATGACAGTATCCAAGATTACAGAAGTAGAGTGCAGCACCGAAACATGCCTTGGAATAGCTGAAGAGAGGGGAGGTGGCAGTGTCAGCCAAAACAGAGGAGTGTTCGATGTGTTGCTCCTCTCCGACTCTCCTCTTCTTGCAACCGTCTCTGGCCATGGCAGCAGCTGGAGCTGAGACGGGGCATAGGCAGTCAATCGTCCCAACGCAGAGGGTGGATTTGCGGTGGCAGCGGCAACGCTGCTCATCCTGTTCGCGCAATTGCGGTGGACCAGAGGATGCGTCAGAGACCATGGACAGGCCCTCCTCCTCCTCCTCCTCCTCATCCTCCAAGTACGCGGTCCAACCGGACTGGCACCCGCTGCGGCAGTCTGAGCTCATCTCTTCCTCCTCTCCCGGCTTCATTTGACGAGTACAGGATGAGGAGTTCTGCTACCCGTAGCTCCTCTTCTGCTGCTGCCGCTGCCGCTTCCTCTCCTTGTGGTTGGCGACTGCTTTCCATGAGGCGGACATATTAGTAAGCGGCAGAAGGGGAATCCAAGCCAAATCCCAGACTAGTTTTGTCCCAACGCTGACGACAGGTGCCATCCTCCCCCACCACTCTCCTTTCCTCGGTGCAGGTGAAATGAAGACTGCCAGTTGTGCTTTGAGCTCCTTCTCCGTGAACATGGACACACCAATGAGATGGTGACAAAAACAGCATTCCATTCTCTATTCTCTCTCTCTCTCTCTCTCTCTCTCTCTCTCTCTCTCTCTGACACATGCAAATTACTACGTACGAACATGATCATACCTCATACTCTTCGATCTGATCTCTCTTTTCCCTCTCTACACTCGTCCGGATTGTGTTGAGAAATAAACGAAGAAAAAATCAATAATCAAAGCGCTCACCCATCACAATACGATGATGGCTTCACATGCCACATACAATGGACGGAGAATGCGTCGGAGCCGCTGCGGCGTGTCACACATCAGTCACTGCGCCTGCTACGGACACCATTCCAGTCCCTTTCTTTCTCTCCTTCGTCCAGAGTCATTGGCATCCGTACCGTACCGCATCACTGTGGCCACAGATAAATCAATTGGGAGCAATGCTCATTAACTTTGTCATGGTAGCCACAAGAAGCTCCGTCTCGTGCATGGTGAGCAGTGAGATGACAGCATATCACTGCTGCGATCCTTGTCGGTAGACTAAATGCTGCCGCCCTCGGTCAGCCGGTAATCCACCACATCTCAAGTAAAAAGCTTCTTGGCTTTTCCATAACACAGTACAGATCAGGCCAGTGAAATGTTGTCATCTCTCTGTCCTCTCTGCCCTCAAGCAGAGAGAACTTGCAGAAAATGGCAGATAGTAGCAGTACTCAACACAGCAAAACAAGTGTCCTCAGATCCAGTACCACTGTGTCTGGCTATTGAATCAAGGCATGTTTTGAATGGATAACAGCTCGGATTTGTTTAGGTGGCTTCTTGACTCTTGTGCAGATGGATGAAAGGTTGTCCCACTGGAAGTTTGAGCCATGGCAGCACAAAATTCACCGGAATGGTGGTGAATCTTGCAAGGAAAAGGGCACTAATCTCTTCTTCCATTGATTAACCGCATGGATGAGCCCTAACACTGCGGAGCTAACTTGGACTGGTGGTAGGCACTCATGTTTGGTGTAGCCCTGCCAAGAAACACAGGCTGCAAAAGCAGGAGCAAGCTTTTCCGCATGAAATCGACTGAACAAGCTGCTCTGCCCTGCATGCTCTCGCAACATAATAGATTGTGCAGGGGAGGCAGGCCATGCATGAAAGGAAGAGCAATCTTTTCCGAAAGAAACGGACAGGAGAAACCACCACTTACCATGTCGAGCTGCCTCCCATGCATGGCACTTCCACAGCTGGTCCGTGGATCGAAAGCTACGCATCCGATACATGCTTCAAATTACATGCGCTTTTGGTAGTTGTCAGGCATGCAATCTGAGCATTCAAAGTGAAGAAACGTTTAGCTTGACTTCTTGCCCACCAGAAGCTACATTTTGATGGAAGGTCAAATCATGCACATTTTGGGGACCTTCCAGCTTTCTCGAGGCTTCGAGATATTATTGACCCACTAATCTTTCGTGGAAGCTTCGATCCTGGGGAGGGGCAACTTCAAGGAACTAATAATTGAAGTACGAAGCTGTAAACGATTTCAGTGTTCATCCTAAACATGCATGAATGACTGCAGTGGAATATTCTACCTTTTCTGGACTTGCTATGATCGTAAACAGTGGCCGTCCAAACAAGAATGGATTTCTTGGACAGCCATCATTAGCAGCGCAAGATCCAGGAAACTGAGGCAGCCATGCCTGCTTCGATCCCATGAGACTGTTCATAGCAGAAGAGAAACAGCAGTTGTGAAGCTGTGAAGATGGGATCTGATTGCAAGGTACTGGGAACAGCAATGAGGCGCATACTACGTGATTCTTACATGCACATGGGCCTTAAGTGGGCCGAGTTCTTTTGTTTGGGTCGAAATGCCGCACTTGCAGTCTGTTTCCCACACGCTGGAATCAAGTATTCGATGATGATTTTAACGAGAAACCATGTCGATTAGAGACGACGAGAAGGAATTCATTGATGACAATGTGTTCGAAAGGATCCAATTGCAATTCTCCAAAAGTAGCCAACTGCAAGAAAAGCTGATGAGTCCAATCGAAGGCGTGAACGTGAGACATGCATGCAACGCAATGATCGTCGTGTCTGTGGGCAATGTGTACGACATGATGCTGTCAGGGACCAACATGCCCAAGAAGTTTCATATGATGGTCTCTCGTGTACAGTTAATTCACTGCTAATCCCTCTCTCTCTCTCTCTCTCTCTCTCCCCCCGCAAACATAGGGTTGGAGATGGAGGTTCCTGTTCTTTGCCCTTGTAAGATGGAAGCTCGGTTTCGAGAGAATAATTTGCGTTTTAGAGAGAAGATATGTGTATTAAACTAAGGAATCATAGAGCACAATCTTCTTCCTCGTCTGTTTCCTTCCCCTAGATTTGCAGATTTCATACTTTGCTGTATCGGCTTCAGAATCAACAAGAACATCACAGGTCATTCCTCCACATCTATCGAGCTTTTACTAGTGCGGCAGCAGCTAAAAGCTGGCAGTGTCAGAGCGAAAGATCATATCAGAGTAGACATGTAGATGCTTGGCATGCAATGGCTGCCATTTGACTTCTTCCATTCCACAAGCAACCCAAACACCAACGTGATCATCATACAACTTCCAAGCCCTCGAGGTTAAGGTGGCTGACCTGATGATTGGAGATCCACAGAAAGAGATCTTCCTCGCCCGGTTGCTTCCTCACACTCACCATCCTGCGCACAAAAAAGTTGGCAATGACAACAACCAGAATGATTGATTTCATCGGTGAATCCTCTCTGGATATGGCCCATCCATAGTATAGTCCCATCAAATTCAAAGCCAACCAGGAAGATGATTGACACAGCATGCAGTGACGGCATTTGGTGGCTCAGCGCCAACAAAGCGATATGATACTGAACAATCCAAGAACGCGTCCCTCCATCTCCATCTCCATCTCCATCTCCATCTCCATGGCTGTGTTCCTTCAAGCCACTCACAATGCCATGGCTTCACTCACGCAGCTTAACACCTTTCTGCCTGCGTGCTGACCACCACCACGCTCACGAGACGTATATATACGATAGGCATTTGCATGCATGGGACCAAATGGGATGGGCGGCATCTGTTCACGTGAACGCCCCGATTGGTACGAGTGATGCAAAACATCGCATTGTCACTCGAACATTGAGGAAATGGGTCCATACGAAGCCAAACTAGATGGCCTGAACTAGTAGAACATGGTGCCCCTCAATCATGCAAAGGAAACCTGGAAACAAAAGCTTGACGAAGGAAGGGGTACATCACCAGCTCTCCCGTTCTGATCTCCCTCTCGTCCATGATTGCATGCGCGCGTGCATGGCTGGGTTAATGATGCATGCACTAACTTAGAAACTTTCAAGGAAAGTGGAGTTATTGGGCTTAATAGTTACAAAAGGTAACATTATTCGATGAGTTGTTGACCGTACTAATCACAATGCAATAACCTACGTTTCATTGTACAGATCCGATTAACCTACATTTAAATATGACTTACATAATGTACGAGACTCCCACAAATACGAGATCCGTTTAACCTACATTTAAATATGACTTGCCATGATGAGCACTTAAATGTCAAGGGGTGTGTCTCCTCGAGATCTGATTATTATTAATTCAACAAAGAGCTTAAGCTCCATCATCCTATCAAGTGCAAACTAGATTCTTAATGAGATCATTAGATCATGTTATCGAGTTGATGACATATTAAACAATTTTCTTACATGCAGATTTATTTAGCCTGACATGTACCAGTAGATCACTTACTTTAGTAAAGCTTTGCCAAATATTATAGTTAGCTAATAATATCATGATATAATTATTTCTATAAACTTAGCATTCATCCTATTCGATTCTTTAGCTTAAGTGTCTGTATATTTTTTTCGACTGTACTCGTTTCAAATATTGTTGATTTGGATTTTGGTCTAAATAAAAGTAAAAAAAGGTGACCGGTGCTCACACTTATTTCTCCATCGTGTCCTTGGAAGCAGCAGACTGCAGGGTCAGCTCAGACGGTACCATATTAATGAGCAAGAAGAATAAAGTAAATTAATCTCCTCGATGATTTATGGGTCAAACCATAATTTAAAGTCAGACTCAGTGGATCACGTTCCTGTTTCTTTTGATTTAAGAAGATAATTATAAAGCTTGTACTCGAGGCTCCTGTTTCGATGCACAAGCACAGAACATACGATCGCACGTGGTTTTCACGTGCCCAACTCGTTCCTCTCTCTCTCTCTCTCTCTCTCTCTCTCTCTCTCTCTCTCTCTATATATATATATATATATATATATATATATAAAATATAATTTATGTTCTAGTTAGTATTCATTATGAGATGTGGGCTGAAGTGTTTCAAACCCAAACGCCAGAGAGAGAGAGAGAGAATGCACTTGAGAGCAACTTTATAATATGATTTCTGGATTATTATAATTGAAGATGTGTATTAATACGGTGAACTACTCTCTTTATTCTTACAAAATCGTATGATATCAAATCCAACAAATATGTAATATTCGTAAATATGGATAGCACTTCTATCAACAACAAAAATAAAAGATTAAAAAGATTTAAAGGATTGTATCATCATCTCATCCACCCTTGCTCGTTGTTGGGTGATAGCACCCATGATTTAAGTGGTGGAGCCATGAGGTTAATTAAAATTATAACTCTAATCTTATGTATTTTAGATGAGCAAGACCAGTAATCAACGTAACGAAAAAAAAGAGAGACTTTAACCATGAAAGAAGATAGATTTGAAAATTTATTTGTAAAATTAATTTTAATTATCATAATTTTTTGGTATGATGATCTAGATATCATGCTCTCTAAATTAGTTGGTGTAGATCCTTAAGTTTTTTTTTCTACTTAGTTTTTCTTCCTATTTTCTTAATTTTATATGATGCTAATATCCAATAGTTAATCTAAAGATACTAAGATTATAAACCTACTATTTTGCTATGGAAGATTGATTATAATCTACTATTTTGCTATGGAAGATTTATCTAGATTGTATATGATTTTTCCCTTCATGTTGAAGGGTTCTTTTACATAAATCTTTTTTTTATAATTTGCTTAGTATTCTATCACTAATCTGATTGGTTTATACTGTTTGATTATTTATTATATATTTGGTGTTATATTATATCTTATTTCATTCACATAAAGAGAAAAAATATATATATTTTGGTGTTTGTGGCTTTCACATATTCAGAACTCTAAATCTAATCTTTTCCTAAGAAATAATCTTTTCCTAAGAAAGTAGCATCAGAGGTTATTTGGATTGTTCTTATGTGAATCAAATGGATGATTCAAATGCTACTATGTTCAAATTAACATCAATCCATTATTCCATCTAAAAGCTTAAGACAATGAATGTGTTGTTGTTCACGAAAGAATGAAGTAGAGAATGTTTTTTTTGATATGGTGGTGGTGCTCCGTATTTAACAGAGTTATGAGATTTTTTCATATAGTTGGAAAAATCTTAACTGTTTATCAAAGAAAATCTTTACTTCTATTATGCTCCTACAAGATGGTGCTCCTGTCAAGGATGTCGATCTTGGACTATTGTGATGAAAATAGTTTGTGGCCAAGAGGCTTCGTGAGTAAGTCTGTTAATTGATCAGCTGTATGTACGTGAGAAACACGTAGTTGATGTCTGACAGCTTATTCTCGTACAAAGTAAAAGTCAATAGCGATGTGTTTCATACGTGAGTGGAATACTGGATTGGCGCATAGGTAACTGACTCCGACATTATCATAATATATTATAGGAGTAGAGGTAGAGTTGATGTTACGTTTCTTGAGTAGATTCGTGATCCAATTTAGCTCTGCAGTAGCTGTTGCAATGACACGGTATTCAACTTCAGTTGTGGATCGTGCAACTATCCTTTACTTCTTAGAATACCAACTGATTGAATTAGCTCCAAGGAAAATAATATACCCCGATGTGGATGTTCTGTCATTAAAATTCTCTATCCAATCAGCATCAACAAAGGCATGGAGATGAACGAGGGAGTGTTTCCGGAGAAAGAGACCATGATTGAGGGTCCCGTAAAGATATCGTAAGATTAGTTTAACTGCGAACCAGTGTATAATAGATGGTCGATGCATGAATTGTGATAGTTTATTTATCGTAAATTAGATATCTGGATGGGTGAGAGATAAGTACTGTAAGGAGCCAAGTACTTGACGGTATTGAGTTAGGTCTGTAATAGGACTTCCATTATATAGTTTGAGTGACTCACCAGTAGACAGAGGAGTTATAACCACTTTAGCATTCTACATGTTTATCTTTGATAACAGATCTTGAATATATTTTTTTTATTAGAAAAGTCCCAAAGATGTGTATGTTGCTTCCACTCCTAAAACATAGCTCAAGGTTCCTAGATCTTTGAGGGAAAAACGATCTGCTAATGCTTGAGGAATATCCTAATTTCTAAATGATTGTTGCCCATGATAATAATATCATCAACATATGCTAGAAGATATATTATATTGTCACTTTGGTGATGGAGAAATAACGAGGTATCAGACTTGGAGTTGATGAAGCCAGTGGATGTAAAAAATAAGCCAAGTTCGGTATACCAAGTTCTTGGAGCTTGACGAAGTTTTTAAATAGCTTTTTGTAGTTTACAAACATGCTTTGGATACTAAGGGTGGATGAAGTAAGGAGGTTGCTGCATAAAGACATCTTTAGTTAGAATCCCTTGTAAAAAGGCATTGTTGATATCGAGTTGTCATAAATGCCAACCTTTTACGATGGCTAAACTCAGAATAAGTCTGATCATTATGGGTTTAATAACAGGACTAAGTGTCTTTGTGAAGTCAATACCTAGACGTTGATAAAACCCTTTGGCCAATAGACGTGATTTATATCTGGCGACGGATCCACCTGGGTTCTACTTAATTCGAAAGACCCATTTATACCCGATGATATTTTGTATAAGATGAGAGGGTACAAGAGTCCATATAGAATCATGGAGGAGAGCATCATATTCTTCACATATGGCTTTACGCCAGTGTGGAGATTTTTGAGCTTGAGTAATTGTGGTAGGTTCATTGGTCTCTGACGAAGATTTTTTTATAGCTTGTAAATCAAGAACTTGTTGTGGTTTAAAGATACTATTTTTGAAGCCTGTTGTCATTGTATGTCCACGGGTTATAGGCTGTGATGTAGGAATGGGCAGTGGAGATATACTGACACAGGTTGGAGGTACATTAGTATCACTGGTGCCAGAAGAGGATAAAGAGAGTAGTTGTGTTTCAGAGGGCATTACTTCAGTAGTATGGGAACCTTATGAAAAAGGGAGAGGAGCAATGGAGGGGGGGGAGGAGCTACTGAACCAGGAGAAGAAAAGAGTGTGGATCCTGAGGAGAAAGGCTAGATGGTGTTGTGGGAGACTCGTTTGACGTGATCGATGATGTACTTCAGTGATGTATATTTGTTAGAGTAGAGCGCACAGCAGGAGACTCAGGATTTAGAAATGGAAAAATAGACTCCACAAAAATAACATGACATGATATAAAGATTTTTTTAGTGTGGGGTTCATAGCATCGAAAGGCATTATGTTCAAGAGAATATTCAATGAAAATACAAGGCTTAGATTTTGATATTATCTTATGCAAGGCATAGGGACGTAGCCATGGATAACATAAACATCCAAATACTTTAAGTTTTTGAAAGTTTGGGGATTTATGAAATAGTTTTTCAAATGAGGACTAGCGTCGAAGGACTAGAGTGAGCATACGATTGATGAGGCATATGACAGTTTGAAAGGCTACAGACCAAAAGGTAGTTGGTATGAGGCTTGATGGAAGAGTGTGAGATCGATTTCAACTATATATCGATGTTTGCATTCAGCAGAACAAACTAGCTGAGGAGTATGTGGGGGTGACTTAAGGTGTTGTATAACATAAGCTAAGAGATAAGATATGAGGGCTTAATATTCACCGCCACCATCAGAATAAACTATTTTGATTGTAGACAGAAAAAAATTCTCAACCAATCATCTAAAGTTGAAAAAAATTATTGTAACTTCAGATTTATGGTGGAGAGGGTATAACCATGTATACTTAGTAAAACAGTCTTAAAAAATGACATAAAATCGAAACTTGTCAAAGGAAGTGATTAGGGCAGGGCCCCCAAACTTTGGTGTAAATAATTTCAAATGGTTTATAAGCAAGAAATAGAGGATGTTCCAAAAGGTAATCTATGACTTCTATTGTTAAGACAAGCATCATAATGTATATTAATGCTACTGATTTTAAAAGTAAGAAGATAATAACGAGAAAGTAATTTTTGCTAGATAGAGATTGAGAGATGACCAAGACGATGATGCCACACATCAATAGGAGCTATGACGGAAGAGTAGATAGTAGGTTGGGTAATTTGTGAAACTGACAATCACTCATAAATATTGTCCTTACTTTGGCCTCGGACCAAGGATGACCCCGTGCTCAAATCCTTGACAAGAAAGGAGTTAGAAAAGAATTCAATGGATATATTATTTTGTTTGTAGAATTGAGAAACGAAAATGAGATTTCATTTAATGTGAGGTGCATACAAAATATCATCAAGTGTAAAAGTTTTGTTGTGTGAATTAAGCTTTGTAGAACTAGTATGAGTAATGAGAATTTCTTTACCGTCACCGATGATGATATCTTTATTTCTGCCATAGTTATTATGGATGGACAAGTTCTGTAAATCAGATGTGATGTGATGGGATGCGCCGGAGTTCATAATCCAATTGTGTTGACTGGTATTTGGAGTAGTCGTGAGATTTGCTTGGGGCCGTTGTGATAGAGGAGGAAGTTTGGATCGAGATCAATAGACTTTTGTATAGTATCCAACTTTGTCATATAGTTGGCAAAGAACTCTTTATTTACTTGGATGTTGAGGATGCCAGGGCTAAGGATAATTGAAGTAGTCATTTTGATAGTTGTGACTAAAATGTTGATGCTCTGAAGGAGGGATAGTTTGTTCGG
The DNA here is from genome assembly GCA_024322285.1 of Musa beccarii. Classification (NCBI taxonomy): domain Eukaryota; kingdom Viridiplantae; phylum Streptophyta; class Magnoliopsida; order Zingiberales; family Musaceae; genus Musa; species Musa beccarii. Next base: position 38,669,721 of record CM044395.1, on the reverse strand, counting down.
AGCTCATAAGTTCAGGAGGCATCTTAGTCAAACCTTTGTTGATAGTCTTGCTAGACTGGTTGCCCCTCCTTTTAGATTTTTGACTGACTTGAGCTATGATGGATGATCCTGGCAGTTTGTCCTCTCGTTTGAGACATATCTCAAAGTCAGTCAATTAGTCGTAGAGTTTTTCAAATGACATTGGTGTGTCATGTGTTGGGAAATCCTTCAAGGGAGCAACATCCAATGCGCAGCGGAAGAATAGAAAACAAAACCCCAGATTTTATGTAGAAGTTTTCGTCATCGTGCGAAGATCGGTGCGTCAAAAACAAATCTGTAAAACTACACGTGTAAAAGAAGATACATAGGGAGATCGTATATCCCTGAATTCCTACAGATCTGTAGGAGAGGATGAAGGAGGTCAAACGTCCTCCTCTCTAGTGGTATCTACACAATAGAGATTGCAACAATGCACCTCTCTCTCTGGGGAGAGGAGAACAGGAGGTGGCTACCAAAAGAAACCCCAAACCTATAGAGCTTTGGTTCCCTCCTATTTATAGAGGCCACCTGAAAACCCTAATGGATCTTTTGCCATATTAGGTATTGGATCTCCATCCAATTACCCAAGCCCCTTGGATTATTGGGTCTCTACCCAATAATATCTTATTAGCAATTATTGGATCTCATCTCATGATCCAATAATTCATGGGCTTAATGGATATCCAATAAGATATGGGGTTCAGTGGATATCTCATATCCGAACCTCTACTCGTCACAATACCTACCATATGTGTGTGACCCTCTAAGCCCAATATCGAGTTGGCCGTGAGTAATACTTGTCAGAACTCCTTCTGACTTGGTGAATTATTATCTCTATAATAATTCACCCAACTCATCGATTGCGGACATACTAGGCTACTACACCGCAGCCCCCAGACGATACAGGGGAATCCAATCCTTTGGACCTATCTGTCCTCAGTTACCATGTATCTATAGTCCCTCATCCATCCAATATTCCAGAGACCCTATACCGGGCATGGTGTTGTTAGGCCCATACGGTCTCTCCTCGAGTTTTGCTCTTATCGGATTCTCCCGAAGAACTCTCTCTCTCTCTCAATCCGAATAACCTTGGCCAAGGATTTGTTCGAGCAAGAACACATGAGATATTCCTCTCATGATACCGAGAGCGGATGATCCTCTATTAACACTCAATAACCCTCGTAAGGTTGGCTGCCATTCCCAATAACCGACTGTACTAGATTTGAAACTTTCCAAACCTATAAGTCAAGTATCAAAGAGTGGAGTACTCATACAAGACATCCTTGGTGTCTCAAGTCTAAGGACCAGATACACTACTGGGACTACGGAATCGCTGTCTGACGTGAGATATCAATAACCATCCAGCATTTCGTAGGCGGATCAATTAGTGAACTCATTCCCCAATGAGCACCTGCAGTATACCCTTAGTGTCCCCACACGAGTAGTTATGAGACCAGCTATCTCCATCATATGGACGAGTATACAACACACCAGACTATCTGGTTATCTCGATATCCCTTTCCAGTAACCTTTGACTAGGATAATTCGGGGTCTGTGTTTAAAGATGAATCGGTCTCATTATCTTGATCTCATCACGATCCCATTCCCATTGCACAGATCTAAGGACATCACAATATATGCAACACGCACGATAAAGTGATAAAACACCTAATAATAAGCAAAGAGAAAAAATGCATATCAAGTCACAAGTGTCATCACTCATGTGATTGGCTTGCAGGGCACATATGACTAGCATCATGTGTCTGTATTACTGTTTCCAGTTCTTATACTCATCCCCTAGGCCATTGAGGGTGTATACAATGACTTCTTTATCATTGACAGAATGACCTATCAAAGCCAGGTTATTGATGATAACTTTTATATTTTATAGATAATCGACAATAGTACTTTTCTCTTATTTTGTTTTCATGAGGCTGGATAGAAGACTGAGCATGCGAGTTCGGGAATAATTTGCCAAGGTGGTTTACAACTTACACCAGGTATCGACAACAATGTTACATGAAGATATGAGTGGGGCAAAGAATCCAACGACTAAGGCTTGAATTGCTTATAGAATGAGACGATCTTGACGTGACCAAAGTTTGTGGTCCGGATTTGGTACTGGACTAGGTGCTCCTTGGATGTTGAGCATCGCCGGTGGACAACGGAGAGAGCCATCTATATAGCCTAGTAGATCATAGCCAAATAGAAGATTAGAAAATTGAGCACGTAAGATATGTAGTTGTCACCTTTGGATAACTTAAAATAGATGAGAGTAGCAGCATTGATGGAAATAAGACCTGTAGAGGGAAGAGTACTATGGTTTCCTGTAGGGACAACAACTGGAGCATCAGATGTGAATAATGAGGACATACTAAGGATATGTACCAATCGACAGAAAGCGATATGTGAAGAAGATGATTTCGTCGGTGAGAGTCACTGCTAGTCTTTAGCAGTTTTTCAATAGTGATGGGCGGAGATTAAGAGTTAGTGTGCTATTCCTATGTAGTACCGTTCTAGAAAACGATTGCAGGAGAGGCAATCGCTTGGTGCAGAGCAGTCACTGCCATGTTTACGCGACCGCACGGCTGGTTACTGGTGGTTCTTTGTTGATGCCAAGAAATGAAGAGGGGTGCATAGTTGTCGGTTGATCTTGAGGTCGGGAAGTAGTGGCGATTGTTGCAGGGAGAAAAGGGTAGGGGGAGTAGTGGCAATGACGGTAGTGGAGAGGGGGCAACAATCGATGGTCAAAAGTGCGTGGCTTGCGGCGGTGGCGGGAGGGTGCGTGGCCGCCGGTTAAAGTAGCAGTGGCAACGACGATTGCTGGTTGAGAGGGCAGCAACGGGGGGGGGGTGGGGCATGGGCCGAGAAGCATCGATGATTATCGCCAGGAGGAAAGAGCCGGGGAGTAGCGGCGACGATGGTCACTAGCAATGATGGGTGGTGGAGAGGGGGCAATGATCGCTGGCCGGGGGGAGGGGTGCGTGAAGCCGGTGTTAGCAGTGCTGTCTCCAGCAGTTGTCGTCAATGCCGAGGATCGCAGTCGGAGGATGCGATTGGGAAGGGAAAGATTTGGTGATGAGCTTGCTTTAGACAAGGGACTCTGATACCATAAAAAAATAAAGTAGAGAATATTTTTTGATATGGTGGTGGTATTTCCTATTTATACATGTTACGATAAAGATTTTCTTAATAGAACTACAAGGTTTCCTTATGTAGTTGGAAAAATCTTAACTGTTTATTAAGGAAAATCTTAACTTATATCCGTTGATATCCTACGTCACAATTGACTTGTGAAATTAATTCTGATTTTTATGATTTTTTTTGGTAATATTGATGTAGACATTATGTTCTTTGAACTGATTAGTGTATATCATTAAGATTTATACTTCTGTTCAGTTTTTCATTCTAATTTTTAGGTTTTCATATAATATCAATATATTGTAGTTAAATTAGAAAAAATGGCATTGTTATCTAAATATTTTATAGTGGAAGAATTGATCTGATTTGTTTGTGGTTTATTTCCTTCGTATTGAAGAATTTTTTCATGTAAATCTTGTCTTTTAATTTGCTTAGTATTCTATTACTAATTTAATTGACATGCACTATTATATTATTTACTATATATTTGATGCTAATTTATATAGATTTTTTTAAACAATTTTATATAAGCTCAGTTAGATTAGTTGTCGTAACATTAAATAGTCCTTAAACATATGAAACCTGTGCCATGAAATCAATAAATTAATCATACTAAATAACAAAAAAAAATAAAATAAATGAAACTGCGTAATGAATGTGTGAGTCGCCATGTTCACAATGGCAGCAATTCGTCGGTTGCGCATATAACGTGTACAGTGATTCCAACGTGAGTCGAGATATAGAAACTTAGATTTAAGATTCCATCCAATCCTTATTCACAAGTCCAATTTTGTGGCATATTTATTATACACATAATTCCTTTTACTGTTGCATAATAAGGTCACTCCACAATCAAAGAGTAGAGCATAACAATGTCATGCATTATGTGATCAAACATAAACTATAGGCTCTTTAAATATGGGTGATGTAATGATTTCACTTCGAAGAGTGGTTACGGAACTCAACAAAGAAATTATTGTGCATATTAATTTGTGCAGCATACGACAGATTTCACCATTTTGACTCCTCCTTTAGATGCCAAATTCACGTCTCTCTTTCATCCTTTTCTTACCCCAAATTTTTTGCCTTCAAATTAACGAAATATATTTGCACGCAATTATCTTTCACAGCTTGTTAAAATGATTTTACATATATATATATATATATATATATACATAGAGAGAGAGAGAGAGGGAGAGATTTGGGGATGAGATTGCACCTTCCATAGTATGTAGTGTATTCGTGCCATATGTCGCTGATCCACTTGATTAAACCACGTGTGGCAAAACAAAAGCCCTTCTTTCCGTGCTTAAGGAAACGCTCGTTCTAAAACTTTTGCTAACAATTATTTTAATATATACATAGATGTCAATAAATTATAAAAAGAAAGGAGAATACTGAGAAATATTAGAGAGAGAAAATGTGTATTAATCAGCTTATCAAGAAAATTGTCTTCATCGTACCTGCACCGGCGAATCCTGTGGGGACAACTTTGATATCTTAGTCTTGGCCGTCCATCTGTCTTGATCAGATCATTTTGGCCTTTTTCTGATTCGGAAAAGAACGGTCGAGATTAAAATGGGAGGAGGCACGAACGGTTTGAAAGGACCCCGAAGGGTGTTTCCGTAGGATTTGCGTCCCATCGCACTTGTATATATATTGGATATATATCATTATCGTCGCACATACTCCGTAGAAACGTCTGTCTCTCTAAAGCGGCCGTCAAAGGAGGAAGAAAAGGACTACGCTGCCGCTGTCTTCACGGTCTCTCTCCCTCTCTCCATGTGTGCGTGAGAGAGAGAGAGAGTGAGAGAAAGAGAGAGACAGAGAAGGGTGTACTGTTCAACCTCCTCCTCCCTCATTCCATGCCCAGACCCGCGTTTCCCCACGCCGGGAAACGCCCACTGCACCCCCGCCCATGGCCCCCTCCCCGGACTTCTTCTCCTCCTCCAACCTTCTCTGCACCGAGGACGCCAGCGACGTGGCCTCAGGCGACGAGGGCCGCGGCCACGCCGTCGCTGCCAGCGAGTGGGCCCCGGCCTGCCCCGCGACCGCCTCCGCCCTCGTCGATGGCCGTGGCCTTGCATCCCTACTCGCCGCGGAGACGGACCACATGCCCCGCCCCGACTACCTCTCCCGCTTCCTCTCCCGCACCCTCGACGCCACCGCCCGCCACGACGCCGTCAAATGGATCCTTAAAGCACGTACCTCCCTTTTTCTCCTCCTCGCCTCTGGTTGCTATGTATCCGGTCGATGAATGTGTGTCGTCTGCCTGCGTAGGTGAACGAGCTCTATCGGTTCCGGGCGTTGACGGCCTACCTTTCTGTCAACTATCTCGACCGCTTCCTCTCCTCCCATTCCCTCCCGGTAAGTCGCCGTTCCGTCGAGGGGATTCGGCGTCCATGTTTGATCCGCTGTAGATAGCACTAATCTGAATGGTACATGCTTTGGTTTGGCTCGAAGGGGTTGGAGAACGGGGGAAGCGGCGGAGGATGGCCGATGCAGCTGCTGTCGGTGGCCTGCGTCTCGGTGGCGGCGAAGATGGAGGAGACGCACGTGCCGTCGCTCCTGGACCTACAGATCCTCGACCAGCGCTACGTATTCGATCCCCACACCGTCGGCCGCATGGAGCTCCTACTCATGACCGCCCTCGGCTGGCGCATGCGCGCCATCACACCTTTCGACTTCCTCCCCCACCTCGTCCCCTCGTGTCCGTCCGCCCTCCTCTCCCGCGCCGCCGACCTCATCCTCTCCTCCCTCCGCGGTACCCACCCAACTCAGATCAACAAGATCCCAGTTTTAGTCCGCTTCAAAAGGCGTGCACCAACTGGCTTTACTTTTTCTTTCTGCGGCAGTGGTGGATTTCTTGGGCTACCGGCCGTCGGCGATCGCGGCCGCGGCGGCGCTGTGCACGGCTGACGAGGTGGCCGATCCGTCGGCTGGAGGCAGCGCCGATGTGCTGCGCTGTTCCGACGAGTGGGTGAACAAGGTAATTCCTTTTTCTTTTTTGTCTCTTGACTGTCTGATTACCGTCACCCCCTGTTGACAGCGATACACCACTCTTACCATTTTTAGTTAATGAGAAACTTCAACGAATGAAATATATCGATACAAATCAAAGCGGCTTGTTATGGACATCAACGACAATGATATATGTGACATAAATGATCAATTAATATAGAAGGTGTGGCATGTCGAGGGTGATAACGTTCACCGGGGGTGGTCGGACGCAGAATTTGGCGCGGTTCAGCAACTTTACGCCGGTCAATTCGGACAGTAAATGACCACTGTCGGAAATTCTTAAAAAACAATAAAATAAAATATCGCCCCTTTTTCCCTCTCTTTTTTGCTTTTATTTGGAACTTTATTTCTCTTTCTTTGCCCTTTTCGGGAGAGCAGGAAGTGGTGAGCGGGTGTCGCCAGCTCATGGAGGACTACCTGATTGACACGTGTCCGTCAGCGCCTCGATCGAGGCCCAGGACGCCGTACGCCTCGCGCGACCCGCAGGAGCCGCCGCCGCGGAGCCCCGTAGCCGTCCTCGACGTCGCCGCCTGCGGCAGCTGTGACTCGGCTGCCCAGGGGCCGTCCGCCGCCACCTTCGACGCCCACGGCATTCCGGTCCGGCCTGAGGCGCCTCCCAAGCGCCGCCGGCTCTTGGAGAGCCGCTGTACAGACACTACGTGCGCCGGCTCCCAAAGGAAGGGTATTTAATTATTGCTAATTAATGTCCGATCCAGTGTCTACCTCGATTAATCGCATCATTATCGAACACTTAAATAGCTTTGTGGTGTGCCACCAGAGTTGGATGTCGGTGCATCTTTTGTTAATCTCTTCTTTTTTGTTTATTGTGACCCTCCTATCTTTATTTATCATAATAAATTCTTTTTGAACGAGGGTTTAATACTAATCATATGTTGTTGGGGCGAGTCAAGAACTTGGCGTGGGGCAGATTTGGTATTTCGGATCTCGATTGCTGGCCCTTCTGCTTCCTAATTCCCGGTAATGTTGGAGCGTATAGATTTTGGGGGCCAATCGGAGCGGCCCACGTGGTGTATCGCCTCCGGCCCCACTCCGTTTGCGCGCTCCCTGCCACAGTGACGACAACAAAGACGCATCTGCGCGTCCCCAAAGCCGATACTCTCACCCACCTCTTTGTATGCGGTGTACCCTTTCTCGCTGATGTGGATGCGAAATGCAACCGTGAGTTGGGATACGACGGGAGTGGTAATATCTATCACGTGAAATTTCCGCGATGTGACGCCAGGATGTGGTCCTTTGGGTGGACCGGCGGGGCCGTCCGACCACATCTTCGTCGAGAGATCTCGTCCGTCCCAAATCTTCTAACGCGTTGTCCTCGTCTGATCGATGGACGACTGATGGACCGTGGGTGAACCGGACGGGAATCGGCGCAGGTCAGTGCGACGACCACCCAATGAGATCGGATCCGGACCGTCCCACAAGCAAATGTATGGCGTAGTCAACGGCCGGATATGACTGATGCGACATCACGACGCCAGCGCACCGTATTGCGCGGGAACGCGGACGGAAAAGAAGCGTTTCGTCGTTTCGCGGCACTCTCAAATCACCGGTGGCGCCCCTGCAGGGTCGGGTGCGACGGTGGCACCAGGGAACACTGCTCCCCATCCCCGTGACCATATCGGTGGGTCCCGCGGGGAGCTTGCCTGGATTAATGTGTTCCCTGTCTGGGCCAAAGCAGGAGGACGGAGGGCCCAGCCGTGGAGGTCTTATCAAATCTGATAGAAAGCTACGTTTTAGTTTTATGATCCATAGGAAGGATTTAGATGGAATAATGCACATAATGAGTTGGATTTTGTTTTGCGATCTGCACTCGGTGAAGTAGTGATCAAGCAAAGCTATTGCCGCTGTAGGCATAGAGGAGAAAGAGAACAGTGTGACGGGACTCTGCTCTCCACTCGTGTCTTGCAGCTCCATTAGGGGAGGGGGAGCTTTACTTGCCATTCGCAACCTCAGAAGAACAACTTCTTTTGGCTTCTGTTCCTCTTCCTCTCCTTTTCCTTTTGATCTTTCTTCTTTGTGTCCCTTCGCCTTTAGGAGGAACATGGGAGCCATTTATATGTGCCACCCCTATTGTAGCACTGCTGCTTTTGTTGGCTGTTGTGCAAGCAAAGTCCACCTTTAACTGTGCTCGACTTATAGCCTCAACACATCCAAGGTGAAGATGCAAATCTGGGTGTTAAGAACTGCATCATTAAGTTCTCTCCGAGGGAGAGTCATTGCATGAGTTCTACTGGGGGCTGACAGCTATCAGGGACTTGGTGTTTTGTTTGATGTCCATATTCGCAGACCGGGAAACAAAAGCAAAAGGTTGATATGCAATGGACGAAGACATGAAGCAATGGAAAGTGTCCGCAAATGCTAGATTGGAACTACCATTTGAACGCATGAACTCCGGCTGACAGTTCCTTCATGCTGCTTTGCCACGACTTTGGGAGAGGTTTGAACTCTTAGGAAATCTGCTTCTTCTCCCTCCATACACTCAGTCCACAGTACCATAGTGAAAACGCCAGCATTCACTACCATGCGAAGTGTCATGTACTGCTCTCTTTCATCAGACACAATTCCCCCACCATTTTGAAGATGAACATGCTATGGAGCTCCAAAAAGATGAACATACTAATAAAGAACCAGTTGGTGTTTTGAATTCTTCCCAGTGAGCCATACGGGAGAAACATGGCTACTCAGAGCTGGCAAACAGATGAAAAGAGACAAAAGGAAATGTTGTAGGTGCTCATCAGAATCTTTATTTTGTTTGAAACCAAAGCTGAGACTGTTCATGTGATACAACTGCCGTTGGTGATTCAGCGCCATGCATGAAGTCCATGAGAGGAGGACAAATGGGCAGTGTTTGGTGAAATGTTTTAGCAAATGGAGCTATGTAGAACACTCGACATATTGACACATATTTAAGAGACAAAGGTCCAAGTTTTCAACCAGTGGGGTTGCATGAGACAGCATCCTCCAAAGTCTCCCAACTGATGACATAAAATAGCTTGAGGTCCCTTTCACCTATGCCCACCAATGCCCTCCAGAGAGTCCAAGGCGGAAGAGAAGATGAAAAAAGGTCAGGTGGTGTTTTCTCTCCTTTGAAATCCTATCCTATCCCCTCTCTCTCTCTCTCTCTCTCTCTCTCTCTCGGAGAATGGCCACAGCGTTGTTGCCTTATTTGAGGGCCATGGGCTCAATGGCAGCAAGAGAGAATTGACAACACAAAGGCAGGGTCCAGGCTGGATAGAGCGAGGGGAGTGGCATGTGAGGAGCCCCTGGCGACGGCAGCTCTGAAGGACCCACAAGAAGGGCACTGGTCGAAAGGTCCGTGGCAGTAGCAGTAAAGAGCCTCGCCATAGAAAGTAGCCCAAGGAAGAGACAAAACATATTTATCCAACCTCTGTTCCCGCCCTCCTCCTCCTTCCACCCCCCTCCCATGGCACTCCTGTTCTCCTGAGGGGGCATGCAGAAGCTGCTGTTACACAGGCTGGTTTGTGCCACCACCTTGGGATCTCTGCATGAGGGGCCAAGGCCAGTCACCCAGCCATGTCACCCCTGGCTTGGCCACCTAATTAACCTGCCATGCTGTGCATCAGGCCCACCCATTTTGACAGCCCTGGGTCAGTCAACCTGCCTCAGACACTTTGACTCGGTCACTGATTAACCTCCTCCTCCATCATAAACTCTTGCTTGGATTCTAGCTGATGGTCGTGTCTTCCCAGAAGTGGTGCTGCTGTGGTGCCTTCTTTCTGGCTCATGGACCAAGCCACCTTCAATTCTCTGGTGGATGAGTGAGAGTGAGACGAAGCAGCATGATGGATTGCCGTAGCAGCGATGTTGGATGCTTCACATCGTATTGGTGATGAGCTGCGCTGCTACAGCCCGTTGGCTTCTCGAGGCCGAAAGCAGCAGCACAAACTTGAGCTGCCGCCTGCTTGCCTGCCGTTACAGACTGCCCCAAAACAGTGGTGATAGAATGATCTGGGGAGCAATGCCTCCATTACTGCCCAGTACCAACTGTACTCATCTGCTTCAGCTCAACTATAGCTGCCATTAATAGTGCACAGGAGGGAGGGGCCGAGGTACTTGACAGCCCCACGCCACATCACAGCATCTCGTGAACTCGCTTCAATGATCCTCTTCTTTTTCTTTGATGATCTGGTCCAAGCTCCTTCATTTGTGCCGTATGTCTCCAGCTCCCTCAACTATTAAGAGAGGGTTGTCAGTGAGTTGGTCGATGCCTGCAATGAGCTTTTGAACTGTCAATGACAGCAACTTGAAGGTTTACCCACCTGCTTCCGATCCTGTTACCAAATGATCCCAGATAAAAAAGTCCGAGATTTGGACCGCATCTTTAGTCATTTCCTCTCCTGAAACAGATTACCAAATGTGATCTGTAGTTATCCATATACTGTTCATAAATCCAAGAACATGCATAGCAGAAGAGATGCCAAAGCAGATGCAGCAGCATGACTGGCGTAGGAAACATGCGTGGCTCCATGATGTCGAAGACAGAGTGATCAAAGAGGAGGAGCACTGGTTGATCCAATCTAATTTGATCCAACAAAGCCCTGAAGGCCCAAAAAGTTCTTCCTCGTCCTCAGCTAGATTTCATGTCTCTCCGGTATGCTCACTGTAGTTTGAATTTATAATCTTTGTATGCATATGTATATGTATATGTATATAATTTTGTTACTAATTTGAGAAGACATCGAAACCCCATCCGACCTCGAATTTTAGTTGATCGACATCAGACCAAGTCAAGCTTGTGCGGTCAGTACCAACAATGTCTCGCAACAAAAGCAAAAGCTAACTAGAAAAACTATTTTAGAGCAGGAAAGACCACCACACTTGGGTGGCCCTGAGAAGAGCAAATTCAGTACATACAGACTGTTGGAAATAAACTTATTCCAATATCCAATAGAGACTAATTAATTCAAGAAAAAGATTCACTACATCAAGAAGGAGATTTAATCCATCAAGAAGAAAAGATAGATTAGAAGTTTATGAAAGAACAAGTTAAAATGATCATTGGTTCTTGAAAAGGTTCCTTGAAAGAGAATGATTCATTCTGAATACAATAAATATGATGTATCTTTGGGGACTATATAAACCCCATATGTTAGTTCATGAAAGTATAGATTTTGTGAAATTGTAAAGAGTCTTTTGAGAGAAAAATAGAAAGTTACTCTTCCTCTGTTTGTAATCTCTATCCCTTCTTCCTGTCTAGATTTTTAACATTTGGTATCAGAGCATAGGTTGAGCAATGGCCTCTTCCCCAAGTACCATCCAAATTCAGATCCCTAGATTGACAAAGAAAAATTATGATATATGGTGCATCCAAATGAAGGTTCTTCTAGGCTCCCAAGATGTATGGGAGTTTGTAGAAGATGGATTTGTTGAGCAAAGTCTAGCAGAAGAAGGAGCAATGAATGCAGAAGCAAGAAAACAACTCAAAGATAGAAGGAAGAAGGAGAAAAAGGCTTTGTTCACGATCTACCAAGGACTTGACGATACAATGTTTGAGATCATCGCTCCAGCAAATACTTCAAAAGAGGCTTGGGAAATGCTTCAAAAAGCATTTGGTGGTGTTGATAAGGTAAAGAAACTTCATTTGTAAGTTTTACGAGCCGACTTTGAAAAATTACAACAAGGTACTTCTGAAACTATTTCTGATTACTTCTCAAAGATCATCTCTATTGTTCATCAAATGAGACAAAATGGTGAACAAATAAGTGATCAAAGAGTAATAGAAAAAATATTGAGATCTTTAGATCCAAAATTTGATTTTATTGTTTGCCATGCGATTGAAGAATCTAAAGATTTGGAAAAAATATCTTTAGAACAACTTATGGGTTCTCTTCAAGTTCATGAACAAAGGATTACAAAAAGAAGAGAAGACAAAACTTTGGAGCAAGCACTACAAACCAAGCTTACTCTTGAAAACAGAGGTGAATCAAAATTTCAGAGAGGAAGAGGTCGTGGACAAAGAGGAAGAGGAGGCAGAAATCATACCAATCAGGAATCTCCAAACAATGAAGGTGGTGGAGAAAATTCTAGCCAAAGAGGCCGAGGTTATAGTCGAGGACGTGGCCGAGGCCGTGGACGTGGCAGAAATTTTAAAAGGTCTGAAATACAATGTTATATTTGCAAAAGGTACGGGCATTACTCTTTTGAATGTTATTACAATCCTAACAACCAAGGTGATAAGGCAAATTTTGTTAAGAAAGAAAAGAATGAAAATTAAGTTTTACTGATGACATATGATAAATTGAAAGAAGATCAATCTATGACATGGTATTTAGATACTGGAGCTTCAAATCATATGTGTGGTATTAAAGATTTATTTTCAGAAATATATACAAGTTATTCTGGAAATATTACATTTGGTGATATGTCTCAGAGACTAGTAAGAGGCAAAGGTCAAATTCTCCTTGAACTAAATAATGGTAAAGAGTTATATATTTCAGATGTTTATTATGTTCCTGATATGAAAAATAATATTTTGAGTTTGGGACAATTACTTGAAAAAGGTTATAATATTGAGATGAAAGATATGACTCTTTCAATTCGTGACAAGAATAAAATATTGATATCACATGTGAAAATGGCAAAGAACAGAATGTTTCCTCTGCATTTATGTATTTTTGATCGATCAAATTATTTTAAGACTGATATTGATGATATTTCTACATTATGGCATCTTAGATATGCTCATTTAAATTTTGAGGCTTTGAAACTTCTAGAGAAGTATAATATGATGACAGGAATGCCAAGAATTGATCATCCATCAAAACTATGTGAAGTATGTGTTATGGGTAAGCAAGAAAGAAAGCCTTTCAAAGTCAGAAGAATAAGAAGAGCATGGCATCGGCTTGATTTGATACAGATGTTTGTGGTCCTATCAGTCCAGTATCACTTGGAGGAAGCAGGTATTTTCTTACATTCACTGATGATCATAGTGGAAAAACTTATGTTTATATATTAAAAGAAAAGAAAGAAGTTTTCAGTAAATTCAAAGAATTTAAGGAGTTGGTTGAAAGATAAAGTGGTTGTAGGATTAAATGTTTAAGAACAGATAAAGGTGGTGAATATACATCAAATGAATTTGAAAGCTTTTATAAAAACAATGGGATTTTACATCAATTCACTATGCCATACACACCTCAACAAAATGGTGTCTCAGAAAGAAAAAATAGGACTATACTTAATATGGTCCGATGCATGTTAAAGGAAAGAAGAATTCCTAAAGAATTTTGGGGAGATGCTGTTGCTTATGCAGTTTATTTGCTTAACAGGTTTCCAACAAAGCGAATTGGAAATGTTACACCAGAAGAAGCATAGAGCTTACAGAAACCAAGAGTTGATCATTTGAGAATTTTTGGAAGTATTGCATTTGCTAAGATACCAGAGGAAAAGAGAACAAAACTGGAGGATAAAGGTCAGAAATGTATTTTGTTAGGTTATGCTGAAAATTCTAGTGGTTACAAACTCTACAATCCTATCACAAATAAAGTTGTGATGTCAAGAGATGTTGAGTTTGATGAACAAATGATTTGGAACTGGAAAAGTGATGAGCAAAGATAAGAAAGCCATAGCTTCGTAAGAAGATGATATAATACAAGGAAACACCGAAGAGGCTTTACCTAATCATCACCTAGATCACTAGGTCACATGATTCAAGAAGTCCGATTATAAGGACAAGACCAGTTCAGAGCTCTATGATGTGACTCAAGGATTGATACTAACAATGACGAACTTTCTTTATTTTGTCTTTTTGCAGGATATGATCCATTAACCTTCAAGAAGCTTGTAATGAAGAAAATGGCGACAAGCAATGAATGAAGAGATTTGTGCAATTAACAAAAATGATACATGGGAGCTTACTACACTTCCAGAAGACCACCAAGCGATCGGTGTTAAGTGGATCTTCAAAACAAAAAGAAATGCACAAGGGAAGATAGAGAAATACAAAGCACGATTGGTTGCAAAGGGATATAAACAACAATATGGGATTGACTACGAAGAAGTATTTGCACCAGTTGCTCGATTGGAAACAGTAAGATTACTTATCTCTTTAGCAGCTCAAATGAAATGGAAAATTTTACAAATGGATGTCAAATCAGTATTTCTTAATGGAGTTCTTGAAGAAGAGGTATATATTTAACAACCCCCTGGTTTTATTATTCATGAGCAAGAAGACAAAGTATACAAGTTAAAGAGAGCTCTTTATGAAATCTCGGATAGATGCATATTTTATTCAAAATGATTTTTCTAAATGCCCACATGAGCATGCTCTCTATATGAAATCTAACTCTGATGGAGATATCTTATTTATATGCCTGTATGTAGATGATTTAATATTTACAGGCAATAGTAGCTCCATGATTGAAGATTTTAAATACTCCATGAAGAAGGAATTTGAGATGACCGACTTGGGCCTAATGACTTATTTTCTTGGTATCAAAGTTATACAAGACAATGGAAGAATTTTTATCTCACAAGAAAATTATGCAAACGAGATTCTAAAGAAGTTTTCTATGGAAGATTGTCTCCCTACAGATACACCTATTGAATTTGGCACCAAGTTGACTAAGGAAGGTGAAGGTAAATACATTAATCCAACTTATTACAAAAGTTTAGTTGGATGTTTAAGGTATTTGACATGCACTCGACCTGACATATTATTTGGAGTTGGTTTAATTAGTAGATATATAGAAACTCCTAAGACATCTCATTTAAATGTCGCCAAAAGAATTTTACGATATGTCAAAGGAACAATTAAGTATGGGATGCTTTATTCATCATCTAAAAGGCTAGAGCTTATTGGATATAGTGACAGTGATTGGGCCGGAAGCTACGATGATCGGAAAAGTACAACTGGATTTATCTTTTATTTTGGTGAAACTACATTTACTTGGTCTTCAAAAAAGCAGCAGATTGTAGCTCTATCAAGTTGTGAAGCAGAGTATATAGCAGCATTTTCTTGTGTTTGTCATGCAATCTGGATAAGAAGATTACTCCAAGAACTTCATATCCCACAGGAGAAGTCAACCAAGATTTATGTTGACAACAAATCAGCTATTGCCTTAGCCAAGAATCCAATTTACCATGAAAGATCGAAGCATATTGACACAAGAATTCATTTTATAAGAGATCATATCAAAAATAAAGAAGTGGAGCTACATCATGTCAGGACAAGTGAACAAGTGGCTGACATTCTTACAAAACATTTCAAATTTAAAATATTTCAACAACTTTGAAGGAAACTTAGGATGACAGATGGAACAAGTTTAAGGGGGGATAATGTTGGAAATAAACTTATTCCAATATCCAATAGAGACTAATTAATTCAAGAAAAAGGTTCACTGCATTAAGAAGGAGATTTAATCCATCAAGAAGAAAAGATGGATTAGAAGTCTATGAAAGGACAAATCAAAATGATCATTGGTTTTTGAAAAGGTTCTTGAAATTCAAGAGAATGATTCATTCTGAATACAATAAATATGATGTATCTTTGGGGACTATATAAACCCCATATGTTGGTTTATAAAAGTATAGATTTTGTGAAATTGTAAAGAGTCTTTTGAGAAAAAAATAGAAAGTTACTCTTCTATTTTTTTCTATCTAGATTTTCAACGTAGACGAGCTCGTAAGATTGCTCGTAAGATGCTTCAACCATCTATTTTCTTATCCTATTTATCCGCATCTATTTCATCTCCGTGGGTGATCTTAAAACTCCGAAGTAGAATGTAGTTTCACAGACCATTGAGTGAGAGAGGTACATCTCCTTGGTTGGCATCTTCTTTACTCTTATTCTTCTTCCTCATCCTACTACTTGTCTGCATCGTCGAAAACCTTAGCTAGAATGTAGTATTGAGTTATCGAAGTACATCGACTCATCCCCATCAGTTTCTCATGATAACACGCCAAGGAATCTGCAGTTTTCCTGCAACAAGCAAGCTGTGACTACTCGACTCGGGACTGATAGAAACCACACGCAAGGTCAATCCTCTTCCCACCTGAACCCATCACAGTACTGCTTGCTGATGCCCATTCCAGACGTGTCCAATCTGTATACTGGCTTGGCCAGTTAGAGTCGAACGATATCTGCAGATGCCCTTTAGATCATCTTCATCTTTGAAGTGGAATATTGGTGTGTTGTGTTAATCATTTACGTCGCACTCTGCATGTGTCGGTGACTCTCTACATGCTGATGATGAAGATGATGCTGTGATGGCCAAAACAGCACTCATTGCACATCCTTTTGATGTCCGGAATACTATATTGTTAGTGCGATCAATATTGATAGGCTAAACGATATATTATTCATCCAATCAAATACTACATAAGTCGGTGTTCTGCGACACTTTGCACACGTAAAGTGGGAAGGAGGTGAAAGGGAGAGAGATGGGGAATTGCCAAGCGGCGGAGGCGGCGACGGTGGTGATCCAACACCCGGGAGGCAGAGTGGAGAGAGCGTATTGGTCCCTCACAGCCAGCCAAGTCATGGCCGCCAACCCGGGCCACTACGTGGCCGTCATCATCGTCGCGCCTCCTCCTTCAGCGCTGAATTCCGCCGCCTCCTCCTCTGCTTGTCATGACAGCGGCGGTGGCCGCGGCGCGAGGGTGAAACACCTCAGGCTGCTCCGTGCTAACGACACGCTCCACATCGGTCATGTCTACCGCCTCGTCAGCTTCCAAGGTGCGTGTATTTCGGTGCCTCTGTCCGCCTCCCTTTGATCTGCTCAATCTCCCTTCTTCCTATTGCTGGGATTGAGAGACGGGGAGGCCTTTCATTGTTGCAGACGTACTGAGAGAGTTTGCGTCGAAGGGGCACGTCAAACTGAGCCGCCTGCTTGCGAAACCGACGGAGATGACGTCCTCCAGTTCCACCAGAGGAAACGGCAGCGGCGCCGCCTCTGCCGGAGGCCGGCGGCATCCGTCACGTCGAGTGGTCGAGCCCGTCGGAAAACCGGCAACAGTACGTTTTTCTTGCCCTTCACCGATTTCTTCACCGGCAAGCTTTCTTGTTCTTCATTTTTCGACGTGAGTGAAGGTGCAGGAGGAAGCAAAAGCGGCTACAGAGCTGAAGGAGGTGGTGCGCGGGATGATGGCGGCGGAGACCACCGCCGCCACCCGGACAACGAGGGCCAAAGCTGGTGGAGCAGCACCGGCACGGCATGGGCGGTGGAGGCCAGCCTTGCGGAGCATTGCCGAGGTCGGAAGCTGAGCTACTCTTTTCGTCTCTTCTAGAGTATATGCATCGGCAAAGGAGAAGCAGTAGCAGTGTCGTCTCTGTTGTCCTCCCTACGATCTGTAGTAGTGTTCTGCTGTGGATCAAACATGGTGGCAGACAAAAGAGTGTTCTCCGTATGTTTGTCGTTTACTCGTTTGATTCCGATGTTTGGCATCTTGAAAAGCTCTCATGGTTTCGGAGGATTTGGTATCCGCTGAAGATATATGTTCTAATGATTTTGACTTTTGAGCTTCGTCGTCCTCGGTACGCCCCCGTCTCTTTGCCTCTCCCTGCAAAGACACCGCACTCCGACCACCTCTGCAACATACTTTATGGTCTCGTCGACTCACGTAGGTTCATCTGCTTAGTTAAAGGGCTTTGATGACAGAAAATTTTAATCTTTGTTTATAATTTAATCGCACATCCATCTCTTTTTTGTGGCCAATGCCGGTCAAATCCGATCAAATTAGCACCGAGTCAAAGTCGCGACGCTACATGTGGGCGTCCACAAAAGCTAGAATCCCGCTCTCGGAGTAGGGGCCCGTTTGTGGGTTCAGATGATCCTGACCGTGAATGGCACCCTTCTGACAGGATTGACGGTGGAGATCACCTGGTAGAATGGGGGAGTCGGCGCGGACGCTCCCTGGCCGGGGAAGAACCTTCACGTTATGTGCCTCCGAACCCGGTGCAGAACACGCAACACCACGACAACCGATGCGGTGCTCCGTGCTTCCCCTCCTCGCTTTCCCTTTTCCCTTCCTTGTCATCTTCTTCTTGTTCTTGATCTCAGCCTCCTCCTCCGTCTCCGTCGCCGTCGCGGACGATGATGTCTCCGGTAACAAACCACACCTTTCCTTCGTACTTGTGTCTTTACTCCTCATCTTTGAGAGTCGGCCGTTCTAATCCCATTTCTTCTTGTTCTTGTTGTTGGAGGCAGTCGTCGCCCACCCTTCCAAAATCGTCCTGCCCCCAGGCCGCACCGTGGAAGGCTCTCCCGGCGCCCGCCCCGGCGCCGCCCTGGCCTGCAACCGCGTCCACATCCATGGCTTCTCGCGGCTCCGTCACCCCTCCAAATACCCCCGAGCGCTCAAGGTCAGGGTCTCCGTCGACGAAGGCGACGCCCTCTTCCGCATCCAGACCGTCGAGATCTGCTTCCACAAGTAAACCCTAGCTCTTCTTGTTTACGATTCTTGATTCTTGACTCGTCCGTAGACGTCTTTTATTTGGGGTTTTTGGAAGGAACATGTCCATCGGGGTAGGAATGTGCCCCTCTGGGCAGTGGCAGAAGCTCTCCAAGACTGCTTGGGTCAAATCGATGTCGCCATACGAGCACAGGATCTTGGACATACGGATGCCACCGGACCCATCAAGATCGATCGAGGTCTCAACCGAAGAAGGTACCAGTTTTCCCATTCTTGAATCGATGACGCATTTGGGTTCTGGGGTTATCCCTGGTTCTTGATTATGGCGGTTAACGTGTTCGATCATATGCCTTGCAGAATTTCTGGTACATCGTTTGGTCTTTCTAGTATTGGGGATAGTTATGATGGCAGCAGCTCATAGTCTGAGCGAGTCAGTGGTCTTCTATTACGGTGGTGCGATGACCTTAGGGATCATAGTGGTGATGCTTGTCATCCTTTTTCAGGTAACTGTTTATCTAGTAAATTATTTCTGAAATCTACTGAGCTCATAACTTCTCATATGTTGGTATAAATATTTCTGTTGTTTATCTTACATTCCCTGATTTATGAACAGTTTTTTTTCCCTCTTAGATTCTTTATTGAATTTAGTGATGTCTAATTTGCATTCACTGGTCTCATATAACTTGATAAGCTTCAAATAATATATGTGCTTCTTTTCTCCTTGTTCCTTGACGGCAACTATAGAACAAAACATAGGAAATGCTAGTTTGAGTAGGTAATCTGTTATTACTCAAGTGGTTCTAGCAGCTTGTGATCTTCTTGTCTGGTTGCTGACTGCATTCAAGTTGTTAAAGTTGATCGTTGTATATAGACAAGAAGCTTCACATTTAATTGTCAAAGGAGAGAATGATTTCAAGTCAGTGCTATTCATGCATCGTATCTCTTCTTGTGGGGGATTTTCTGAACAGGATTCATATTATCTCCTTTTCTTCTTTTCAAACAAGCTAAAACAAATAAAGCTTTTCTCTTTTGAATGATTTCATCTAATATCAAATTTGTAACTCATGGTTTTTTTAGCTATAGACTTGTCCAGTTGGACCATTGATAGAGGGACTCTTCCCATGCTCACCTTCTCATGATCTTGAGTTTTGGTATATGGATGATAGCTTGTTAGCGCTCAGCAGGTCTCGTTACATCCTGGAATTTTTTTTTTTTCATAGGATACAGCACCTTTCCACAGGTGCATCAAGAGCCAAGTAAATAAACATAATTTTTTTAATATGCCTAAATTATAAATATTTATTATAATTTATTTATTCATCAAATATAAATCAAAATTACCCATGGGCTTTATTGAAAATCATAGTGTTGTCCACTTAATAATAAAGTCTAACTGGATCATATACCAGTGGAGGAAGATTTGCTCTCCATTGGAATCTAGCCCAATGTTACCAGGACGCTACTTTGAAAGAAAACAAAATGAAAAATTTTCAGCAACACCGAGTACGAACCCATGTAAGTCAATTGTAAAACAAATACATGTTCGAAAGTCAATCATCCCACTAGCGTATATCAAATACCCGAAGGAGCACTCCTCCAACAGTGGACAAATAGGCTTTATCCTACGAGATGAGTTTGTGTTCTCTCAATAGCGGATGAAGATAAACCCATGTTGTACTTTCAACAGTGGATGAAGTGGTGTCTTTCACCCGTCAAAGTAAGGATATGTTTTTCCCAATAGTCACCATGTCTAGTCACCATGTCTTACGGCTCGCTAATCCTCGAAGGGAATCACTCTACCTGCTCTTGATAGGGGGACAAAATCATCTCATATTGACCATGTCTATATCGAGATAAAATAATACATTAAAATATCTAAATTTATCGTTCAAACATCAAAGTAGAAGTCAGTCTAATATAGCAAGGCTTGCTGGGAAATCGCGAATCAGCATCTCATGCATAGTGGAAAACAAAAACAGGATCAGATTTCTCATAGTCGAGTACTTGGTCGTTGTGCGACGATTGGTGTACGGAAAAATCGCAAATCCAAAAAACCGCACGTATCATGTTAGAAGCGTTACTTAGGGAGATCGTATATCCCTAAAAATTCCAGATTCGATGAAGAGGATAAAGGAGCACTAGCGTACTCTTCTCTAGCGGTATTCACACAGCGGACTCAGCGATGACGCTCCTCAGATCACTGCGGGATCTCCCTCTCCACATGCTCCACAAGGCTGTCGGAGCCAAGAAGGATGAGAGGAGGTTGAGGAGAATAAGAGGGGCGACCACCAACAGCTCTAGCCTATGAACCAGGAAGTTCCTCCTATTTATAGAGGTGCATGAAGCTTATCCTCATTGGATCTTTATCCAATTATCCAGTTAGATCTCTATTCAATTGGATCTTATCCAATCATCCAATTGGATCTCTATCCAATCATCCACAATTGGATCTTATCCAATTATCCAATTGTATCTCTATCTAATTATCCAATTGGATATTACCAACAAAATCTAAACTAGGAGCTCCGTAGATATCTCGTATTCACATCTCTACTCGTCGCAACATCCACCATATGTGTGTGACCCTCTAGGCCCGATACCGAGCTGGTCGTGAGTTGCTCCTATCAGAACTCCTTCTGATATAGTGAATTATTATCTCCATAATAATTCACTCGATGCATTGACTATGGACGCACTAGGCCACTACACTATAGTCCCCAGACGGTACAGGGGGATCTAATCCATAGGAGCTGTCTGTCCTTAGTAATGTCCGGCCCATACGAAATCCTGTCCGAGTCTCTCTCTAATAGGATTCTCCCGGATAACTCTCTTAATCCGAACGACCCTGGCTAGGAATTTTGTTTGAGCGTGCACACGCGGGATATTTCGTTCACGATACCGAGAGTGGATGATCATCTATTGGTACTCAATTGCCTTTGTAAGGTTGGCTACCATTCTCGAGAATCGACTGTACCAGATCTGAAACTTTTCAAACCTGTAAGTCCGACGTCAAAGAATGGAGTACTCATACAAGGTATCTTTGGTGTCTCAAGTCTAAGGACTAGACACACAACTGGGATCACAGAATCGCTGTGTGATGTCAGGTATCATTAACCATCTAGCATTCTGTAAGTGGAGCAATCAGTGAACTCATTCTCTAATGAGCATCTGCATTGTACCTCTAGTGTCCGCACACAAGCGATTATGAGACCAGTCGCCTCCATCATATAGACGAGCATACAGCGTACCAGTCTATCCGGTTATCTCGATGTCCTTTCTCGAGTAACCTATGACCGGGATGATTTAGGATTTGTGTTTAAAGGTGAATCGATCTCATTATCGTGATCTTATCACGATCCGATTTTTATTGCACAAATCCAAGGACATCATAATATTCATCCAGATAATGTGAAAAAAAATGTTAGTAATCATAAGCAAAGAGATTGATGCAGCGTGTTACAAGTGTCATCACTCACGTGATTAGCTTGTAGGACACCTATAACTAACAAGACTCATATGAGATTTGCTTTGAATATAAAATAGGGTAAAGTTTAATTTGAGCCTCGGTATTCCAGTTTACTTATCATGTCTTGTATGGTTTCTTTATAGGGCATGAGGCTACTGCCAACAGGACGAAGGAGCTCACTAGCTATATTTCTTTATTCATCCATCGTGAGTTCTACAACTTTACACACTCAATTATTCTCTGTGCTTAGATGCAATATCATCTTGTTTTGTTTTGGCAGGTTGGTTTTGGGGCCTTTCTTCTTGGTTATCTATCTGGATTATTGCGAACTATACTTGTTGAGATAGGAATTAGTGAAGACATGCACTATCCTGTATGTAAGTTTCTTACTTTCTTTATGCGTTAGATAGTTGTGCTCTATTGCGGCCTAATGCTTAAAGCTGATTTCTTTCGTATATTTACAAATTTTCCATTGTTTGCAGTTCATATTCTTAGCAGATCAATAAGAATCATAACATTACATGCATTGTCCACTTGTGCATTGATAGCATGATATATCAGCATAACTAGAGAAGGTTGTCATCTTAGGTATCTGGATATATCATGAATTAGAAAAAAATGCACATCTTTTGATGATATAGAGTAAGTAGTTGTTTCACCAATTGGTTATGATGGTATGTTTATTTTGGTTAGTTATGTTTTATCATAACAAAAGTTGTGTTGTACTTTTGAGTTGCAAGAATCCGTTGCTTATATGTCTGCTAATTGAATAAATTAGTTGAGTCATGAAGGAAGATTGGGATTTACGTGAATGTAGAAATTTTCCTTAAGCCAATCTCATGGTTGAAACAAGATTATTCATGATTGGAACTTATGAGCAGGTGTGCGTATCTGGAATGAACTGGCGGCAATATGTAATATATAACTCCTTAGTCATGTCACATGATTTGTGCAACCAAGTTTATTTTGTTGTTCATATTGAACTTAGTACAAAGAAAATGCATTTGTCAAGTGCATGTGTGATTTAGTCAGAACTAGTTTTGGTTTATTTTGATTTTGTTTAGTTTAGGGTTGAGGTCATATACATGTACATCTTTTTATTGCTCTAGTCTTCCTCGAGAACATTTACGTGCTGTATTGTTTTAATATTCTGTCTTAATGAACTTTGTCCCTAGCTAAGAAAGCATAGAAGTTGACTGAGAAATGATGATATATATATATATATATATATATATATATATATATATATATATATATCAGATTTTGAGAAATGATGACTTTACACAACCAATTTAATTTTGGAAGTAATTGTTATTATCCTTGTCAATTCCTTTCCCTTTGATTATCACCCTTAATCTCCTTATTGAAAATTACTTCCATGTTTTGCTGGACATTGTCTTGAGGCTAATAGTTACTTAATCTCCTTAATCTCTATAGTCACTATCTGCAACTCATCTTTGGGTCGGTATGGGATATTGCCTTTTTTAACAATTTCTTGGTGCACCCTTTTCATATTTGTTAAATCTGTGGCATGTGGAATTCGTTTGGTTCAAATCACGATGAATATGTCTGTATTTCCATTTTATTTATAAAAGTAAAGGGGAACTTTGTGTCTTATATGTTATTCTTTATCTGATAGTTCATTAGTCATCTTTTGTTGGTAACCAGTTACATATAGCAATTTTAGCTGAGAACCTTTGCTTATTATTCTCTCTCTCTATATGATATGTTCCAGGTGGACTAATCTTAAATTTTACCATTTTCCATTCTCCAGTTGGTCATATTGCTTCTTGTATGCCTTGTGTTAGCTGGGGCTTGGTTTGGTTATTGGGCTGTCCGGAAATTTGTATTGACAGAGGAAGGATCGGTTGATTCTAGTGTCGCTTATTTTATTGAATGGGCAACGCTGATACTTTCTGCAGTTCTAATACTTCAGGTATTTCTTTGGCTTCCAGCTTTTTTTTCTTTTAAGAGTATGTCGAAGCTGCTGCTTCCACCTTCTTTACACTATGGAGTATCCTTTGTGTTGTTTCCAAGATAATTCCTGAAGTTATTACTCCCCCTTTTGTGTAGAGCTCTTTGGATACTCTTTTTGCAGCTGAGATACTTGGTCTTACTATTAGCATAGTGGCTATAACGAAGCAACAAAGATTACGATATTTACGACGCATATTCAGGTAAGCCGATACATATATTCTTAGAAATATTGAGCTGAACATGTTGCCTTGCAGTTATTGGTAGATTGGATTGTTTTTTTGAGTAATTTTTTCTTCATCAAACATCATCATCTTCTGAACCACCACTATTGAGAATACCAAAACTTTAGACCATGCATATGATTCTCTGCACCCTGTAACTTCTTCCTCTCATTCTTATATGATTATGCATGATGACTATCGGGACATTGATGATGAACAAATACAATGGTTGCCACAGAAAACCAGTAATGAGTCTTGTCTGTTTTTGGATCATCGTAACAGATTTTGTTATCTGATCCCAACTTTCCTCCTTTTCCTTTTTATTTAGAGTTGAATTGATTCGAGCTGTTTATCGCTGATTTCCAATATATGATTCGGATTGCAGTTGAATCAGATTAGTCTTGGACAGCATCAATACTAGTCAGGTATATGAAGGGTATGCACCATATTGGAATCAAACAATTCCACAAACTTCATGAAAAATCCTTCACAAATAGAATTCCTAGGCAACCTCAAGTGCTCATGTATGAGACATCTCCTGTAAACGCTGCCTCCTCCTCCTCCTCCGGTTCTTGTATCTCAGATTTCCTGTGCTTGATTATTACTGAGAATAGAGCTGGGTCATCCACATGGTTGTAGTTTCCATTATCTGGCTTTGTCACACGGTTTCCCTTCATTTAATTGTTAAATTCAACCTTACGTTAAATTCCTTGCATATCAATGATAAGAAGCATTCATGACAGAGTGGGCCGGCCATGTTGGACTAAATTACTTCTTTTATTGATTTCAGTTGTGGTAATTGAGTATGGGAAAGACTAAAATTCATGGTCACGTTTTAACTTTTCGGGCTTTCAAATACAAGCTTTAATGAATGAGCTAAGCTAGTGATGAACTTTCAGGCGAATGAGCAGGTCCATTCGTAGAAGACGAGATGAAGTTTGGCCATCCGACCACCTCCAAGATGATTTTGAAGTGGTTTCATCTTCAGGTTTGCATTTCTTGCACAATTTCTGATTGAGACTTCCATGGAGTATGTGTGGAGAGCGGCCTGCTTGTGCAGGGCGGAGGTCGACGCCCTCGCCAGAGATACTGCTCAAGGACAACTACTGCTCGACGTTTCATCGCATCCCCGGGAGGAGGCGTTACTCGAGGGAGGAGTGGGATGCATTTACAAAGGAGCAGACCAGGAAAGGCCTCACGGAGTTGGCGTCTACTCCCGATTTCCAGAGGTGGGCACTAGAGAATGTGGAGAGGCTCCACCTGTCGCCATCCCCCCCAGATAACCGGCGTGAACGACGACGACGCCTCTTCTCATGGGTTTGAGCATCCATATCTGTATGTCATTCCTAAAACGTCCAACTATGATGTATATATGAGGGTGTGTGTGTGTGTGAGAGAGAGAGAGAGAGAGAGAGACTGATGTTTGTCGCAGAGGAGCCATTCACAATATTGTAGAATACAGAAAATGAAAGCCATTCACAAATGTGAATGTACTTGACGTGCATTCACAATTGTCAATGGCAAGAGATGGTTTGTTTAATAGATTGACACTTACTGAATTTTATAATTAAAAGATTTCATAATCTCATAATCAAAAATATTATTTTATAATTAAAAAATAAATTAGTATACATAATTAAATCTTTAACAAATCTGTACATATATTATAAGAAATGAATTAGAATGAAAAAATTTAATTAGTTGTACAGATTATAATCACCGTATATGTATCTTCTCTAATTATATGTATATATATGTATGTATATATATATATATATATATATATATACATACATATATATATATACATACATATATATATATACATACATATATATATATATATACATATATATATATATATATATATATATATATATATATATATATATATATATATATATATATATATATACATATATATATATATATATATATATATATATATATATATATATATATATATATATATATTGCATTCAACGCTCAATTTATAACTAGTGATATGATAAACCATCTTACAAGACACAAATTTGTCATAGCTTAAGAAACAAAGACCACCTATATTCGAAGGCATTGCTTGCAACATGCTTCCAAAAGATCAGATGGGTACGGGTGCAGGTAGAAATGTTTATATATATATATATATATATATATGAAAGTCTGAAAGAGATATTATAAAGAATTTCTATATTTATTTACGAACTGACCCTGAATCATGGGAAGGGGTCCTTTTATTAAATTATCATCTTGATTCTCCTCACAGCTTCTTCAAGTGGTTTTGCATGTCTGTTTCATCATCCATGGCTTTACATCAAGAAGTACCGAAGACTCTCCAGCTGTCCATACGAATGGTAAGTTTGCGATGACAATAAAACAACTGAAATAACCATGCTCGTACAACTAGAAGATTACAAACATTGTTGTTGACTAGGATACATATCCTGAAACACACAGACCCGATCAACAACTATAGAATGAAACACTCAAAAAAATGTATCAAACTCACCTTCTTCTTTGCGGATGCTCTGACGGCTGCTGCACCCTCTTCAGCTGCCTTCGTTTCCTCCTCCAGTCTCTTCACCTAACCAATCCACATCACATCTTCCTCAGCTGCCCGGGCTTGAATTTGTAACTTTGTGATTAAAAAAAATAAATCATCAATTTACCTACCACCACTATTCCCATGGAACATTGGATTCCACAAGAGATTGTTAAATATTTGTGCAATTTGTTTTGCAAAGAATATATCTCCGTGCCAAACCGATCCGATCCTTGAAAGCAATTTTTTTTAAAAAAATTCAATATATATATATATATATATATATATCCTTTGAGAAATTTTGGATTATGCAAGTAGAAAAAAGAGAGGCAAGTTGCTGTTTAAAGTAATAGCTACCAACTTTCTACCGAAATGAGAAAGAATTTAATATAAAAGAAAAAGAATGATTCAATCAAAATCATGAGTGTCCATTTTGGTGCCCAATGAGCCAAACAGATCAGAATGAGGCCAGTCTCTCACGAAAAGAAATACACAGTACACCCAAGTAACTACATCTTCGTATACCAAGACCAGCAAGCAATATCAGCAGCATAGGCGCTCAAGACTGCACACACAACGAAAGAATGGGGAACAAAGCCTTCTCACAAGGGATGAGACGAAGAACGGAAAGGCTTAAAACACACGATCGAATCGTGCCAAGAGGGACTATAAGCATCATGAACCTGCAATAGACTCGACTAACGCCATCTCCGAACAAGAAGACCACCAGGCAAAGGAATGGGGACCAAGAGCTTCTCATCGGCATCAAACAGAAGACCATGATCCAGCAAGATCAAGAACAGACAGAATCGAACTACAGATCAGAATCGTACTAAAAGAAAATTACCAAGAATTATCACGTAACGGAACAATCTCGGAATCCGCAGAACGAAATAGAGGAACAGAGGAGAAAGGGAGCGAAAGATGGTCTTCAGGACTCTCAAGAAGCAAAGCGAGAGAGATCTTTCATATGCAGGAGGCCAAACCCTAACTCGAAATTGGACCGGGAACGCTCGCTTAGGGTGATGCCGGCGATGGATCGAGTAGGAGACAACCCTAATATACATACGCCGGGTAGCGATCGCGATCGAAACCGTAGAACAGTCGACCCAGACCCTAACCATCAAGAACCGGCGCACGAGGGAGAGCGGGTTTTCCCACGTTATTAAGAGCATTGCTGCCTGGAGGGAGACCGGAGACTTCCAAGAACCGGCCAAGAACACCAGTGATGAGAGGGGCAAAAAGATGGAATCCAATACCCTAAATATCAAGAACCAATCTCGCAGGCGAGGAAAAGTGAGGAAGGGCCAACTTGGCGAGCGCTGCAGAATCTGGAGATCTGAGACAATTAACAACCGGCCGAGCTCACAAGCGAGGTGGAGGAGGAGCGGCTCGTACCAGGCCTTGGAGAGCGCTGCCGGAGTCTAAGCGTTGCGAAGATCGCCTGTCTGCGCGAGCGTCGCCAACGTCGCCGGCAGCAGTCGCATGGGATCGAGGAAGAGAGGGAGGTGGAAAAGGGGCCACGCTCCATTTAGGCTCGGTTGGGCCAAGGCGTATGTTTGGGCCTCCGCTATCGGGTTTTTATAGCTTGAGGTTGAAACGCGCCATAATCGTGTATATACACAGGTACATCAGTGTGTATATATATATATATATATATATATATATATATATATATATATATATATATATATATATATATATATATATATATATATATATATATATATATATATATATATATATATATATGCGCGAAGGATCGACGATGTGAGTAAACGAGGATGAAGTCATTTCCTTGGTGTAAATTCAAGGACGTCTAGGGAGAATTCAAGGAAGCATGGAAGAAGAGGACAACAACGGCAATATGTGTGAGAAATTTGACATCATGTACCATTATCCAAACAACTACACTTGCAATTTCTGGAATATCAATCCATACTATAAGATTTTTTTATATATATATTTAGTTAACTATCAATATAAATCCGAATGTGACGATATCTAGATCGAAATGCAGTCATAAAGAATACGGTCAAAGAAAGAGGAGTTCGGACTGGGGCGTTGGTGTCCGGAGAGAAGCAGACGCCGGCGCCCCCCCACCCGGCGTGGGCTGCCCTAACGTGGTGAAAGTCTCCTCTTCTCCAGAAGCCCCTCGAGTTTGTCCAAAGACGATGATTGCCATGTGCTGCTAACGTTAATATCATGACCTCGCGGGTCAATGGCTGATTCCATTTGCAGTCAAGCGAAGGCAATTGACGGTCAGAGGAAGCTGCTGAAGGGAATATATATATACATATATAGCTTGAAACCGTTCATTTATTAGCTTAATATACATATCCTCTTCTCACGCGCTACTGCGATTGTGAACACCTTGTAACTTTCACAATTGCGCACTCCAACAAGAGCAGCCTAAGCGTGGAATATTTTGAAAGGAAGGCGTCCTCCTCCTTCCTCCTTGGAGACCTAAACCACGTTCCTTATGCATTATCTATGTAACTTTAAGGACTCCCTCCCATGTGATCGATCTGTCCGTAGAAAGCGAGCCGCAAGCCCAAGGGCTTAAAGACATGGAAAACGGAAGAAAAAAAAAGGAAAAAGAATGAGAGACACTTTACTTGATTCCTAAATCATATTGGAGGAAATATGAACCAGATCAAAGAAAAGGACTGCTGATATACTTGTAAGTATTTCCTCAAGTAAAGGATATATTCCCCGACGAACAAACGGTTGGGTTTGATTCCTTCCTTCTCAGGGAAGGAATGGATACCCCATATCTTCGCTGTCCAGCCACGAATTCGTACCGGGTTCGGAGCACAACGGGTGACCCCACACCTACTCTCCAATGACGAAGGGGGTACCCCAGCCGGGTGACAAACTGTTGAGCAGTTAAAAGTACGAGATACGCCTCCCCGGAAGCGAACAGAACAAACGCGGCTTCCCCGCGCGCACCATCTATGACTTCGGATCCCCTCCAAGCCGCTTTGTAGACACTAGCACCGATGGGCGGTGATGGGTTGGGCTCCGTATGGAATGCACGGTCGTGATCGCCTCTATAGTAGGGTCCATTGTCACCGACGATGGTCACCGACTCCAAGGCGCAGGGGACTGGCCACCATTCTATAAATCACAACCCTTCTTCCAAGAGAGCCGAAGGATCCGACCGCCGCGAACAAGGAAGGAAGGATGAGCTACTACAATCAGCAGCAACCCCCCGTCGGCGTCCCTCCACCCCAGGGTGAGGCATCCATCAGTGAGGACCTGGCAGACCGCTTCTCTTCTTGTATACTAACACCTGGATTGTGATCTTGCAGGTTATCCGGCGGAGGGGTACGCCAAGGACGCATACCCGCCTTCCGGGTACCCGCCCGCGGGCTACTCTCAGCAGGGGTATCCGCCCCCGTACGCCCAGCCACCGCCGCCGCCGCAGCAGCAGCAGCAAGGGCCTTCCTTCCTCGAAGGATGGTAATAGCTTAGATAGAAACCCTCTCCTCCTCTCTCTCTCTCTCTCTCCTCTCTCTCTCTCTCTCTCTCTCTCTCTCTCTCTCGCCCCCCCCCCCCTTCCTTCTTCTAGCGGAGCATAGATACCAACCGCCGTCGCTGGCGCAAGATAGACACGGGGCTGCTGTCGTGCGCGCACCCCGGGGGTGGACTTATTTTTGGAATCCGGATCCTCTGAGGAGAACCCAAATCCGCTTGTTGATATGTGCCACACTTTCCTTGCTGATGGTGTTTTACTGCTGTTTGTCTTGTGATGGTGCAGTTTGGCCGCTCTCTGCTGTTGCTGCCTTTTGGATGCTTGCTTCTGAGACGGGTTCGATGCGGATGATCAGGGATCGAGTCCTCTGCTCTGGGGAACATGTATCCATTTACTTATGCTTTAAACCGAAGCCAGAAACTTGGATCTGTTTAGCTTAGTGTAGTAGGTCTGTCTGTGTTGCCATTTGGCATGGCTGGTTGCTACTGGACATTGATTGATGGTGTTTCTTTCACCATGTTTTGGAATCTCTCCTCTCCCTAATGAGATAATGACTATAAATGCTAAACATTCTTGAACCATCATCTCTCTGGAAGAAAAGATTCGTCTAATTTTATTTCACAAATCTTCAAGTGTAAATATTTAAATACAGATACAGAAACAAATTGCATCTACAATATAACCAATAAACAATGCGTGATCCAACATAAGCAACTACAGTGCAATAAATAAGATGTCTACACAGGGAGATCCTTATACCCTAAAAGAAACGGAAATGAGGGCATAAAAAAGGTGAATCACCCAATACCTGAAGAGTTGTCAGAACATATATTTGCTCTACTGGGACTATCAGCTCTAAGTGACCTCTTTGAAATGTCAATTTGAATGATGATATATTAAGCTTATGATATAACGGCTCTAAGAGAGGCTCTGATAGCTAATGAAAAGGTGAAGTTAAATATATATATATATATATATATATATATATATATATGTGCTATGATTACGGCACTCAGTCCTCTCCAAATATATGAATATTTAACCTCAAGAAGAAATGACATTTGATTGATTTCTCCTAATGTGGTTACATTATTTGCCTAATTTAATATCAGATCCATCTAAGCTAATCTCGGGAAGAGAAGAATAGAAGTCATGGGACTAATTTCTCCTGTCGTATATGTTCTTACCGAATTCAAAACCGGACTCACCTATGCAAAACCTCTACAGAAGATGGGAGGTCTATTCTCTACCCTTTTTTTGGGCTGGTATTAGTAGAAAGAAAATGATGGATTGGTTTAAAAGAATGTCTATCTTAATTAGTTATTGTTATATATGTAGATAACACGCATGCTTTCCAAACAACCCACCCATGCCAATGGTGCCATTTCTTCCGAAACGACGGCACGTGGAACCTAAAGGCAGTCCCCCAAAAGCCATCATCACGACGATAAAATCACGCTTCTCGGCCCGGCGTGCGAGTTAACCGAACGCATCCGTTCCTTCACGGAAGCGCTGACAGCACCTCTGCTCGACACTTGCCAAGCAGCGCCCTCATCCCCCTCCATGCATTCCTCCTCTCCTCCCCCACCCCTCGAGCATGGCGCCCACGGTCACATCCCCCTTCTTTCCTCCTCCCTTCACTCCGTCTTCCCATCCGTCTCCAATCGGAACCACCGAGCCCCATCCCCTGGCCTGCCGCCATGTGTGCACGCTGCGCATGGCGCATGACCACGCCACGCCGCCGCTCGCTCGCTCCCCATTCGCCCTCCTCATGGCGCAGGATAAATGTCACGCCATTTCTGACGCTCCCTCTTCCCCTCCCCCCACTCCACATGTAACCGTAGCTTCTTTTTGCCAACACCAATCCTCGCTGTAGAAAAAGACCCTACGTGTCTCGCTTTCGTAAACCTCCACTCCACGTACCACGCCACTCTCCCACGTGCCACCACCCAGGCCCTGCTCAGCTTGCTTTGCTGCCCTCCTCCCCCTCTCTTAAACCTCTCGCTTCCCCACTCAAGCCCACCGTATCACTCGCTACTCTCACAGTCACAGAGGGAGGGCAGTCAACCTACCGACCATGTTTCTCTCCATGGACATGGCCAAGACCCATGCGATCATGGCCAGATTCCGGCCTATCGCACCCAAGCCGTCGCTTCCCCGGCCACAGCTCGCCGAGGGCACATGTCATAAGATGACGTCAGCAGGCGCGCTCCGCCTCCGCGCTCCCCGCTCCTGCCGTGCACGAAAGCGTGGACGCGCTGAGCTCGCTCCCAACCCGAACAAGCGTCAGAGGAGCATCTTCCCCGTCCTCGCCGCCGCGGGGCCGCAGGCCCAGCTGAGCCCCACGTACCCTACGTTCGTCCCCTTCTCCCGCCAGAAGAGCGCTTGCGACATCCCAACCCTCACCGTCCTACCTCGCTCGCCCGAGGCCAAGGCGGACGCTGCGGTCCCGGTGGAGCAAGACCTGCTGCAGAAGCTGCAGGAGCCAAGGGTGATCGTGCCCCAGCCCGTGCGACCGGTGGGGTCGAGTATCAGCGTCGGGTCCATATGCCCTGACGCCAATGCCGTACCAGCCGTCCCTGTTTCCAAGAGGCCTGAGGAGGTGGAGGAAGAGGTCGAGTCCGACGAGCTCCCGGCGGTGGTGTCCGACTCCCAAAACAGGGTGCGCCTCGCCAATTCCGCTTACAAGGAGATGGTGGGTCAACCGGAGTGTCCCTGGCTGGACTCCATGATATTGTCCGGCCGCGGCATGCTGCCGATGAAGTCGCTTCCCAGGAGGATCAGCGGGGAGGTGATGCTGGACGTGAAGGATTCTTCCGTCCCCAAGACCTCCAGCGGGTTCTCGTGTAAGGTGACGATCGAGTGGGCATGCAACGGGAGGAAGAACCTTGTCAACGTGCCATGCAACGTGATTCGCCTCTGCTGTCAGTCGCGGGACTATCTTTTTGCATGGAGATTTGACATCTCCAAGGCTTCGGCCACCTACTGCGAAGCATGAGAAACCTCTCTGCTTCTGGTCCCCCTGCTTGTGCAAACCTAGTACAAACCAAGTGCAAGCGCTCGATATAGTGATATCAAGAAGTAAATATAAGCGTAAATGAGACGAGTTATATTTTATTGCAAAAGAATGATGTGCATTTGTGTGTCTTGCTCCTATGCCTCCATTTTTTATGCAAAGACGAGTCAGAAACCGAGTACTTGAACAACAGGAGTCATGCATTTTTTGTGTCAAAGTTACACACGCATGATTGTATTTTCCTACGAAGTCGGTGGTTCTTTGTATTTATTTCTCTAAATTTAGGTTCAAAATCCATAGAAAAAAATTATATGATACTTAATTAAAGATATTTTGCATAGTTAAATAGATTATTATCAATCATGTGTGCCTGAAGGAGATATATATGATTTGCAAGGATATAATACAAGAGGCTCACCTTTGACCCTTACCTCACCTCGAAGGAAGTACCCGTCTAGTCTTGCTCACCTCGTGGTAGTCAACGACTTAAGCTGTCTGCACCGGATTTGGGCTGCGGAAAGAAATAGTAGCAAAGATGTTTGGTCACAAACCTCCACAGCAAGAGATTATTAAGTCTTGAAATTTGACTATAGTTTGCGCAAGCAAGCAAGCAAAACATGCGAATGTATTCTTATGCTTCGATCATTACCTTATAACTCTCTTGAAACGTATTTATTGGAAATAAAGGAAGAAGCCAACAATTCAAGTCCAATCTTTGAGGTGATGAGTTGATAGCAAACGTGACAAAGTCGTTGAAGAATGATTAATACCACATGAGAAAAATTAATGACAATGCGAACACTTGGCGGCTCTACGCCGACCGAATTTACATCGCACACATGTTAGCCAGGTTATGCGTAGATCACCACAATATACACACAACTCCTCCATGGGCTATCCGCAGAATAGAAAACATAGATCCTACAGCAATAAGAAGTCCCAACGTTTTAAGATCGAATACATGCTTATATTTTTCATCTGTAATCCAATATATTCATTAATCCTTTACTCTCTCCTTACATCATTAATCTTAATTGGCTTACGGTCCATCATTGTAGAATGCCATTAATACAAATTCTAACCCTACAAGCTAATGCTGTTATAAAAGATAACCTAAATCAGAATCTAAATTGTGAATTAAAGTGCATAGATATGCATCGTCAACCACTAGTTTGATAGGTCGTGCATATTCAGACTGATTTAGAATCCCTCTCTACACCAAAAAATTTAATGGACTCATAAAAGAGGAGGCATCGTCATAAAATGCTATTAATATAGTTTTCAACTTTACTAGCTAATTTAGTTATATAACCTGAATCAGGGTCTAAATTATACATTCAAAAGACTGTTTATGGATTACTAACCATTGAATTGATGGGCCACATATTCATCCTGCTAAAAATGGAACATGAAATATAGCCACATTAGACTAATGATGCCAAAAGCCTGACACAAACAATATCCTTACAAAGAAATATGATTGGAACTGCTCATGGGACATCTTAGTTATCCTTGATAATACAGTTCAAAAAAATATCTTACAAGTTATGTGATCCTGTTTGCCCTCAACATAGGTATCAATGAGCTCAAAGTCACTTGGTTGTGTTTTTTTAAATGTGGGATTGAAGCTGATAAAATGAACGCTAAGGAGAGTACTATACAATTTGTGTATTCAGGTGGTTGTGTTATTACGATTAAGATTTTATGAAACGCATGAACTAATTAAATAAAACACAACAATATGATTATCTGGCAGTCATACTCTGCCAGAGAAAGCAGTTAAATGAAGTTACAATCTATGCCTAAAAATCAAGCAGTCAAATGAAGCAGTAGAGAGTGATACTTGTGAGTTGACACAAAACTCAGTTTCCACTTTCCAACTCCTCCAGAAATTTGCAAAGCTGCAGTCTGAACCGGTGAATGTATTATGACCTGCACGAGTGTGAAAGCTAAGTCCTAATTTATTCAGAAAAAGGAAATAAAACAAATATATGCAGCCAGAGGGAACAACTATGGAGCCATTCGATGATGATGATGAAACAACAGAACTACATTCAAAACTGCTCCAGAAAAATTAAGTGGCTACTTTTCTGTTGTCTAGGGCTACACAGAAGTTAATCGGTGAAATTTAACATTCTCATTCGAAAAAAAAAAAAGAAGAGTATCCTTTTGTTGAATATACTATGATTGCCTCACATCAACTTGTTGTCCCACACCCTAAAAGTTCCAACAAAATCAAACAGCAATTTCCTGCCAATTACCAATGGACACTGCTGAACTATTGACTGTGTGTGTTAGCAGTGGTGTCCATATTCCTTTATATAACAATCATGAACAAGGCACTCATCCCAAGTTTAATGGTAAGATGATAAAGTACGATATATTTAAGATCACTCCTAGATTGTTTTGCATGTTGTCCCTCTTTTAACCAGTCTTAATTCAGTTATTCTAGACTGTATCAATCTAGTTCTATATCAGAAGTGGATAAAGGCTAAGATTGACTATATGAGTTTGATGGGTGTCAGCATTCTGGACTAGTGGGAAATTAACATAACAAACAAGTTCATATCAAGTCGGGCTGTGAAAATTAGTATCGAAACAAACCTATTACCAGCTATGGTGAGAGGATTGAGTAGAAAAGGTCTACTCATGGACAAAACCGAAGGGCATGTCACAGCGTAAAGTTCCATTGCTACTAGGTTAAGCCTCATATGCACTACATCAAAAGTAAGTAAAGATTAAGATTGACTTATAAATACCTAATAAATATACTATTGTTAACTTGAATTTTCGACCAATGGTTCAAGCTCATCAACCAGGTTATGATGTAACTTTTGTTGTCAAGACTAAGGATCACTAAAAAAAAATTAAAAATTAAAATTTACAACATATATTTATTCTCTATAGTCGTCCTATGACCTTAACCTTCTTGTTTCACTCATAAAACACGCCGAACACAATCCTTGAGATGTTCTAACTCATGTTTAAACAAGTGTCAGGACTATTGTCAAGATGCAATGCACTGTAGAAGTATATATGTTGCATAAAACTTTTCTTCTAGAATTGCTTTCTCTTGTTTTGGGTGTGCATACGTGTCATGCGTGCATACCAAACATTTGCTCTAGAATAGTCGATTATCTCTGTGCTCGATGTGGCATTCAATCATGGTTCCACATGATCTTTACGGATTCTTCATGATGATTGACATCAAAACGTTGTTTGACCGAGCTATCCGACACGATCAGACAAGCGCAAAATACGGCATCAAAATTCGTATCCCAAGTCATCCATCAGAATCGAAACGATCTCCTCTAAGTTCCGATGAATTATGATCAGCACGAAGCTTGATTCGCAAGCCACGCTACCATCACAAGAACCCGAGATCTCGACCATCGAAACAGAACGAACAAAAATGAAAGCCCTAATTTCGAAATCCGGGATTCGTTTATTCGTTTCAAGATTATCTGCAAACTCCAGCGGATCCTCAAAATCCAAACAGATAACACAGATCTAAGAAACTGAAAATGAGAATACTGCAGAGGATTCGAATTAGAGGTCACCCTGCGTCGGAGATGTTGAGATGTTCTTGAGCGACGCCGGAAACGATCCCGATCTCCCCGGGCTTGATCTCGACAAGGGCGTCCAGTACCAGCGATCTCGCCTGCGAGAGGGAAGCAAAGCAGGGGAGGGTGAATCGATCCGAAGATAGGCCTGGGAGCCCGAGAGGAGCGGCCATCTCAGCCTCAACACCGGAGAGAGAGAGAGAGAGAGAGAGAGAGAGAGAGAGTGGTCATCTTATAGTGGCGCCAAATCGGGCATCATTCATATCATCATCAACTAACTGCCCAAACGATTATTCTTTAATATTTTCCTCAAAATCTCAGATATGCATAGTACATCAAAGCGCCCTTATACTTAGAAGTACTCCAACTCTCCTTCATATATCACATAGAACACAAGGCACATTAGAATGCATCGAAAGCTAAGGATACCACTCACTCTCGTGGCGAACAAAACAGATGCGTTTCCAGGAATCAATTACGCAGCAGAGGATTCTGACTTAGCTTCTGCTTCATCGTTCTCAAGCTGGCTGTAGTTCCCCTTCTCTTTGAACAGCTGGATGTGGTGATGCTTGCAGTACAGCTTTCCCTCGTGCGCGATGTAGTTCGAAGGGCTGATGACGCATCCGCCATGGCAGCACTTGAAGCAGCTCTTGTGGTACGCAGTTCCGTTGACCGTCACCTGCAACAGGCACAGCACTCTTAAGATACTTGCGACAATTAAGAACGTCATCGCATGTGTGTATCGGAGATTACCCTTTCGATTGGATAAACAGTCTTGCTGCATCCAACGCACTTCTCTTGGGTGCCAGCGAAAGCACTCGAGACTTTGTTTGCGTTCTGCAGTACATCATGAGAGAAACAAAACGTCCAAGCTGATTAAGAAGCAGCAAATGAGAGACAGTAATAGATTGACGATCGACTTGATCGCTTTACCTCGTTATCGACGTACTTCTCTGGTTTGACAACCTTTGGGGTCCCTGGAAAGAGAAGATGAAGGCAGTTTCAGGTATCACAGTGGCGAGAAGGAATGCGAGACGTGATGATCACCTTCAAAGCTTTTGTCCAGACTGCCGGTCATCTTGAAGAGCTGATCAA
The DNA here is from genome assembly GCA_024322285.1 of Musa beccarii. Lineage (NCBI taxonomy): Eukaryota > Viridiplantae > Streptophyta > Magnoliopsida > Zingiberales > Musaceae > Musa > Musa beccarii. The sequence goes on along the minus strand of CM044395.1, from coordinate 38,631,796 downwards.
AGTGAGGTCGGCAGTACAGGACTCCCTCAAAGGAATTATAGTTTCCCAGCTGCAAATCGAGAAAAATGACTTGTGCGTAATCTTATGAACATAGAGGTTTCACAAGAGGCAAGAGATCTAAGCACCTTCAAGGTGCCCTTGCAATGGTGGCACCTAAAGCAGGCCTTGTGGTAGACGCGGTTGTCGGCGGTGAGTTTGTCGACCAAGTACACCGTCTTGTCGCATGCCATGCACTTGGTGGTCGTCCCCTGGAACGCCATTGCCTGCCCTCCGATCCCCAAGAGACGCTGCTCTCCTCCTCCTACCCTCGAGTCTTTTCCAAGGGCGAGAGAAGGCGGAGCGAAGGACTGGTATAAAAGGAAGAGGTCAGTGGCAGGGATTTGCGGAAGAGGCAAGCAAAAAACGCATGGATGTGCGGATCTGGTCATTGTCGTTCACTATTTGGTACCTTGTTTTGAGGGGGCACCTTCTAATTCCAGCTGATGCAGTCTCCAACGCCTTCGTCCTCGGTCACATCGATCGTATCGATGCGGTCAGGCTTGAGGCCAGTGATGGATGATGGGTCGACCAAATGCTTCCTTCTCTTGTACGCTTGCTGCTGCTCACCACTGCCATCGGTTGCTTCAGATTCCGGCGAAATCGATTGGTTTCTTTCTCTATTGCTGGATTGCATCGCGGTGGAATCTGTGACGGTGACCGACCGACCACGACTGGCCATCGCACCAACGTTGCTATGATCCTATCACGAGACCACTGACCTAATCTGTAATAATTGTGATGCACTCCTGCGTCTAACTATAATCATCGTGACAGAAGGAATCAGGTTCGATCGAACGTTGCAACCGGTTCGACTCTGAACCAGCGACGGGCTGAGCTCGTACTCTTTCGGTTTGGAGATGCGTGCAGATTTAAGCCAAATAGTGGATTCTCTGCCGTTGGATCAATAAGACTGCGGGGTTATAAAACGGCTGGGTTTCTAGGGTAATCTTCTCTCTCCCTCCCTCGCTGCGCGTCGCGCCGAAGCCTCCTTGCGGCAGCGGCAGCGGCAGCAGCAGCAGCAGCCATGGCGGTCGGGTGAGTTTTGGATCTCGGCCTAACTCTCTTCGACGTTTCTCTGCTTCTTCTTTACCCTCTGTCGCTCTTTTTGATATCGATCGCCCTTGCAGGAAGAACAAGCGGATCTCGAAGGGGAAAAAGGGAGGCAAGAAGAAGACGTAAGCTACAATGCCATGCCCCTCTTTTCTCTGCTGCTCTTTTTTCGATCTCTGCTTGGCCTTGTTGCTCGCAGTGGTGATGATCGGTTGGATCTGTTCCAGGGTCGACCCTTTCTCCAAGAAGGACTGGTACGACATCAAGGCTCCCTCCGTCTTCAACGTCAGGAACATCGGGAAGACCCTCGTCTCGAGGACGCAGGGCACCAAGGTTCGCAATTGCTGCTGCGATTGTTGCCTTCATTCGTGTTCTTCCATTTGATGTCTTTGTGTTCTCTGCACACACTTAGTTAATTAACACAGTACTGCTTCGGATTGGAGCTGAGGAAATTGAGTTGAGTCACCTGTAATTATACAAGCTGACCAATGCGTTTCTTAATTGACCTATGCACTTTGGAAGGGTTTTTGATTGCTGAGGAACAATAATTTGTGTAGGGTATACAAAGAGATGGGAGAGGACTTTGGGCGTCAAAAAAGCTTTTTCTGAAAGCGTAAACGTGGAAATGGAACTAGTGTCTAAAACTTTGTTCAGAAAAAATGTTAACTTAGAGAAGATCAAGTTGAACAAGATCAAGTAGAACATTTTATGCAAGTAGTTTTTTTTTTGTGTGTAAAAATTATGAAATTTCTCTTGCATTTTTTGTTTTAATGTGGATGGCTATATCAATAGGGATTGTCCGACAGTTTGCATTAAATGCTTGTACAAGTACAGAAAACAACAGGCTGTACCTTTATCAACATATAATTTGCATAAGGTGTCTGGATGGTTGCCATCATATATTTTGTTCAAACCATTCCGTCCAGAACACTATCATATGCCATTTAGGGCTAATAATTGTATGTTATGAAAAATCTTGAGAACTGTTCTTCATTGTCAGTATAATCTGGCATTCTTCTTATATGTCAATCATGACTTAGAAATCAGTCAATCTCTGGTTTTTTTGTCATAGTTTATCCATCAGTTTTCCTAGGACGTGTCAGTTATACCTGAATTTTTCTTCCCATGATAAGTTGGATCAACAGTGGTTTTTTCCTTCTGTCAGATTGCGTCCGAGGGCCTCAAGCACAGAGTGTTTGAGGTCTCTTTAGCTGACCTTCAGAATGATGAGGACCAGGCCCACAGGAAGATTCGGCTTCGATCAGAGGATGTACAAGGGAAAAATGTTCTCACCAACTTCTGGGTATGGTTTGTGTTTCACTGTGATTTTGTAACTCTTGAATCTCGAGTTGATCTCTTCCTCTTCTTCAGGGCATGGACTTGACGACTGACAAGCTCAGACATATAGTCCGCAAGTGGCAGACTCTGATTGAAGCACATGTTGATGTGAAGACTACCGACAATTACACTTTGCGAATGTTTTGCATTGCTTTCACCAAGAGGCGCCCAAACCAGGTCAAGCGCACTTGTTATGCCCAATCCAGTCAGATCAGACAGGTAAGTTCATCTCACTGTCATTTTCTAGCAATGAACTTTGGTTGGAGAATTTTAGGGTTATGTCATCCGTCTTGTTTCAGATACGCCGCAAAATGAGGGAAATTATGGTCAATCAAGCTACAACCTGTGATCTGAAGGATTTGGTGCTGAAGTTCATTCCTGATGTAATCGGGAAGGAGATTGAGAAAGCAACTACAAGCATTTTCCCTCTCCAAAATGTGTACATCCGCAAAGTAAAAATCTTGAAGGCCCCCAAGTTTGACTTGGGAAAGCTTATGGAGGTACTTCGGCTGTTTATATCGATTACTCTAGTCTAAACATCACCTTTGCATTCAGTAAATGTGGGCAAACGGATCTCACTGCAAGACTGCCTATATTTCTGATTCAGGTCCATGGTGACTACAAGGAGGATGTGGGTGTCAAGGTGGACAGACCTGCAGAAGATGTCCAGATGGAAGGTGAATCCGAAGTTGTTGGCGCCTAAAAGAATGAGCCTTCATATCACAAAGAATTGGAACCATTGGTTTACAGTGATATAAATTCCTTGGGATGGTATGATGTTTAGTAATGATTTTGACGGTTATTTTGGTGTTCTGTTGAGCTTCTTGCTGATGTCTCAACATTGTTTGGAGCATCTTAGTGAGAGTTGGTTATAAGACCTTGAATTAGCCGGTATCAACTGTTAGTGCTTAGTTAAACCCATTTTTGATAGCTGGCAGCCTGTTTGTGTTTACATTAAACGCCAATTTCACTTTCTAAGTCTTTATAGTCTTGATAAATTTCTGTTAGGAACTGTTGCATGTGGTTTGTCATGCATCCATATATATTTGCCAACAAACTGGTACATCAGTTGGTGAATGTAAGCCCCAGGTGTTATTATGTCATGTGATGTTAGTAGATATGAATGCATACTATTACATGCATCCTATCTCTGAGTCTATTGGATGTGTAATGATTGCTGAAATGGTGAAAATATCAAACAAAAACAGATCCAGGTCAGTCGTATAACTGACCTGAGAAGGGTTTCTCTGTTAAATCACAATGAAACATGTACAAATTATCCTAATGAACAGATATCATCAATTACACCTTTGACTGACATTTTATTCTCAAGATCCTAATTGAAGAATATTTTTTCCACACCAATGTACCTCATACAATATCATCCATATGCCTTTACTAGACGCAAAGGTTATTTCATTCAGAACAATTATTTAACATGACATGAATGTGCAACAGTGCGAGCCACCGGTTGCACATAATATAAATAAGCCATAAGCTCGGCCGACCAAGAGAGATATCACCATAAAAAACCACAAGCAACCTAGATAAGCTAAAAGATAGTACGATACCCAGTGCTCAGTTTGTCGACTTTGAATGCTTCACAAGCCAATGTATGACAGAGTCGATGTTGCTCGAGTTCTTGCATGAGATCATGAAGCAACAGACTTCTCTGTCCGTGATAGATCTCAGGCCCCTGTAATGCAGATCAATGGTTAGCATGAGGGAAGCACTAACATCACAGGTCCTGGTTTCTACCATGGACAAGTAACAGAACAATTGAGGAATTGGTGGTTTGTTACATTTCATCTGTAAAGCCCTGCTTCGACAGAGCTTCAGGCTTATCGATTTTGTTTCCGAGGACCAGCAACGGGATTCCACTGAGTGATGGCTTGCTTAAAAGATCGTGGAGTTCACTTCTTGAGGTGGGCAAGTTATCACGGTCTGCTGCATCGACAACATACCTGCAAGACAAAATGAAGTTCCCATGGAAGATTAAGCCCTTTGTACCACGCAATTGAGAGAGATGTTGGATAAAGCAGTTGCAACATGATATGGAGATTGTTTCTCGGTATTCTCAGATAAGATATATAGTCAGGGCAACGTATGAAATGCTACAAATGAAAAATCATGCTACAAATGAAAAATGGGAAAACGACACAACTTGAACATATGGACATAGCACAACATGATGAAATCCATGTATGCTTTTAGTTTGCTGGTAAGAGTGAACGGCATCAGAATCCTTCTTCTGTTAACAAAGAATGAAACAGGTAAACTGCAGGCGCTACATTTCACAAGCATGATAATATTTGAATGTATTAAGCCGTACAGTGTGATCACCAAACAAAATTTTCAAAACGTAGGCACATGATTAAGATATCAGTATGTTAACCAAGATATGAGAAGCATATTTATCAGAACTGGATCAGACTGGCATGTCCAACTGGAAAACTGGGACACATTTCACAAGCATGATAATACTTGAATGCATTAAACCGTATAGTGTGATCACCAAACAAAATTTTCAAAATGTAGGCACATGATTAAGATATCAGTGTGTTAACCAAGATATGAGAAGCATATTTATCAGAACTGGATCAGACTGGCATGTCCAACTGGAAAACTGGGAAATAAAACGCCTATCTGGTTCCGTTCTGCTGTCGGATTGAAGATGCAAAACTGCATCGAACCATGACCTGACCAGGTTTCTACCAGACAGTAAAACCAGCTAGATGCCTGGACCTAAATTGAACTTGATCAAGTTCAATGTGTCCATCACATAAGAACAGATGCCCTTGTTTTCTTTAAAATGGTTATTAAACCAATGACATTTCGGTTATTTAATTGTTTGTGGTCATAATTTACCTATTCAGCTTTTTAATTATAGACATTTAAAACATGTTTGTGGTCATCAGGCCAACGGCTTTGTGCCTGAGATGAATAATGCTCTCCATGGCAAAGATTGTTGTATTATATCTAAAATCTTATCAGGTCACATGGTATTATATAATTACAGGGGCTTAAGATGCCAAAATAAGACAGATCCTTTTATCCACCTACTGGTCTTTTAGATAGATCTTTTTATCTAAAACTAGCCTTAGAGATTTGACCTTAGGTCAACAGGTGATCACAAGGCTTTGCCAAAACTTCCATGGAGCCTTCTTGGCATTGAGCTCAAATCATTTACTATCACAAGTAGAGCACTAATTGGCCCTTAAATGGATTTGAGTCACCTAGATCTTCCAAATCTCAACTTCTAATGATTTCACAATCCTCACAACCCGATAGGCCCCTGAATTAGAAATTAGACATCATATCTACTCATGATAAAGTTGTACATAATCACTAACAGAACTACTATAATTCCTGAGTACCTCATGGAAATAGGAGTAACCAAAGTTCTGAGTTCATTAACTGACAATAAAAGCCCATACCAAGGAAAAATATGATCGTTGGAAAAGAGAACATGAGATGACCTGGGTGATGATTGCAAATTGTCCAGATGAAACCATTCATGAATGTTGACTGAAACCACATGAAACAGACATTTATTTAAATATCACATTTCAAATCCCGCAAATATCAGTCTTGTTATCAATTCACTTGTCACCATTTTGGTTCAAAATCATAAACCACCAGAAGAATGAATTCAGAATGGCAAAATCACAGATTTGTACATGCAATCACAGATATCAGATGCAAAAGAATCTTAATAGATGAGCTAAACGAGTATCCAAGAAAGGAGGAAAGACCATACACAATGGCAGAGACTGCACGGCAATATCTCTCCCACATACTGCGAAACCTAGGCTGGCCTCCGAGATCCCATAATTTGATTGTAACATTTCCTTTAGTCAACTTCCTCATATTGAATCCAACCTACCAATTCCAGTGAAAACGACAATATTTTAGTACCAAGAGAATGTTGGATTATTGGAATAAAACATGACCTTAACTGAAGGGATTACTCACTGTAGGAATCATGTCCTCACTATATCCACCAGTCTACAGAAGAAAGTAAATATAATCAGGTACACAAATAAATTCACCAGCACTCAAGAAACATGAGAACGTATCCACATACTGCAATGACGTTCACAAGGGAAGTTTTCCCAGCATTCTGAAGTCCGATCAAAGACAGCTCCATTTCTTGCTTGAAGAATAGGCTGCATTTGCAACAAAATTTCACAAACAAGCCATCTTTTGTGAACATACACATGAAAGTATAAAATTGCCAAGGCCTTGACATGAATAAGGTATTACAAGTTCTCCAAATTAACACAATGACATGCCACATTCTCTTAAGCGTTTATCAGTATCATCATTCCATCTAAAAGTTTAAGCCAGTATATAAGACATGATCCATAAGTCTATGTTCTTAACACTTTTCCTCATGTTGGATGAGGACTGACTCAAGCCCAATATGAAGAAAGTAATGAAGGAAATTTTTGTGTGTGTGGTCTGGGTAAGATTTGAACCAAGGACCTTTCACTCTGAGACACTCTTAAATTTTTTATCAATGTCATTTAATTCTACACTTTTATATTCTTAACGCATCCCATATCAAAAATGAAACCAAATCACCAAATTTAGACGAACAAAGCAATCTCAACAATTCGCATATTAATTTCCCTTCGGTTTATCATATCCTCGATAGACTAGCCGCAGTTTACTCGTGCCGCCACCAATGGCAGCTCAACAACTACGATTCACCAATTTGGCAACCAAAAGCCACAAGTCGTAGACTACATTTCGCATATCCCAAGAATCCCTAAAATGTTGTCACTTCATAATCCATCAACAAAGCCCAGACGCACGCCAAAAGGACGGTGAGTTCAAATCGAACGCGGTCCCACAGAATTGAATCAATCCCAGATAGAAAGGGCTATACAAGAACAAAAGAAGAAAAGAATGTCAACGGATCTCACCTTCGGAGCCAGTTGAGGAGAGCTTCCCACCATCCCATGGCGGAGAGGCGGATCCAAGAAGTGGCGGACGAAAGGATCAAGGGGCTGGCCCGTTGGTGGGATCAACGGAGAGGCGATCACGGGGAGGAAGGCTGGAGTCGTCCTCCCTCGCGCTCTCCCTTTTCCTCGCTTCGCATCACCGTTGGCTGATCAAAGGAAGAGAGTGGCCTTTTGAATCCGTCGGGGGATAAAATTAGAGGGGGAGGTTTAAATTTAGTAGTCGAGTTAATTATGAGTTGGCGTGGAATAATGCTTAAAACTACGCGTGACAGGCGCATTGGTTGAAGTTGCTGGGGCCACATGGGACCCACCTCTCCTCCGAAGGTAGGAACTGGGTACCTTTAACGGGTAGGAACTCTGATGCGACTTCGTATTTGGAGATCCGGACTGGCCATTACATTAAGTTTAATATCTTTCGGAAACAACCCATCGCGATACCGCGTAATGGCGAGAGTTGGGGCCCGCATATCCTTCCCACCGGGAAACGGGTACGAGAAAACGTATTTGGATAATGCGGATGGGCCGTTTTGAGTCTGTCGCGTACCCTCCCGCCTATTTCTTGGGTCCACAGCGAAGCCACATTATCTCATCGGCTGGTGGGGCCCTCGGGGGACCCGCATTTTCTTCCAGGGGTGGACACTGGGTACCTTCGACTGGTAGGAAACTGCTGCTCGGATTGGTGTTGCAATCCACGGCCAATCTGCCAATATTTCCCAAGCCTTTATGTTTAACAACCAAACTCTTTAATCGTGTGGTAGCTTATCTTAATCAACTTTCATCAACCATGTGATGGTGTTTAACGTTTTCATTTTTAATTTTCTTTAGTGTTTCTGGTGGTAGTCAAACACGATGGCAGCAGTAGGATTACATAATCATGAAATAATTTCCATCTTTTATAGGTATATCATCACATGCATCTCTCCTTGTACCAAAAAAGTAGCTGCTTTACGAGTAAGAAATCCCAAATAGAGATTATATCCTTTTTACAAAAAAAAAACACACATCAAGTATTAATTGATGTATTACATCCTCTCTTCACAAAATAATCCGTCTCGTTTGTCATCAATTGATAGTCGATGCGTTTCCAATGCAACTTATCGAGAGATCGAACGTTCGTCACGATCGCATTTGACGCGCACATTGTATTTATTACATTTGCATATTATAATAATACAGAGAAATAATAATAATAATAATATATGAGATACAGTATATTACATATTATAGAATGTGTAGATGAAATAATAATAATAATAATAATAATAATTTACGAGAAATAAATTGAGTTTATGTGTTGTAAAGATTAAATATATTTATTAGTATATTATTAAATAAGTGTCAAACGTATTAATGTGATTCACGTACTTGCGAACATGGAAAAGCAGCAACTGCAACAGTAACAACACCGGAGCAGGAACAAGTAAAGGTCAGAAGGGTAGAAGAAATCTTGGGGGAGATCTAAAAGGAGGGTACTTTGGTTCTAAGCCACACCCATCGCCCCTCTCCTACCGAAAAGGACAAGCAATCTTTCGAGGAACGAGGGTTTCAGAGCCGAGCTCCCCTGCTGACAGCTATTGCCCTCGGGGAGACATGGTGGGAGTCTCTGTTTGACCGCTCCTCCTTGAAGATAAGAGCGAGAGAGAAAGAGTCGAGGTCGTGTTGTGACTATGGTGGAGACTTCCAGATCAGCTGCCGTTCCTCCATGTTCTCGTCCCATGACCAGGATCTTGGCAGGTAGGTTCGACGCCTGGCTCTCGCTTTGTCTTCTAAGAGCCTGCTTCTTCTGGCAAGTGAATTCTGAATCACCGGTTTCTGGTACCTCATTAGATCTGTGTGATCTGTTTGAGACACCAGGGGATTGTCCTCGTGATTTCGCTTTTCTGATGGAAGACTGCCATTTTGACTCTTGATGGCCTGAAAAGGTCTTGACCTTTCGATTGATTCATCTCTTCTTATCTTTTCTGGAATAAAAATGAAATCTTTTCTGTGACTGTTCCAATTTTTGCCCTGTGATGAGGTCTCGACAGCGTATTGTTTACATAGTCGATAAGGCGGTTTTCGTGATTTCCTCTTTTGGGAATACGGGTTAATTGGGTGTGATCAGTCTGGATGAGCACTTATTTTCTTCTTTCCAATTATTTTTGATTAAGATGCATAGTTTTTAGGATTTTTATTGCTGCCGATTTCGGCCCTTCAGGGATGCAATCCAACGAATTTTAGTTTCCCTGACTGAGTTTTTACTCATTGCTTTAGTTAAACTAAGTGTATGCTGGATTATTGTTGCTGAATAAGGATTAGATCTTGAATAGGATGTGTCCGCAAGAGGTAGATATATGAGGATGTCAATTTAATTGGAATCCCTTTGAATCTATATAGGTTTTATATTTAATTCTGCAGCATTGTCTTGGAGATAGAAAAAGGAAGAATGAGGATCAGGAACAAACACCGGAAATCATCTGCTTTCGGTTGCAATGCAGGAAGCAGATGTTCATGTTTAGCCGTGTGGAGCCTGGTGGGGTTCATCCTTATGATCCATTTCTTTACTCATATCCATCGAGATGACGAGGAGGATGTTCTTGTACAGTTGGGTCATCTGTCTGACATCAGGGAATTGGAAGAGGTGGAAGAAGTGACGTTTCATTTTTCGCCTCCCAGAGACCGGCGGTCTCCACGTGCTCTGAAGCGAAAGGGACCAAGAAAGCCACCTACAGTGATTGATGAGTTCTTAGATGAATCTTCTGAGGTGCATGCTTTTTTCTTCCCTAACCGGAAAATTGCATTTGGCCCAACAAAGGAAGGGAACAACAGCATGTATTTCTATCCGGGTAGACTGTGGCTGGATACAGATGGAAATCCAATTCAAGCCCACGGTGGAGGACTTCTGTATGATGACAGGACGGAGACATACTACTGGTATGGAGAGAACAAAGATGGCCCAACTTATCATGCGCACAGGAAATCAGCTGCACGGGTAAGTTAAATCCTTTGGCTTTTAGTTTACCTCGTATTCACTTACTTCACGCTAGTACCGGATGACACTTGACAAATATGCTTCGCTATGCTTGCTGCCTGTCCATAATCCCTTTTGTAAATCTTCTGTGTTGGCATTGGAAGAAACCCAAACGTGGTATACATTGATGCTATATCTTAGAGAAGATTTGAAGAATCTTTTATTTAGAGTTTGCTCTTTCTATGTGCATTTTTCATACCACAGATCATCCTTGTGGTGGAAGTTAAATTAATTCTATTATCTTTGGTATGCTATAGTCACTTTATTATTGTCAAGACATTTTAGTTGTTTCATCAACAGTAACTATCAGTTTACTTAGATCTATGTTACTCTATGTTTCTGCTGCAACTTATTTTTCATCTTTTAGAGGTCGGATGCTTGCTGCATAGTGTTTCTAGAAATTACACTATTCTTTAACATTGATATTCAGCAACATCATAACAATGAGCTCTGTCACCCAACAACAGCTGCATGTACCATCAGTGTCTGCCATGTTTGTGATTGATCTAACAATATCTCTTTTATCTGGAATGTCCCCATACACATGTGATTTTCAATCACAGCTTCCTCATGATTCCCATAATTGTTGATACATGAATAGTGCAGTACTGGTTCATAGAGGCCTAATTTGAGTACTTGTATCATGTTTATGCTGTTTTCTGCACAAGCTTCAGTGGTTAAGTCCTTTTATTGTGGAACTCCTAATGTCATATTAAAGTTAATTGTACTGCTTGTTTGGACAAGTTTTCCCTATGACAGTTACTGCTGATTCTAATACGTGCACCACATCTTGTGTTTACGTTCTTAGAATTTTTGTAATGGAATATTGCTTTCTTTCCCTTCTTTGACAATAAACTTCTTTTTGTTTCACATTTTCCGCTTTCTAGTGACACAAAGTTGATTAATGAATGCTTGGGATGTAAAAGTAGAACTTCATTAAATTGGGTTAATGAAAATTCTGTGTTATACAACTCGATAACAGCTGGATCGTGCACCCTACTCCCGCTTAAGAAAAAACATACATGCAAACCAAAGGTAAAAAGCAGCTCACAAAAATGCAATCTTTTTCATAACTCAACTGTTTTAGGTTGAATTTAATGAAATCATTCGACTTTAGTCCAATTCCTTGGTTATAGTTGTCATAAGACAGATTTCTTCCTGAGAACAATTTTCCTAGTTTTATGAGACATTGATACTTAAGATCCATGTTTACTAAATCTGACAGAGTTTTATGTTGATTGTCAGTCGCCTAATGTAATCTTCCATCTTTTTCATCCAGGCTTGGGATTGGTATTGTTAGTCACCTAACATAGTTTCACGTTAGTTGGGACATTACAATTTGTTGTGGTTGCTGTTGTATTATGAAACATTAATACTTCAAAATGCATATCCACCCTAGATGCCTGTTAGATATTGATACTACTTGTGTACTTTTTCCTATAGAGTTGTGGAACATTTTGTTAATTAAACATAGTTTCTTTCCTGATGAATAGATTGGTTATTTGTGAAATATTATAATGTACAACCACTGTCTGCAACACTCGTAGATTAATGTCAAGGTCTATTGCAGATAAATATAATATTGAAGTTTTTAATTGTCATATTTATGCAGAGTATTATCCTGCTCTTTCGAAGTTTGAAGCACTGTTTCCATAACATACTGGCATCCAATACAACCATGTCTTAAGTCTAACCGGCATAACCTATGAACAACACTTCATAATATCCTTGTGAGTAAACCATAAAAGGTTATTTTAGTGAAACAAGGCAACTTATTAATTGCAATGCAAGATTTTTCAAGTTTTATTTGGATATGATAGGGCTAGCATTTTCATAGCTCTCTAGAAAATCTTATTCAAGATGTGGTGAGACTTGGTTAATGGGGATGATATGTGGATAACTGGTAATGGAAGTATGCAATAGACTTGTCTACTTACTCTTTTCTCGATTATGAGACGAAGTATCCTAAATGTGCAATCAAAGATAATTTATGCTGTCTCGACTATGTTCAAATGCCATGGGTTGAAACTGATCTAAAATGGTGTACATTCCCCAGAATATTTTTGTGAAAACAATTATCTTAAAATAGCCAACCACAGAGCTATTGCCAAACTTGGGTGATACTCATCTGCTTGACTCCTGCTTCCAGTATGAGAAATGCTGGATTCAAATGATAACATGTACATTCTTTCAGATAATTAGTTGAATTTGATTGGACTTTGGAGGACGTCAAATCTCTCATGAATGTAACTGATGTCTATGCCACTATTGTCTTAAGAAAACAAATTGAATCAAATGAATAGTTTTGGTAAAATATTGTGGTCCCTCTTGGAGAGGATGCTTGAGATCTTTATTTGGAAGTTGAAGGTCTAGTATCAACAGATGGCTAATAAAATGAAAGGGTGCATAGACATAGAAGGATGCTAGGCTTCGATATCTAGCTTTGTTGCAAGATTTGTTCTCTCATGAAGAGATGAATATGTCTCATCTGGTAAGCAAGGGTCTATACAAGACAAACTAGAAAGATATCACATGTTTAATACTGTGTTTGTTGTTTATTTATGTGAAACAAATTGGTTTTCTGGTTAAGCCAGCTTTAACCAAATGAAAAGGATGGACGAGTTATTTTTTTCTTGCTTTAGTTGTATCGTTGAGTAGCTTCTTATGCATGTGGTGTTCTTGCGACATAAAGCTTGTTTTTTTGCTTGGATATGGTTTGAACATCAAACAGAGCCTGTTTATTACTTATTGGCAGGGGCCTCCTTTATTGTGCTTGTCTTTGTCTTTTCAGCTACATGTATATTACTCCATTAATTTACATGTTGTGTTCATTACTTTTTCCCATTTATACTTTCCTAAAATGTTGATTCTGAAAGATTTGTATAGACTAAAGACAGCATCTTCAAGGAATAGGCCATCCAAAATGAAAATTCACATCATTGAGAAAGTGTCGGCAATGTGTAAAGTGCCTTGAGACTAAGCATGCCTTTATGGTGCTCTATCAGTGTGACAGTAGAGCTTGTGTTAAAGAATATTTTGAGCATTTTTGGTTGAGGATTAAAATGATGGATTAGATCTTTATGCCATGTGTCATTGGATCTTACATGGTCAGTGAAAAATGTAGGATCTCCCTGAAAAGGGAGGGAATAGTATTTTTGTCATTCAATCGACAGTTCTATGTTCGCAGGCATTAAATTGAAGTAGCTATTCACTGTGATGGAATTTGTTGAAGGAACGGTTCCAGTCCTAAGTTACAAGATAGCTTTCGCTTATTGGCTACCCCTTTGAAATAGTCCTTACAACATAACACAGTCCTTGTGTTGATAATTATTTGTGGCATATTCTTTGTTCTTTAAGATATCCGGCATCTCAGTTCTCCTTGTGGATTCCCGAGGAAAATTAACTCAATTAGTTCATATATTTTTCTCCAGGTTGATATCATTGGAGTCAGTTGCTATTCCTCAAAAGACTTATGGACGTGGACGAATGAAGGGATTGTGCTGCCGGGAGAGGAAACCAATGTCACCCATGATCTTCACAAGTCCAATGTCCTCGAGCGCCCTAAAGTGATCTACAACGACAAGACTGATCAGTACGTCATGTGGATGCACATCGATGATGCCAATTACACCAAAGCCGCAGTTGGAGTAGCTGTCAGCAACTCCCCCACCGGCCCTTTCACATACTTGCATAGCATGCGCCCACATGATTGTGAGAGTAGGGACATGACCATCTTCAAAGACGATGATGGAAAGGCTTATGTCATATACTCTTCTGAAGATAACAGCGAGCTCCACATTGGTCCATTAACAGATGACTATCTCAACATAACGAGAGTTATGAGGCGGATTTTAGTGGGACGACATCGAGAAGCGCCTGCCCTGTTCAAGCATCAAGGCATCTACTACATGATCACTTCTGGTTGTACTGGGTGGGCTCCAAACAAAGCTTTGGCCCATGCAGCTGAGTCGATCATGGGACCTTGGGAGACAATGGGAAATCCTTGTGTTGGAGGGAACAGGGTCCTTAGGCTGACTACATTTTTCGCCCAGAGCACGTTTGTGGCACCGTTGCCAGGTTTGCCAGGTTCATTCATCTTTATGGCAGATCGTTGGAATCCTTCTGAGCTTAAAGATTCAAGGTACTTGTGGCTGCCTTTGACCGTCGGCGGATTGGCTGATGAACCCCTAGAATACAACTTTGGGTTCCCCCATTGGTCCAGAGTGTCTATATATTGGCACCAAAGATGGAGACTGCCTGAAGGTTGGAGAACTGATTAAACCTGAATTTTCTTTTTCTTGTGATTTGTTGGAGTTAGAATAGTTAGCGTACTATTTGTTGTCTCTGTGTAGTATGTACATAAGGATATCGTACAACCAGCTCTCAACAATTATTCTTGACCAGGGGGTTGGATCCGCCCTTTGCCGATAAGGTCATTTGCACTGCCCCAATTTTATGTTGATCGACATCTTTAAAAGATTTCGGAGCTTTTGTGAGGTTGAAATATCATCTCACCTTTTTGCTTTGTCGAAACTTAACAAATTGGTCAGCTCTTTAATGTTCACTCCATTGGTTTGCTTGTTGGTCCTTTTGAAGTCAACAAAAGCTGTGATCATCAACTTGGATTTTTGGATTCATGGAGTCAAAACTTCCAAGGATTTCATGCTCCCGCTGCTGTGTGATGATACTGTTCCTTCTCAAAACTCTTCTTGCTCATAAACACTTGTTTCCAGTGATATCCTGTGCAGGGCTGTGTCATAGCTGTGATTTGAAATAATGGACACATTATACATGATTTCTGTTCGAGAAAAAAAAAATAACATGATTTTATGATGTGATTTAGCTAATAATTATGTTCAATTTTCCTATGTTTCTCACTAAAGGTGGGTTGTAAGGCTGATGTGTTTGATACTATCTATCATGTAAAGTTGGAACCTTTATTTTCCCTTTCATCAGCAGCAACTTTAAAGTGAGTGCTCAAACCACTGTAAAGAGACAAGAACTCCATTTCCGAATGAGAGAACAAATCCATGCCCATATCCCCCACCCTCAAAAGGAGCTCCCTCTTTCTCTTCCCATCTCCTGTGCCTCAAAAGCTCTCCTTCGTTTCCTTCCTCTTTCCTTCTTCCTTCTTTCTCTGGATATCTAGAGAGAGAGAGAAAGAGAGAGAAAAGGCATATGCCTCGAAAGCTAAACTCTCTTTCCCTTTCTCTGAGGAAAGAGAAATAGGAGGGGGAAGGATATATATGAGGATTTGCAGGCCATGGTCTGACCACCCCCACTACTTCCAACACCACCATCCTTTGCGACATTCCAGCATTAAGTCATAATTAGATTCCATTGCCACCACCACCACCACCACCGCCACCACCACCGCACACCTCCACAGAGAATCACTCCTATCAATTTGTTTATCCATCTCTCTGCAAACCTCCGTGTTCTTTGCTACTTGTCATCCCCCTCTTTTCCCTTCTCTGATATCATCGATCCCCTCTACCTCAGCTTTTGAGCATTCAAAAGCTCTCTTGTCCTGACTTGGTCTTCCCCTTCTTCTGCATGTACTTTGCTGTGCATACGTATGTATATAACGATAATAATAACATATCCATGTGGCAATCTGAAAGATAATTGTCGATGAATTAACCAGCAGAATTAAATGTCAAACTCACACCAAATAAGCAGCTAAAACAAGAGAGAAAAATGAAAATATTGCCATGAGAATAAACTTGTGATATAAACTTCAAATATGAGGTTTTTTTTTTTCCCTTCCCATTCCATTCCATGCCTTTTCTTTTCTTCTTCTTGGAAATGAAATAAGCAGAAGAATTAACCGCACGTGCCAAAAGGTCTTCGGCCCGCCTTCCCTCTCCCGCCATCTTCACTCTCATGGCTTCCACGCGCTCGCCCACACCACCGGCTGCTCCTTCCAATCCAGGAATATTCCGCCGGCAGCCTCCTCGGATTCTTCGGCCGCTGCCCGCATCGACCACCCTTCCCTGTACCTCCTCAGAAGCGCCCGCACGTCGTCCGCCACGTCCTCGCTGAAGGCCGCCGGCGCGAACCCGGCCGCCCGCATCCGCCTTGACCACCCCGCCGCCGTCTCCCTCCTCTCGGCTGAGTCCGCAGCCGGGCATGCCACCAGGTCCACCACCGCTCGCCCCGCCGACCGCTCTAGCGCCAGACGCTCGTTGCTCGTCCTCGGGAAGCTCTCCTCCAGCGACTCGAAGTAGGCCGTGAAGAATCTCACGCTCTCCCTGAAGCCCTTCAAGAACGCCTCCCCTTCCTCCTCCCCTCCTCCTTCCCCGCCTCCCAAGTCGGCCTCCTCCTCGACCACCGTCACGATTCTTGGCTGGAGCCGCCGGAGCGAGGAGATTAGCTCGTCACGGCGACGGCCCGCGGGTGAGACGCCGTGGAGAGCGTTTACGCAGTTGATGGCGAGGGCCGCGCCGCTACCCTCCCGGAGGTCGAGGCTGTCGAGGTCGAGGTCCGACAGATCGCCGGCGTGGTGAACGACGTTGAACCGGAACGGAACGCCCATCAGCCGCGCGAACTTCTCCATCCGCTTTCCGATCTCCTTCATCACCCGTTGCACGGACGACGACGGCGAGACGGACGACACCACCGTCGTGATCGTCAGGTGCGGCGTGTCGTCGGACGACCGCGTCGCCAGCGCTTCCAGTAGCGTCGGCCACTGAGTGCAGAAGGTGTTACTGAGATCGAGTATGTGCAACCTCTGCAACGCGGATGAGGGATCGAGGAAGGCCTCGAGGATAGCGCCGTTGGCGGCGACGTGGCCAAAGGAGGACCAGGGGCTGAGCTCCTGGAACCGAAGCGCGGTCCGGCGGGTGGAGTCGAAGGAGCAGTTGCGGTCGGAGGCGGAGGACAGGCTGCGCAGAGTACGGGGCCCCGAAGACGTCAGGCGGGCGAACAAACCCTGGAGGAAGTAGGCTGCCACCTTCTGCTCGGTGTCGCCATAAGGCGACGAGACCTCGTTCAGCGTCCACATGAGCTGCTGCACCCGCTGGCTGTCTCGCCCCGCCACCGCGCGAGCGCACTCGACCAGCAGCTGCGACGCCCACCTTCCGCCGGCTCCCGAGGCGCCGACAGCGGACGAGGAAGGAGAGGAGAAGTCGAGGTTGAGGTCGTGAGGGAAGGAGAGGTCTGCAGGGTCGAAGACGGGAGTAGGAGCGGGCGTGGTGGTGGAGGTGGTGGAAGAGGGAGGGCGATGGGGGTGGTGCAAGTGCCTGGAGGAGGAGGAGGAGGAGAAGTCTTCATCCATGTAAACCAGATGGTTGGTGCCGCATTCTTCTTGGTAGCACTGCTGCTGCTGCAGATCCTGCTCCTGATGGAAGTAGTAGTAGTAGTCCTGGCAGTTGATCTGCGGAGCCTCAGAGGATCTCGAGCTACTGGAGCTGCGACTCAAGCTGTAGGAAGATTGCTGGTGAGAAGACTGTGGGCTAACGAATCTAAATAAAGTGTCCATCTAACGAAGATCTCTCAGCCCCACCCTTCCACATAGATACAGAGAGAGAGAGAGAGAGAGAGAGAGAAAAGACAGAAGAAGAAGAAGCGGAAGAAGAAGAAGATAACAGTGAAGTAGGGCTTAAAAGAAGATGGGAGAGAGAATGAAGAGGAGGAGGAGGAGGAGGATCCGGGAGTGGTGTGAAGTGTTAACTTTGGTGAGTGGGTGGAGGAGCGCATGCTTTTTAACGAGGCATAGGAGCGTGGATGGGGAAAGGAGAGGGTCGCCTTTCTTTTGATGCTCCTTTTGGTGCAATCGATGCATGGTGGGGGAGTATGGTGGAGTCCATTTCTTTCTCGACTTCTGCTGCTACTTTTGCTTCCTTTCCGCTCTCTTCTT
This sequence comes from Musa beccarii, assembly GCA_024322285.1. Taxonomy (NCBI): domain Eukaryota; kingdom Viridiplantae; phylum Streptophyta; class Magnoliopsida; order Zingiberales; family Musaceae; genus Musa; species Musa beccarii. The sequence goes on along the minus strand of CM044395.1, from coordinate 38,613,528 downwards.
TCCCTGCTACATGTATATATATATATGTGTGTATATATATATATATACATAAATGCTCGAAGAAAAGCTGATACATACAAAGCTCCAAAGAAAATATTTATGGAACAGCATCTGAACACGAAAAAGCCCGAGGAGGAGGACGAAGAGCGAGAGTAGAGAAAGCAGGCGATGGAAGTGTTAGGCGTGCAACAGGTCGTAGCAGAGAGAGAGAGAGAGAGAGAGAGAGAGAGAGAGAGAAAGGTTGGTGGAGCGCGTGCATGGGGGGCATCATCATCATCATCAACAACAACAAGCCCACCACCCAGCAGCAGCAGCAGCAGCAGCAGCAGCTCCCGAGACATTCTTTTGCGTCTCATCCCTGGATCCGCCATGCCCACGCTCCTCCGCCAATCTTTTGCTGGCTTTTCCCATGATACAAAGATTACTTTAAGGCTGGATGTGGTTTGAATGGGTGCAGAGGCCAACGACCCCGCGCCACCCCCCCTTCCATTGGGGCGCAAAGAAGACATTCCATTTGGCTCAAAAATGGGCCATTTAGGTAGGAATGATGGCTATGCAATCGCATGCCTCAAGGAGGGCCGACCAATCATCATATTCACCAGCTCGCTTGGTTTTGGTGCTGTCTGCAGCCGCTTCCCTTTGTGTCTCCGTTTCAAGGTAAAGGCTTAAAGCTGTGTGTCTCACTAAAGCAATGGGCTCTTGAACACCTACCCTACACGACCACCTTCTCAGCACAGCATGTTGTAGGTGCGTTTGCCCAGCTCTTGTAATGATTTCTTTTCTGTGCATAATATTTGAAAGAAGTAATATATATATATATATATATATATATACACACACACACACACAATTGGTGCTACAATTATTTTTCTTATTTGAATTTGAATCAAACCAATCAAAATGATTTTTTTTTAAAAAATTAAGATGAACCTGTTTATCAAATTTAAGATTTTTATCAGCCGATGTGACCAAAAGATATCCAACTCTTCTTACTCCACTACATGGATACATCTATCCATCTTTGATTTCTTCTTGTCTGTTGCCTGACACGAGGGTTGGGTGGTGGACGCATGGAAGCGTCCTCCACTGTGTTTGTGGAAGCTTTTCTTTGAATCCAAGCCAAAGAACATGAGCGTCATCATTTGTTTGGCAGGAATACGAGAAACCGAGACGCCTTTGTCGCTGTCTTCTCTGTTCTAACCACATAATGGAGCATCACCATCTTTAGGTGCGTCTCTCTCCTTCTCCTCCTGTCTTCCATTGTGTGAAGACAAAGGAGCTGATAGAAGCATCAACTGGATAGAGAAACTAAGCTACACTGCGGAAAGAAAGATCGCATTGATCACGAGACTGGATTGCTTTGGCTTCGTCACCAACAATCCCAAGTGGTGTCACTCATCATGCTTCACATTTCACGGCAGCAAAATTTGCCGTCGTAAAATATTTCAGAATGAATCAACAAAGATTCCTTTGAGAGAGGCATTAAGAAAACATTTTTTGCAACTTGCTAATGAAGTAGGGAGACAGACTACAAAGTGTGAAGATACAATTGGTGCTGAGTTTGGATAATCCACCCATTGGCCTAAGTGAGTACTTGGAACAATCTGCAACTTTAAACAAATTGCGGACCGCTGATCAAGCATACCCTTCCAGCTTCAAATTATTACATCACTACAAGCGAATCATGAAAAATAAGAATACCCCGTTTGAAAAATGTACCTGCTAAAGATCACAAAATAACCTTCGAAGATGACACATTTCGATATCGATTCCACGAGTGAGATATACAAGCTGATAGCCGTTGCCTTCACCGATCAATATTTTGCAGCATGTTGAGTTTGATCAGACTTCCTTTAGCATCATGAGATGTTAAAATGAGTCATGCATCCACTCTCTCGGAGCATCCTCGAGAGAAGTGATGAATGGCTTCATCTCATAAGCTCGCTTTGATTCAGCTTATGCATGTAACCAATACATACCGACAACAGGCAGACAGTGATTCTGATGCCTAAGTTGACTTGTGGAATATCACCACAGCAGCAGGAGCTCTTTTCTCAATCTAATACATGAATCTTACCAGTTAGAGAAGTTCTTAAACTCGACACTTGAGACATCCACTTTTCTCTTCTTGGTAAAATCGTTTGATTCTGCACCTTCTCTGCCTGCAGAATCAGTGGATGCGGAAGTCCTTGCTTTAAGGTATTTGCCAATACCACCACCGACACCAGCAGAACCGGTAACTCCTGTGCCTGGATTACTGTACCACGAGCCCACCTTATCCTGGAAAATTTTGAAGAAGCAAGATGCATCATCATCTTAAAGCACAATGCAGTTTGCATAAAGATAAGAATTATTAATACAAACACATATATCAAGCAGAATTTACATGCTCATCATCAGCAGCTTTCTTTTCTTCTTGTTGCTTCTCTTCCTCCTCATCTGGCTCTGAGAAAGGATTTACAAAAATGGTGACACTTGTTATCTTTATCTCCTCCTGAAAAAGATAAAGGCAGAATAATTAATGAAACAAATACAATGTTGATCTAAGAAAACAAAACCAAAGATTGACTTATATTTTGTTACAATCATTTGTCTAATCACAGAATTTGATACAATAAGAAAAGCAAAAAGAGCCATCATAGTACTTTGTTTCACATATAGCTCAAATGACACACAAATGCGAAAAAACCTGGTCAAAAAATTAAATTGCTAGCTGCAAATTGTGCAGTAAACAGCTTCCTCGGGGCTTTTGTTTGCATGATAATATGAAAATTGTAATATGCTAGTTTAGAAACACTTCTGATGTAGATCGAATAAACAGCAGATGTGTATTCACCTCATGCCAGCAACGAAACAGCAGATGCCTCTCCTTCAAGAAGGCAAAGCTGTATTGAACTCTTTTTACAGTTGGATGCTTGAACATAGACAATTCAACGGATTGACGAGACAATGCAGAACAGAGCTTGTAATGGATCCAGGAAAGAGAAATAGCAGTGCCAGAGGAAGAAAGAAGAGGGGTCTGGAAAAGAAACAACAGTTCAGAAGGGTGAAAAGATGTAAATAGTCCCATGTCATCAGAACACAGGTCATTTTCTCCCTCGGACTTTTCCACCTCCTCTATATACAGTAGTCCTGCTATTTAATACAACATATAGTCAAGAGTTCCAAGCTATATCAACTCTTGATAAGGAAAGAATTTTCATAGAAGGTTTCCCAACTAATCAGCCAACTTTACAGCTGAAAGTTTAAATTTAACCATATGAGGACTTAAAATAGTAAGGCTTCAGCCGATTCAACGAATCTAAAGTAATCCAAACAAGATATAAACTAAAGAAAACTAATAAATTACAGCAGATGTTGATAAGATTGTAACAAAAATAAAACTAACTAATATCAGAGATTTGATCAAATCTGGATTTAATGCTTTCAAAGAGTCTTCTGGGTCTAACAATCTCCAGATTATATCATCCAGTACAAAAACTAATAATTATTTAAACATCTATAGCTTTTCCAAATTGGCAAAGTTTCTTGGCAGCAAAACAACAAAATCTATGACAGACATCATATCCTTGTATAAATCTTTAAATACATAAGAAACTACGAAATGCCTATATTCTGTTTAATCTTTCTGACTTCAGAGAACTGATGATTAAATATTTCGTTGAAAAAACTATATCCAACTGACATTGATATGATGGTTAATGTTAATCTGATAAACCACCAGCACAAAGATAGAAAAAGAAAATTACTCACCAGAGGCCGATCATCATCATCAACAGGAACCTTCTCCATTGCTGCAAGGGTACTCAATCCTCCAACAACAGAACCAAACACAGTGTGCTTAAAGTTCAGATGGTTGGCTGACTTGTAAAGAATGAAGAACTGGGAACCATTTGTATGGGGACCACTATTGGCCATGCTAACAACACCCCTTCCTGAGTGTAGCAATTTTGAATTTAGCTCATCCTTGAAAGGCTTACCCCATATAGACTGTCCTCCCTTTCCAGTGCCTGTGGGATCACCACCTTGAATCATGAAATTCCTACATGACATATTTATAAGTCTTCTTAATCCATTTATGGCAACAAAAAAAGAAATGGAAATCTACTCATCAGTGTATGCACCTAATGTTGCGATGGAAAGGAACACCATTGTAATAACCATTCTCACAAAGCGTGATAAAGTTTTCACATGTCCTGGGAGTTATATCACAGTGTAACTCTAAATTTAAGTCTCCATGGGTTGTATGCAACTGAAGGTATCCTTTTTTCTTTGGGTTCTTTTCAACTTTAACATATTCAAATTCATTTCTAGTAACTGGGTCATAAGCAGTAGATGTGAATGAACGTGAAGCAGCACCAGTAGTAAAACGGCTTTTGACCTGAAATATCCAACAACTCTCGTGAGATGACAATATATATAACATGACAGCAGCATCAAAACAAGAGAAAGCACGTCACAAAATTATATAGGATATGTGGCCAAATTATTGCATAGAACATGGGAAAATGGAAATGGGCATACAAGTTTTGCGTTAACAGGTTTTCGTTCACCCGCCATGTGCAAAGCAATCCGAGCAGCTGTCTTATCAGTAGAAGCTACTTTTGCTGCAGCTGCACTTCTTCCATGAACTGAAGCAGATGCAGCATCTACAATACTGAAGGCCTGAATGGAATTGGAATCTCCATTCGCACCCGATTTTGAGTCCTCTTTGATACGTGATCTTGAATCTAAAATAGCAGCAAGTGCAGCTGCTCTTTCTTTTCTTGCTTTTTCGCCACCTCCACCATGCAGTGCAGCTATCTTCCCCTTTTCGGTCCCAAGCTCGCGCAGCATTTGTTTAACATCACCGGATAGATTGATATTAAAGGTTGGATCTTCTTTCATTCTCCTTAAATCTACAAAACCAAGTAAGACAAACTTAACTCTATTTGACAATGGCATGGGAGACCCATTTCATGGGAACAACAGCAACTAAGATTCTTACCTTCATCATCAACTTTCAGACTATTCTTAACATGATCAAAATCTGAAAGAACCTTGCTGTCAAGTGTATTAGGATTCTAAAATGACACAACAAAACGGTATCAGCTGATCTGCTGTTACATTGGTACCAAGAATGGAAAAAAAAAAAAGCTTGCTTTCAATGGGGTACCTGTATTGTTATCAAATCATCCTTAGTGAAAGGCTCATCTGTGATCAACTCTTTCCAATTTTTTGTTTTGAGGTTCAGTTCTTTTATTGCCTACTTGGACAGCCAAGAAGAGAAATTCAGCTCTGTAATCCAAATTCATACAAGAAAAATTGACAGATAGGATACATATAACGACACACCTCATAACAGAAAACATTTCCTGTAGTTTTTACAGCAACTATATGTGTAAATTCTGTATAAACTTTGTTCAAAACTGGACAATGGTATTCCCCTGCATCAAGAGAAATGAGTAACAGATGACTTAAAGGCCTATTGTGAAGTTAAAAGCAAATCCCTGGAACAGATATTTTAAAAGTATGGCAAAAAATCTGAAAGCAACAATGCTTGTGAATTGTGATTTAGGCATAGAAGGCTTAGGTATTAGAGCCATGACTCTTCTGTCATGGTACAACATAAAAGCAACAGTTGCTCAATTCTGAAGATGAGAAGAAATTAGATTTCCATGACGAAAGTTTGGAAATTACATCAGAGTTGAACTATTAACTACTATAAAAAACATGACCTTGTTGATGTTAGGATGCAATTGTTACTGTGGAACTGATATTCCCCATCTTTCTTCTTTGTTCATCATCTAAAATATCTTATCCAAAACTCCAGTCTAACATAAGTTCCATTTGTATTGAAGCGTATTATATATTGCCTAAACATGGACTCTCCGAGGAACCATAAGAAAACAGATTCCAATGTTTTCAGATGTAGCTGGTTTATTTTTCTAAACCCTTTTAGAGGCTTTGGTCTGAGCATGATTACTATTGTCCGAGTTCATCAGATATTATAACCATATTTTTAAATATTTTCGTGTGTGTCACCGAATGAAATGCACCCTAGCTATACAGAAAATATTATGACAGTTAAAACCTCAAAGCTTGCACTAAAGTGACAAAGAAACTTAAAGAAATAATCATGCCAGAACCTACCATCAGAATTCTTGTGGAAAGTAAGAGGAATAAGATCTTCTTCTTTGAGAGGAGCTCCAGTAACAGGATGCTTACCGTATTTCGTAATATAAGGGACTATATTCCTGTATCCAACATAAAAAAAATAAACTTAGCTCTTTTTTCCCTTGAAACATCAACACCACATACAGTCAAAAATTATGATTTTGAAAGGAAATGACTGACATTATGTCAAACACACTGCCATCAGCTGTGCAAACTGGGTCCTCAAATGGTGTGAAAGTAAGCCTATACATGAACATAAGCACATTAACTGAAATGTAAGAAAAGCCCAACTAGAGAAACAAAGTTTGCGATCAATAATTGGATAGAGAAAATGAAAACTTCAGCGTTGGGGCGTACGAGCAGCAGTAGAAGGGTAATTTCTTGAAGGGCGTAGAATTGTCTTTGGGCTTGGCACCACCCCACTCGGTAGCCCACTCAGTCTTTGTAATAAACATCCGATCTTTACTGTGTTGCTTCTTCCCCATCTTGTCTTAGCTATTGATACCCACAAACAGACAAGAAATTAGGATGAGAATGAACCACACATTGGAAAAGCCATATTCCCATAATCAAATGTTATCACCACCATTGTTGGAAGGCAAATCCATGAACAAGAATCAGAAGTTAACTATAACCTTTTCTCATTTAAGATACTAAATCAGATTTTTGAATTATCTTTTACTAACGATCATGAAACAAAGATTATAATGATGGTAATAATCCATGGGGCTGTAGAGGCTGCCAAAAAAATACTAGCGTATATACTATTGCATATATTGGATTAGCTTCAGCAATCTCAGTGCCCCTCTACTTTATCTTTCATGCACAGGAATCAAACTTGATAACAAACTTACGCTACTAAATTATCTTAATTCACAATTCTGTCATTTATCATCACATCCTCAAAGCAGATCAGAAGCAAATCAACAAAGTACATCAATCTAATGATAAAAGTGTACAGGCACAACAGAGTTCAGAACAACAGAAACTAGCAATACGGTGACAATTCACAAAAAATCAAGGAATGTGATGTTGCTCTTTGAAAAGCAAATGATAGAACTAACCAAACAAATTTAATAAAATTGAACAAGATTACTGCAGCATCCAAAAGAATTATTATAAATACAAAAGAAAACAGTCATCAGGGTGACAAAAAAAAGGAGAAAATTGAACATAAAGTGCATCGATTGTTGAAACAAGTAAAACCTTCGCGCAGGAATACATCCTTGAACCCTAGCTACATAAACAACCAAAAAAAGAGAAAAAAGGTCCCTTTTAAATGTTGATGTGCACTCAGGATTAAACACAAAAGGAGTAACTAATTCAATTTTCGCCTTAGGGAGCTCCGAATCAATCACCATCCACGACATGCGAAAGAAACCCTAGGGAGAGGACGGGGAGCAACAACCTAAAGGAGGCGCGATGGCGGTGACCGAGGCGGACGTCCTTGCGCGGGCGCCGGAGGCGTCGGGGTATTCGTCGGCGTCGGCGTCGACGGTCGATGAGGAGCGGATGCGGCGATCGCACTGCGGCGGAGAGCGTGCTCGAGGAAGAGGCGAACGAAGACGGTATACGGCGGTGCATAAAACCGCCACGAGGTGTCATGTTATTTACTGTTTAGGGACTCCACCACCCCCATTGACCTTTTTGCATATTAGCCAGCCCCACGCATCTTATTATTTTTACAATATTATCCTTCCTGCCCATTTAGTGCTTTACATCTTTTTCTTTACGATAATGTCCTTTTACATCTCACATAAAGATAAATCAAAATGGAATCATTGGAGACAAATAATTGATTTCAATTTTGACATAAGTCAATAGGCATAAGATAAGAAAAGCAAGATAGGCATCCTTACACGACTAATTCCATGTGCATGCCTGTGACATTGCATGATGGGGTTTAGCGCACCCAATCATTGCACCGTGTAAGATTGTGTTCAAAGAAGAGATGTTAATGGTTGACTGGGCTGCACTATATTGGGCCGGAATGGGCCCATTTACCCAATAATAAGTCCGATGTCTGTCAATTTAGTTGGGCTTTATGTTGTGCGTCCCGTGGTATATTCGCTGCCGCCGCTCGTCCGGCTCGGTCACCTTTCCCTCCGCCGTCGGACGCCAGGCTCCGCTGCCGCAGACTCCTGGAACCCTAACTACACGGATGGAAAAGCTCCCATCTTTGCGTCCACCGGAGGGCCAGCAGGCTGCCGATGATTTGATCAAGACCGTCTCCTCCCTCCTCCTCGCCGCCCAGAGCCCTTCCGGCCCTCCCCTCGACGAAGCCCTCGCCCCCTTCCTCCCCCGCCTCTCCCCTTCCCTCGCCGCGCCCATACTCTCCGCTGCCGCCGCCTCCCCCTCCTTCTCCTCACCCGCCCCGCTCCTCTCCTTCTACCACCTCCTCCGACGCAGTATCCCTTCCCCCTCCGGCGACTCCTCAGTCACCGCCGAGGAGTTTCTACCCTCCCTCCTCGCCCTCCTCCCTCCCCTCCTTTGGTTCAAGAAGTTCGCTGATGTCAAGTCTCTCCTCCTCTCCTTCATCCCCCTCGACCGCCGCCGCCTCCTTCACCGCCACCTCCTCCACGGCAGCCCGCAGCCGTCAAAGTCCCTCCTTGACACCGCCGTCTCATCCTATGCTCAGCTCCGCCAGTACCATCTCGCCTACCAGGTTTTCCTGTCCATGCGCCGCCGTCGCCTCCGCCCCTCCCTGATTACCTCCAACTCTCTCCTCTCCTCCCTTGTCCGCTCCCCTACAATCTCGTCCTCCCTTCCATTGTCTATCTTCCACGACATGGTCGCCCTCGGCGTCTCCCCCAATGTCAACACCTTCAACATCCTTATTCATGGCCTCTGCTCCCGTGCCCAATTCACCGACGCACTTGCCCTTTTCCCCACGATGGCTGGGTTCGGCTGCACGCCGGATACTATCACCTACAACACCATCCTTGACGGCTATTGCAAGAAGGGCATGCTGAAAGAAGCACGCGACCTGCTTGCTGAAATGAAAGCGAAGGACGTCCCTCCTAATCGGTCCACCTATAACACCCTCATTGCTGCCTACTGCCGCCTTGGATGGTTGAAGGAGGCCACCATGGCAATCGAGTTAATGACCGCATCAAACTTCCTCCCTGACTTGTGGACCTATAACATGCTTGTTGCTGGGCTGTGCCGTGATGGCCGGATGGATGAAGCTTTCAGGCTGAAGGATGAGATGGAGAAACTTTGCTTGTCCCCTGATATCATCACGTATAATACACTTATCAACGGGTGCTTCCAGCGGAGGAGTGGATCCCAAGCTTATCGTGTATTGGGGGAGATGCAGCAGAAGGGTGTGAAACCAAATTTGGTCACACATAACATTATGGTTAAAGGATTGTGCAGGGCAGGGAAGATGGAGGAGGCTGTTGCATCACTTAGAAAGATGGAGGAGGAGGGATTGCCGCCAGATCTCATCACCTACAATACTTTGATCAGTAGTTACTGTAAAGCATCGGAGATGGGGAAAGCCTTTGACTTGATGGATGAGATGGTGGGGAGAGGTCTCAAGATGGATACTTTTACTCTCAACACTGTTCTTTATAATCTATGTAAAGAGAAGAGGTTAGACGAAGCATGCAAACTGCTCCATAGTCCACCAAAGCGGGGTTTTGTGCCTGATGAAATTAGCTACGGTACAGTGATCAGTGCCTACTTTAAGGATGAGAAACCCGATGAGGCAATGAAGCTGTTGGAAGAGATGAATGAGAAAAAGATTATGCCGGGTGTCACAACCTATAACACGGTTATTGGTGGACTGTGCAGGTCAGGTAGGACAGAACAAGCAATCAAGAAGTTGAATGAGCTCGTGGAGAGTAGGCTGGTGCCAGATGAGACTACATACAACACTATCATCAATGGATTTTGTAGGGAGGGTGATTTGGAGAAAGCTTTCCAGTTTCATAATCAGATGGTCGAGAATTCGTTCAAGCCGAACGTAATTACTTGTAACATTCTTATGAATGGGCTGTGTAATGATGGTAAGGTGGAGAAGGCTCTTAGATTTTTTGAGTCATGGGTGTCAAAAGGGAAGAAGGTGGATGTCATTACATACAATACCCTAATTAAAGGGCTTTGCAAGGAGGGCAAAGTTGATGCTGCAATGGAACTTTTTGCTGACATGGAGGAGAAGGGACTGCAGCCTGATGCTTATTCTTACAATTTGGTCCTATGTGCACTCTCCGAAGCAGGAAGATCAGAAGAAGCACAGAAAATACTGTCAAAGATGGTTGACAAGGGAATACTGTCAGAACATTTTACATTCCCATTGTCATCAGAAGTCTCTTCTATGATGGGGACAGGCAAGGAACAAGAGAGGACACCAAATGTATTCATGGAAGAGGATTCAAAAGGTAGTAGCTACACTATCTACGCACAGCACATTAATGAGCTCTGCCATAGTGGGCAGTTTAAAGAAGCTAAGCTTGTTTTAGACGAAATGATGGAAAAAGGTGTACCTGTCAATAGTTTGACATACATCACGTTGATGGAGGGATTCATAAAGAGGCAAAAAAGACTAACCAAACCTGCTGTATAAAAATTCTTTGGCACTATGCTCTCTCTATGGTGTTTGCAGTCTGTGGAAAACTGCAGAATATTGTCATGCCTTAGAACATCAGCCTGTTTTGTATCGGATAAAAGCTTGAAGATGTGGAAGTTTGAAACAATGATGAAGTGTTGAACAAGTTGAGGTATGTGAAACTAAACAGTACAAGATATATATTCCTATAGTCATAAAACGTGTGTCACTTGTTCTGAAATTTGTCTTTTTTATTTTTAAATTGCATTTGTTTGTCACAAATATATTGTTTTTTATTATCTTCCTACTGTGTATTTACAACTTGGTAACATGTTATAGTAATATAGGAGATTTGTATCATATAACCACTTATATCATCATATAATTTGTAAGTCTGAACCAGCTCAAGTTTTCAGAGGACAATGAGAGTTTGTGCAAGTTTTCGATAGATAATCTCTTTTTCTTTCTTTTTTTGGGTGTCAATAAATGAAGATGCTTGAGAGGAAAAAAAAAATCTCTTCTTGGATCTTTTACTCCATTCACCTATCTAGGTATGGACCTATTGATGCAGCCTAGACTTGAATTAGTTTCAGGTTTGAATGGATTAGGTCATCTGTTCAGGTTTGCTTCCTTACAAAGGCATGCAAAGCGTCTCATCAAAATAGTTCTCTTTGTTGGGATGCACTCGATTGTTTACCACCTTGACTTGACCCAAAGATAGCCACAGTGAAGCAAGAGGGTGATGGCACAACCATAAGGCAATCCTGTCCTTTGCTGCTGCATGGAGACTGATACACCAGGACGGTGCTACCATCCTTCTTGTTTTGCATATCTGCATAGATGTATCTTTTTGTATGACTGAGGCTTTTTAATTGATTGAGAACAGTTCAAATTTGCTTACTGGATGATTATTGTGAGTTTTTTCATGTTGTTTATTCACCTGGTTGATGTTTTCCACTTGGCGAGCTCTCCATTGATCCTTTGTGAATGGTTGTAGGGATAGGCAGTATTATCCATAGTTGTACTTTTTTGATCTGCAGCCGTAAGAATTTGAATGGGAAGATACATCTTTTAGTGAAGTTTTTGCATCAAAATGTTCTACTGTGTGTTTCCTTTTTTTGTTATGTATGCTTTAACTGTTCATGAGCTTAGAAACTACTTTGTTCTGCCTACTGCTTCTGGTCTGTGATAGACACTTATATCGGTTCTGTCTAGATTACCGTGCTAGTACAAGAATCATTTGCAGAGCAACAAAATGTGTAACAGGAATCTCATCCTTCAATGATTGATTTTTATATGTTAGTCCTTGAATGAAAGCTTTAGCAGAAAGATCTTGAAATAATAAAATAAGAAAAACAGTTGGAATAACATAATCCTTCTTTGGCACAGAATTTGCTCACACAGTTCTTGTTAATGATGATCAACCATCAATCAAACTGCTTTTTTATTGCACTGATTTTGGTCTTTCCAATGTCTCCGACAGAATTCCATCCAACTGTTTCATCAATCTAAGAGAAGCTCGCCTCTTTATAGAACTTGGCGGATCCAGAAGATTGGGCAGTCAGGATTGGGCTTGATCTGTGCTGGCATGGATGAAGTCATTGGATGTCTCGAAGGCCACTGCAACGGCAGCATTTCCTTCATTATCCTGCGACTTAGCTGAAACAATACATGAATACTAATTTGGCAAAGGAAACTGCAAATGATGGCAGCAGACAAATGTTGCATCAGTATGATGATACTTGAGAAAGTTTCTGCCATTCATGCTGCAGATAAACCTCACAAGATGAAGAGTTTGAGGCTCTCCCAGAGTGGATAGAATCTCTGAATTATGACACAATTATTTTGTATGACAGTAATACCAGAATTCTTTGACCCATTGTTATGTGCCATGATATTTGAAGTTATTCTTGTCATCCGTCGATTATGACGTGATTATTTTATATGACAGTGATAATAGAAATCTTTGGGCCATCATGATATATGAATTATACTTGTAACTATCGATGATACAATTGTACACTGGCTGCTGCTTGTATGTTCTTCAAAAGAATTAGTCTCTTCTGTGGTTGTGTTGGAATTCTTGCAAATCCCATCATTTGGTGCCAATAACATATTTAATCTTTGGATGTGCTTGAATCTAGCCTTGAGCTGGAGGCTTGGAAGGCCCCAGATAATTGAGAGAGACAAGTTTAAATACTTTCCAGATGTGATTGTGCCCAGCCATGGTGATGCCAATTCTAAAATTTGTCTAAATTTGAAATGTGAAAATTTTCCTTTTTGTATTGGAATCTGTTCATGTCTGGATGTCTGGAAATAGTTTCCAATCTAACTTCTTGTTGACCACGACTGCAACGCTGTTGATAATACTAATAGAATTTTTTGCTTCGTGACAGATCAAATTAAGTATTTTGCTGTCTGTAATTTTGCCACTATTACAAACCAAAAAAGAAACGTAGGACTTGCATTCCTTATTAAATCAGTATCTGTTTGGTTCATCCTCGTGTGTGGATGGTTCCAAATCTCATTGTCTGATCCGTCCAAATAATTTCCACAAGTAAAATAAGATTAAAAAAAAGTGGCAGACATATTCCTTTTTTCCTTCCATTAAACTTAGTTAAATCAACACAAACAGCTTCCACAAAAACACAGAAATTATGCTCGGTATTCAGTATCAATCCAAGGAGCGATTCCTCCGGTGTCCTGGCCGCGTCTTCTTCACCACCAACGCCATCCCGCCGCCGCTATTGCCGAGGCTCGAGCCATTGCTCTCCTGGACCCTATCAGACTTCCTGAACATGTTCTTCAAACCACACACCAGCATCCGACCCAAACCTCCCCCGCTCCTCGCCGGTTGCCTGTCGCACGACGCCTCCGCCACCGCGGGCTCTTCCTCCAGCTCGCTGCCTCGAGGCCGAACGACGCGAAAGCTCGCCGACTTCAAGGAGTCCATCTCCGGCTGCTTCTCCTCCGACCACCTGAGCCGCTGCCTCAGCCCGGCCAGGTCCCGCTCTAGATTCTCGATCCGGAGGCTGGTGGCCTCCATGGCGGTGCGGATGTGGGCCGACTGCCGCCGGGTCGCGTCGCGCTGGAGGATGGCGCCCAGCGTCAGCTGCCCATCGCCGTGGCTTCTGCTGGTGCAGATGGTGGTGGTGGTGGTGGTGCTCCAGAGGTGGTTGCGTTGCTTGATTGGCGCCGGGCCGGTGGGGGATGGGGTGGCGCGGTCCAAGATGCAGCTGCGGGTGTGGAGCTGCTCGATGAGCATGGCCTGGACGACGAAGCGGAGGGGGAGGCAGGGGTTCTGGACGAGGTGGACGAGGACGTGGTGGGAGAGCTTGGCGCAGTTGATGTTGTAGCAGATCCGGCTCGTCTCCTCCTCCGTCAGCTTCCCCTCATGGTTCTGCGCAGTAGTGATAGCACGAACACGTAACTGTCAACTGTCATCCAACCCTAATCAACTGTCACAGCCGCACTGTTCTTAAATAAAAACACAATTTCTTTTTTATCTTTATTTTTTCATTTTTGATATTTATCGCTCTATTTTTTTCTGCAGCAGCTATCTATCAGATAATAGAGTTGGAAATAATGAAATAATATTTTCTAAATATGAAAATAAAAACATTCCACTCAAAAAAAATCCTAAAACCAATAAAATACTCCTAAAATATATATATATATATAATTAATAATATGAATTACTTCAAGACATCAACTCTCTCTCTCTCTCTTTGAAATTTACATCCGTATCCTTCACTATTTTTTGCTTATTTTCCTTTTAAATTTAGGCTTAGCATATATATACAGTAATTAAGTATCGCACCTCACCCTTCCAAGTGAGTACAAACCTGACAATAGTACACGTAGTATGGGCCCGCTGACACGTAACATATGCCAATCATTTATTATGGAGCAAATAGAACACGGAATACACAATGATCTAAGCCATGGTAGAGTGGCAACTGTATCAACTACTTGTAGGTGTTCACATAAATTTCAGAGGACCAACAGTACAAATCTCCACCTACCACGCTGACCAATGTTGAGTAATTGACTCCTCAACGTTGGCAACATCTTCTTTGTCACTAAATTAATTTTGTGTGGGACATTTGCCATAGTCATAACCAATGGCATTCAATTTTGTTTTTATTCTTCCTAGTAAATCTTTCTCATAATCTTCCTTTTTATGGAGAATCCTAAAAAAGAATGTCGCAAGTATAAATCTACATTTCAGTGTTAGAATTCCTTAATCGTTTGATAATCTACTACAATAACAAAAATGAAAGACGATCAAATATAATTGTTATAATATTCATGTTTTATCTCTGTAAATTTGACTTTAGCGTAGATATTAGTTTGATTAATCTCCATGATATTTTAAGCAATCTACATATACGCTATATCAAAGTTTATTTGAATATATTACGATAAGTAATATACATAAATATATATGGAAACACTCACATGGAGGTAGTAATCGACGACTCTGTAGAGGAGGTCGTGGTCGTCAGCGAAGCGCGCGCGCATCGCCCCGGCGATCCGCCCGAGCTCCTCCGCCGACAGCGCCGCCATGTCGTCCAACCACTCCTCGCCGTCGCCCGACGCCGCCAGGACCTCAACGCAGCCAGCTGCCACTGCCGCCGCCGCCGCGGCCTCGGCGTCCGGGCCCCCGAGGAGCCCCGCGCAGGAGCGGAGCACCTCCGCCGCGATTCCCGCGTCCGCCGCGACCTCCCGGAAGAAGTACCCCTCCGCCCGCCGGACGAGCCCTGAGTCGGCCCCCATCTCCAGCCACTCCGCTGCCGCCCGGAGTGGGGCGAGGTTGGCCGGCGTCAGGGCGACGTCGCCGCCGTAGCAGAAGCGGGCCGCCTCCTCGAACGTCGCTGCCGTCATGCTTGACGGCGGGGACACGGTTACTTCGGAGTTCTCCGTTAAGCAACGCTTCAAGTAACCGCTGTTCGTCACCAGCGGATGCTGCTTCATTGATGTCACGTCTATTAGTAACGCTCGGCATAACGGTTTCGGTCCCATCCAAGCCATCGATTTCCGTTAAGCAGAAAAATGTACCGTTAAGCAGTGACCAAAATAATTGCGTGTCGGTCTCCCAATTATAAAAGACAAAAAACGATAATAAAACTCGAAAAAAAAAGTGGCACAAAAATGGGTGCGCTTAAATGAAAAATGGAGCCATTTAATAGTCGTCCAATAAAAACGAAAAGGGGAACCGTTGATGGCACTAAGTGACAAGGACCGTTGGATCAAGATGCAATGGTGGGTGGATCGACGCCCGAGGTCACCATTTGCCGAGAAGTTCATAAAAATATAAATAATAAAACGTATTGGTTTAATTTTTGTGAAGAATATTAAGGCAAAAACACGGGAAAATAGTAACGAGGAGAAAAGAAGGGGGGAAAATTTCGAGGCGATCGAAGTAGTACGAAGGATTTTTACCCTGTGAAGATGGAAGCATTGATCGTGCACACGGACCACAACGTCGGCCTTCGATCCCGTCGCTTCGGCCCTTGGAAACATCAAAGAGAAGTATGACGCGCAAACAGAGCAGTGGGAGGTTTCGGGAGGAGGAGGAGAAGGTTTGCTCACCATTTCTCCACCCAGCTCTGTAGAGAGAGGGGTGATGCCAAAAAAGAACGAGGAGGGGGAGGAGGAGATGGAGAGAGGATGACGGAGGGAACGGGGGAGGAGCTGAAGCTTTCATCTTCTGCCTCTTCTTCTTCTTCTTCTTCTTCTCGGTCATCTTCATAGATGGTGTCCACGACACCCAGCTCTTGCCACCCTCTCATCTCGCTCTCTCTCTCTCTCTACTGTGTTGTCCCTGCAAACGAATTAGGGTTTCTCCAAGGCGGGGATGTTAAATAGGGAGGGGCATTGAATGCATGCATGTGGAGGATCATAAATGGGGTGCGATGCCATCTCCCTCTCTCGCCGTAGCTGTAACATCGAGGGACTCTCGAATCATATTGCAATCAACTTAAGACAGTTGCGATCGTCTTTTCTATTAAATCATAAATATATATATATATATATATATATATATATATATATGAATTTTTCTATTGGCCTCTTTAAATTTAAGTTAAAGCAAATATTTATAAAAAAAATCAAAAACTTATGCCATTATTGGAATAAACATCTTTTACTTGGCTAAGCATAACGACATTAAAATACATTTTAATTTATCCACCTAAATTAAGTATCAAAAATCACGATCCACAACAATTTATGATGTAATTAGGGTGAGATACAAGAGGATCTTGGTAGAACGATTGGAGGGAATATACTTGCTATATTAAATGTGTAGGACCTTTGCATGGAATCGGGTTCGACTCCTAACCTTTTGCAATTAAATACTTCAACTTTGATACACAGTTACAATTCCGATACTTATTTCCATTAAATTCTATTAAATGATGTGGGTTGAACCGCAGATTGTGCTCCCAGCACAAGTGCTGCATTTATTTTTATCAAAAGCATTATACATATATATATATATATATATATCCAAATTAGTGAATTGGTAGAAAATATTAGCATAATTTTAAATGGTAGAAAATATTATCATAGTTTTAAATGTAAATTAACATTCATGATTAGTTAATAGTGTGCTGCATTTGAGTATGTACGTGGAGGGATTGAACTTAGTACGGATGGGGCTTTTAATGCGCAGCATAAGATGCAGTTTCCTTAATGATACGAGCAGGTGATACAACGAACCGATGGTAATCAAGGAAAGAGTGGTGGCATTGGTGGAAGGTGCATGCAGTTTCTGGAGATAGATACAGGTGTTAAATCCCTCCTTAAAATTGCACCCAAATTTTTTTTCTCATTAATTTACTATTAAAATCTCACACATGTATAGGAAGGATATAGTCATTTCTTCTTCGTCATTTATCCTTCAAAAAAAATCTCTCAGTATTTTAGAAAGGTAAAATTGCATGTATATATATCCCTTGCGGTTGATATTTATCTTTCTAAATATAACCATATATGCGGCGTATATGATATTTATGTTGAAGTGGTTGTGTACCAATATAACTAAGAAAATCGAAGAATATTATTTTGATTTATTTTTGAATGATTAGGTGTGTGGCTCCCACAAAGTACAAAATAAGAAAGAAATATATAAAATGGTATAGATATATTTTAGTTAGACATATATGCTATAGATGTTGTGATTAGAAATGGTGAAAGAATTAGTGGTATAAAAAGAGTTTACTGTAAATTATAAATAAAAATAAAGTATATTTAAATTAACTAAAAATGTTGAAATCCATGTAACGATCTCGAATAGTAGGATGTTATGCCTTGTTGATGTTGTATGTGTGTCCTTGTGATTGAAGTCCATCGACGATCTTGATCTCAAATCAAAGTGCGGCTCTCGAGAAGGAAATAACGGACAAGATCCCAAGAGACCACCTAAAACACCGACGATCGAATTGATGTTCCTCCTCGCTTGTTCACGAATAATACGGTGAATGCAAACGAAGAAGCCGTCGACAGAATAATGGAATTCAGGATTAGTAATATTCTAGTAGAATGATACCGATGAAAATGGTGATCAATGTGATTATTTTTTTCATTCAAATCTAAAATGTTTGATCGATTAACCAGCTTCATTATTTACAACAATTTAAAAATTTTGGTGTAATTTGTGAAGACACCGATCCCTAAAAATAATATTCTAGAAAATTAACATCTTTTACACGTTAAAAATGTGATTTTTAGAATACTGAAATAGTAAATGATTGTACTTAATACAAAAGAAAAGACAGACTTTTTTATTTTTAATATTTTTAGGCTAATTAATTGATGACTTCTTTGTTGATTTTTTTTATAGCTAGAATAACTTTTTTTTTTGAAATTCTTCGTAAAGATCGATGATTCTCTGACATTATTTCCGATGATCATACAACTTTTCTAATGGTTTTGATGGTTGCATGATAATATTTGTACCTTTATATCGAAAGATATATGTATTTTTTCTCTCATAATTAGTAACATCAATACAACTAATGTCGATTAAAAAAAAAGGATAATGTCCATTACCCGTTTTGATTGGTGCTAGACATATCTCAAATCATAGGCAGAATAGTTTTATCAATCCAAGCTACTTTAAATAAGGTTAAATATGACTCTACATAGTTTAATTTCTTGACAGCAAATATTGAGACTATGTTCATAGTGCTATCTCCGTTAATAACCAATTTGCAAGTTCCTCTTTCATTAATCAGTAGCAGGATAAAATTATATTTTCACCTCACTAATTCATGATTAAATTACTTTACTAATCACTATACTATGAAATCTATTTATATTTTATTTTATTTTATATTTAATCGATATAATTTTTAGGAATCCCAAACAAATCATATGATCCCTACTCCAATTTCCGATTTCTATTCAAATCATGATATTCATATATATATATATACCCATATATATATATATATATATATATATATATGTGTATATGTTCACCTCATCTTATATGGATGTTATCCTATCTTGAATTTTCTTTTTGTGCCCGTTCCTCTTCTCGTTTCTAGCATTAAAGAAAGATTAAAAAGAAAAAAAGCCCAACATTTTCCTCTCTTTAGTCGACTTGTGTTATCATGATTCATAAAAAATAAAAAATAAAAGAGACTCTGATGTTACAAATGATTGAACCAGTTGTTGATTAAGACTGTCATTACAGCTCGACAAATTTTTCCCCCTTTTTTTTTAGCTGATGTTCTTATTTGTGGGATAAAAATCATTTCCTAACGGCCTAAGATCAGTAACAAATGAATCAAGGAGCAGTGTTTGCACATGCACGCACCAGATTCCTCCACACTTGGGTTGGGAAAATAGACAAAGCATGGCTATGATAACAAGAATATTAAAATCCCAACACAAATGCGAGATTTGACTTGACGGAGTTCATCGCGGATCCAAATGAATATGCATATATGATGAACATTATTTAGTGGTAAAATTAAGTTTCAGAAGAACTTGGAGATCTTCCAATCACAACGAAAAATGTATGGTGATGATGATGGAAGAAAAATGAAGGTAATGGCTCCGATGAACGCACATTCCAGCCAAGATTGTATGGGATAGAAAGAATCATACCGCGGATTTTGATGTTGTTCAGAAAGGGGGAGACCTCGATTTTGCCACGTTCGGCGATGAGATGAAGCGGCGGAGGAGATCACCACCTCCTTCCCTCAGGCTCCGTGACCGGCCGACGCCGTAATCCGGGGAGCGACAGAGGCATTCGATCGCCGATGCTGGGATCTCGGACCGGGTGCGACGATCGCCACGGCTGTAGCGGTTGGAGAAGCCTCCGCCGAGTTCCGGCAGCGGCGGCGCTGCGCCCTCCTCTTGCTCCGGAAGGTGCTGCGTGCGGAGGCGGCGGTAGGAGCTCCGCCCTCGCCGCCCTCTGATCGCGTGGATTACAAACGGTATGACACCCTCCATTCGCACCCCGCCTCCCCCTCGCCTCTTCTTTGCCTCTCTCTCTTCAAGGAAGATTGTAGCAGTGATATCCCGCTGTCATCGTCAAATGCAGGAATAAAACGACACACAACAGCTGTGACGACGAGTTATTTGGTACGCGAGCGTGAAGACATTCGCATCTGAGCGCATGACGGACGACATTTCTGTACGGGACAGAATTGACATCATTTTATTTTTGTCAGTATATATGAAAATTCCCATCTGGATTAGTTTAGGACCTTACAACGAAAAACGATCCATTTGTTGAATTAGGCATCCAACGCCACTTAACGGCTGCTAATAAGAAAAAAGTGAGGCGACTATTAGTTCGAGAATGTTCGATTAATGTGGCTGTCTCCGTCAACTTTCAATAGCAAAAGATCTTTCGGCACCTAATCATGCCTCGCCAACAATCAACACATTGCGGGACTCGCAGCTTGGAGCAACAACACAGCAGGTTGCCGCAGCATCCTGCTACAACCCTAGGCATTTGCCAAAACACAGAGAACAATGTATTTCCATGTAAGGGTACTAATCCACCTTTCCATCCGCCAAAACACAAACAAAACGTTCTACAGCATTTTTCTCTGATCCATCGGAAATTCCTCTTGGGCTACTGCGATCTCACGAAATAATATTACACAGAGTCCACAAGCCTTTTGATCACAAGGAGCATGTCGTGCTGGACAGTAGCTGGCGACGAAGTTTGACAGCCATACAAGCAGCAGCACTGCAAGGGCGTCCATGTTGTCCAATGAGCTCATGAGATCAACCTATCAACTGGAATCCACAATTGAAGCTGGCATATGCTCAAGACGTATCTCACGAGGACCATGTATGAACTTCCTAAGAAATAGCTACTAATATGATAAATGTGGATGAATTTGGATTGTGATGCCAGAAATACTTCTTTAAGTCAAAGACAATCTACAAGTTAAGTTAAACTAGGAGCTTAATTAATACCAGGAGGTAATTTGATAATTTAAGTAGAGAGGATGAACCAGGAACAATGAGGAACACTTTCACACAACCTTGAGAATCCTCGTCATGCTGCTTAGAAGAAAAGTCAGTTGGAGATAAGCAAGCATATGCATCCACAACAATCCATCATTTTACTAGCTAGCTGATCAATAAGTCATATTATCTTTTACTCTACAAACGAAATACTAATTAAAGAATTAACTCACCATTAATGAAATACTTTTTGGCAGAAAATCGGACACAAATATAATACCATCAGAAAAGAGAACATTAGCTACAATATATCTTAGTTAGTCCCCATATTAAAAAATTATAGCCAGATGCAGAAGGCGGCCTTCTTCCAGTTGCCAGTAACTCCTGACCTTACCACCCTTATAGGAAAAGGTAATAATAGTTCAATAGTAAAATGGTGAATACCATAAATTATAGTCAGATGCAAAAGGATGCCTCTTATTTCACCTACATAAGCTTAAAAAATCCTACTACTTTCTTAGGAAGAGCAGAACTAATTATTCAGATGCAAATGCAAAATTAATGTCCGCTTGAACACTGAAGCTTCAACGTTCCAAGTACTCTTTGTAGTGAGAATCTGTAGTTTTTCTCACTGAAGAGCACAGGCCCATTGCAGACTGGAAAAAGTGAACTATTTCAATTAGTCAATAACAAAGCAAAAGAATAGCCTCATCTTGCTTGACTTTCTAAACTTCCAGAACAAAACTTACCAATAAGCAAAAGACATCTGGCTCAGTTCTTTGGAAATAACCATCACATACCAAACAGAACCAAAAATTCACTCTTGATTGACTTGCCTAAAGTACCATGATACAACAATAGAAGACATGACAGAGGTAACCTTCAGATTAGCAACTGAAGGAAAAAACAGAGCAGTCTGAGCCATGAAAGGAAATAGGGAAACAGAAAAGTGGATAAAATGGATGACAGTCCTATGTCTTACGGTGACAGAAACATAAGATATGCAGGATTGTATCTAAATGAAACTATGGTTGAATGAAAAGAAAAATAGAATGAGAACTGAGTGCTACGATCAGGAATCAAAGAGAATTTTGTAGTCCACTGCACAAACAGTTTAGCTGCTTAAAATCTTGAGAAGGATTGCTGTTTCATGAAATAGGGGCATGTCGGCATCATTCTAGCATGCGCATGATTATATGCCCTAGTCAGCATTAGTACAAAATTAGCCTAACACCACATAGTAAAAAATTACTGACCTAGCAAATGGTACACTAACCTGTACTATCCGGTCCCATTAAATAAAAAATAAAAGACAAAACTGTATGTATACCGGGGTCAAGCTGTAAGTTTGATATTGGTATTTGACCGGACTGATTAAATGCTGGTCGGAATGAAGAGGTCCAATCAATATTTAAATCCTTGCTCTTTGGTACTAAACAATTCGATCTGTTCCAATAAATGTCAAACAGCACAGCAGTCCTTGGCATTGGCAATAAATTAGAAAATAAAAATCCCAAAAAAAATTGCCAAGCTACTCATTCTTCAACTTCGAATAGGGCTCATAAATTGAAAATGCTTTAAGTGCTTAAACAAACTGTACAAATAAGCATGGAGTTTCTGATGCTCTCTAATTGATAAAAAAAACAATGATCTCATTCTGCTGGCTCAAGTTTAGTCAAGGAAAATACAACCAAATTTGCCAAAGCACAATAACTAAAAAGGTGTAAGTTCACTACTTTAGCCAACTAACATCTAAAACACAATAGACTCATGCTACCTGTAAGAAAACATATGTTCCTTACTAGAATATTCTACTAAAATAATCACCACCAAGTTCACTTATTACCATTTCTGTACCAAGGACCAATATTTTCAGGATGCAAATAATAAATGTAATAAGTACATTTTCTTTAACTTATGGGAACTACATATATCTTTGATGGAAACTAAATCAACATAAACCATGCAACTTCCATGTATCTCCTATGGGTGAAGTACAAAAGGCATCCATTTAAGTGAAGTGTTCCAACAGTCCTTGTTAAATCATTAAAAAGTATAACATTGTAACAATGGACATGGTTTTGATGCCAATATTATAAAAACAACCAACCAGCGGGCAGCCCTTGTGCATTTAACTGCTTCTGAAGACAGCAGGACAGCCTAATGGAAACTATTTCAACGTGAAAACCAAAGAGAATGTTGCAATATGCTTTCATTTCCAAGGGTGGTTTCATTTCATGCCATGGAATGTTCAAACTACGAAGTATTAAATAGAATGCCAGATCTAAATTGTGTAATAGATGGAGAAAACAAGTTACTGGTCAGACTACTGAATGATATTTTAATCCATAGCGAAGTACAAATAGCATAACAAGAATCTTACTAGGATTAAATAATCTTCAAATATTCATATTCTTCAAAATATCAGCCAAATCAATAGTCAAGTTGAATCATCTAAAACCAACAAAATTACTGATAATGGCTAACTCACCGCTCTCCTCTGAACTTTACTGATTTTCATAATATGTTGACTCCTAAGTACAACAACAATAACAAAGCCATAAGTCCCAGCGATTTAGGATCGGCTACATGGATCTTTTGTTATTATCGAGATATATAAAAAATCGTATGTTTAATTAAGTTCAGAGTACTTAAATCTTTATTTATAGTTTCTATTAAGGTCTTTTTAGATCTTCCACTCCCAGTGGTAAACATATTTACACACAACATATTGGGCAAACTGATAATATTTAAGACATCAAATAAGCACTTACACAGTTTAAAAACATTGCTCCAGTATAATGAGCTATATAATGATTATTTATTAATTTTCTTTTTAAAAGAAGTGTATTATTGCTCATTATCAACTCTATGGATCCCACAAAGTGACATGTGTAGGTTAATACAATTAAATAAATAGTACAAATGGTAAATGCCAGCCAGAACAAGTACTGCTTTTAAAATAAATGCAAAAACCTACTTCACCACTCTTGATAAGCATTAAATATCGGCAATTGAACTTAGAAAATGGTGATTTACTATATCTGTATATCATCCTAGATTCTTAGATAGTCAAATCAAATCTCATCATTCATTAGTGCTAGTTCGATAAAACTTGATCCGAGGACAGGTCAACAACTTATTGAATTGCAGGGAAGTTACCAGACAACTCGATAAGAAAGTGACATGTCAATATTGCTGCTGTCAAATGTAAAGGTTTCACCTGAAGGGAGATATAAATGATCATATTCTTTAAAAGGGAAAGAAATGCAAGAAGGAATTACCTTTCAACAGCACAATCAACTGATCCAGCAATCTCCAATGTAAAGGCCTCCAAAACACCAAAGCAAATATCAGACATGAAAAACTTTGGACTACATAATAATTAGAAAAAGCATACACATTCTTATTTGCTAAAGCAACTCAAGATGTACAGTCTAAAGCTTATCAGATCTAGATTTAACTTATCCAGGACACATTATATAAACAAGAATTCCTTGAAACAAGCAACATTTTTGACTTTAAAAAAATCTACAGGTCACAAGTTGAATTACAGCGAAAGAAAAAGGAAGCCTATATCAACATCATCAGAATCAAAAAAGGTAATGGAGATTAAACTTAAAAGACAAATGCAAATCATAGGTTTAAAGTGAAGGTTGCTTTCTCCTTTCTAAAGATCTCCCTGAAGGCTAAGGTGCAAAAGGCAATCTTTTGCAAACAGAAAATATCTACTTCCACTTTTCTTTTAACATATTAAGTTGACCATCAAACAAACCATGGTACCTTCTTTTGTTGCCTTTAGCATCTAAAACATTGCAGATACCCACATAGCACTGGCAAAACCCTGAATGAAAGACAGAATTAGAATTTCCAAAGCCCAAAAGCATTCTGATATGTAAAGAAGTTCTCATGATGTGAACTATCACATATAGTACATTAAAACATTCAGGCCAACCAACCCACCAATTTGAACAAGCACATCATTCTTATATGCCAGCGAGCTGAGCAAAAACATTTTCAAGTTTGACAATTTAAGTTTGAAATCATGAAGAAGCACATTCAGTTGGATTATCTTTACCCTTAGGTACACAAACTGCAGATATTTTCAAGCTCACAAGAAATACATTCAAAGATTATCATCCATTCTACAAATGAATACTGCTGAGCAAAAAAGAAAGAATATCAAACAGCAGCTACTATAAACAAATGATTAATTTCTATATATCCTGAAAAGGCCATGATCAAGAATAATTTACAAAAGAAGAAATGCCTTTGGCAAGTTATCTTACAAGAAACAGACATCACACTGATAAGGACCCCCACATAAGAAGGCTAAACCATTGATCTCTTCAACTCCTCGTCGACACAATCCATGAATCTCCACCCAGGCAGTGAAAATATGGATAAATGCAGAAGAATTAGATGGATGAAAATGAATTTAGTTTACAAGGTAGATGCATAGTTGAACAGCATTGTTAGAGTCAGAAAAACTCAGCATCTTAGTTCACTTGCCCGTGATAAATGGATGACTTAGTGCCTGAGATATTGTCATCCTCTTTTCTGGATCCAATACAAATATTCGGTCTAGAAGATCCTTAAAATTTGATAACATTTTGGAATCTTCGCCAGGAAAGCCTGATATGAGGACACCAATATCCTTTGGTTTGATACTGAGCAGCAGTCTCTTAACAGGCTGTGAGAAAAAAAGAACAAACAGTTAAAGTGCAAGCATCTGAAAATGATAGATCGCATTCCATTTTCCATAATCAGATAAAACAACAACCAAAACATATAATTTATACCTTCTTTGTAACAGGGTCCTCCTCGGTGGCATGAAAATTTAAGTCTTGATCAAAATGCTGATCCGTGAAGGCACCCTGTATAAAATGAAGTATCAGACGGGATGTAAAATCAAAATATGAACTTACACCATCTATACCCTCCAAAAGAGTAGCACATAACATTTCACAGAAATAACTGGCATCGACACATTGCACACTGAACTTGGAGTTCAATGCCAAATACCTCTAGGAGGTGTGAACCAAGTCAAAAATAAAATATAATAATAATAATAAAACAGTTGTTAAGAAATTTCAAGGCCAACAGATTTTTGTATCACCTTCCGAAGCATCTTTTTGGGGAAAGTACCCTTTAACTCCATGTGAAGTCGAAGCATGTCATTGTTTGAAGGACCAGGAAAAAGTACTTTTCCTGTATAAAGTTCATATAGGCAGCAACCAACTGACCACATATCCATCGGATGATCATATGGCAATCCAAGAACTGCAAACGAAGAAACTCCATTAGTATGTTAGCACTTGGCAGTCAAAATGACCACACCCACCAGAAGAAATACAGAAAATAAGGCGTCAAAACATGCAAGCACAAGCTCATCCTAAAGCACACACACAGAATACACAGAGCAAATAGGGACACTAGAAAACAGTATCAAAAGAACCACCTTATGTAGAATTGATGGCGTTGGAACTTACTTATTTCTGGGGCACGGTAAAAGCGGCTAACAAGGTAGGGTGTAATCTCATTCTTACCCGCAAACATAGCGTTACCAAAATCACAAAGCTTTAGAACATTTTTTGCCTCATTCACCTATATATATAATCAGAATAAAAGAATAAGGACATGCATCTGCAAATTTGTCTTTAATAACACTCAACAGAATAGGAGGAGCAAAACATAAGGGACAAAACATACCAGCATGTTATCTGGCTTGATATCACAGTGCAGAACACCACAATTCCTCAGATGCTTCAGTGCAATGAAAAGCTGCTTCGCGTAAGCCCTCACAGCAGTCAGCTTAAGCCCAATATTACGACCAAATTTCTTTAGAACCTCACGAAGGTTCATATGAAGAGATTCAAAAACTAAGCAAAGATGATTTCGATACTTGAAAGATGAGAGAAACCTAACACAATGGCGTCTATCCTCAGGATCAGCGCCTGCCAATTTCTTTAAAATAACAAGTTCGTCTTGTCCGGCCTTGTACCTATGCCAAGTTGTCAAGCTTAAATCAATGAACACAATTAAAAACTCAAAATAATTCCTCCAACTCAAAATAAGCAATCACCCACTGACATGGTATCGTTGTTGCGTATTATTTTAACAGCTACTTCTTCAGGGTCACCTTTCGCAGCCTTGAGATCCTTTGCACGGACAACCGTTGAAAAAACACCCTTTCCATGGGCTGCAATAACTTCATATCGACCATCAAGCACTTCTCCAAACCTGTAACCTGCAGAAAGAAAGAATCTTCAAATTACAAAGTACGTAAAGGCAAACACTGCAGACAATAAGAAAAATCAGAAAAAATAGAGAAAAGGATGATTAAATTAAAAAAAGAGAAACTTACTATAATATCCCTCTGCATCATCCCAGTTGTCATTGAAACTTCTATCTATTTGTGGGCCTTCACCTTTTCCCTACACAAAATTCAGATGATAAGCTATGAATGGTAACACACAATAAGACAATTTCAGTAACATTAGCTATGAATTCTACCCACCGATGTTGACTACTTTGTAATATGCTTCATATATGAACAAAAAAAGAATGGAAATGAAAATACTCAAAACTTCATGAAAAGTACATGTAAAGCAAGTACTAAAAATCAATGAATTACATCAAAGTTTCTTATGAAGAAAGAACAGTCTAGGTTATGGAAGTCATGTGACTGAATGTCATAAGCATGTGATCAAACCATGCATGCATTAAGCACACCTCAACAATGCAAACAAAAAGATGTCCACATGCATATAAAGAATTAGCATCCCGCAAAAAACACAATTAAGACAACAATCAGACCAATCTATGAAATGAAAAGAAAACCTGGTTGTCATGTTGTCTCACATGCTTTTCACAAATCATTCCACTACAGTTGTGAAGATTCATCAACAAGGAAATTTTCAGCAAGAGAACCACTCTGAAAATCAATAAGCAAAACCCACTTGTTACTTACAGTTCCAGTTTGTGCAACCTGAATCCATAAGATATAATACCTTAATGAAGGGATCAATATGACTTTTTCTCCTGAATCGACTTCACCACCAGACATAAGCCTCCATTTATCTTCAATCCATAATCCCAGGTCCTACAATTTTTTAAATGCAAACAACAAACATTGTCTCCCCCCCACCCCACCTCTTCGTATGGGAAAATCTAGGACTATAAGGATTATTATAAGATGGGTATTTATACTTTAGTCCAAACAGTATTGCATCTTCTTTGACTTTCTAACTCTCTCTAACCTTCAAAATATACTTCAGTCTAGCATCCTTTGTGTACCTCACAATTGTATTGTCAAAGTGCATCATCCTTCAATATTTTCTTCATCCATGCAGAAATATGAACATCACCAATCCAGCAATCCCCTTTCCAGAAGGAAGGGTTACAACGTTACTTCTGCTAATTCTCATCCTCTAGATGTCAATAACCAAAGAAGAACTTTGGTATGCAATAATTGGTTGATCTTATCCTTCCAATTATACAAAAAAATTCCCTGAAACACTTCCATTTTTTATTTTATAACCCACCTTTTTATCCCTGACCCACCTTATTTCCTAATTGGTGCAAGTGAACATTATCCTTGAGCCTCCTTCTAGCTATCTCACTTCCAACAAACCCAGTGTATAGCTCAAGTGCTCAACTTCTAAAGTAAAAAAGCCCCAAGAAGACAAGCTAGCTCAGAATCACTAAATATCTTTAACATGTCCAATATCTAAAATCATATGATAAAGATTAAAATACATATACATTCATGTAACTTGTGGTAATGTTTCTCATTACCATAGTTAATGATGTCCATGAAAATACAATTATCATAAAATCTCCCCTTTTATTTCAAATTAGACAAGTTTTATATAAATACTTGGCCTACATCATAATTGCTTACAAATCAGTAATAGTCCAAAGTAAATTCTCAGCATATATCATGCATCATCTTATATGTAAGTTTTCAAAATTAATATTCATAGGCAAGCTAATATTTGCATATATTTACCAAAATCATCTTAGGAACAAGTATCCATTTTTGGTATCTAATCATGGTTCAATCTTTCATCTAAATTGACAAGCGCATAATTTTATTTCTTAGCACGAACCTAGTATACAGGGCTCCCACCAATATGGGATTAGGAGAGAACAAATATACACATCCTTACTTACCCCAACAAATAGAGAGTTCCTATCCATGACTCGATTCGTGGTTATCCAGGTTAACAAAGAGCAACCATACTATTGTACTGAGCTCATTGTCGCGTGATTTTATTCCATAATATGTAATATCTCATATATTGGAAGAGCTAGTGAAACAACTCATAATGAAGCCAAGCATTTAAAAGTATTGACAGACTAAGTCACAATTACTACAAGTTTCAAACTGACAAAGAAAATGACTGCAAATTATATTGAACATTTAAAAACATAGAGTCAAAGAACTTTACCATCTTGCACACTCCAACAGGTGATTCTCCAAAGATGTCGTCACTAAACATGTCTGCTGATCTTTCACTCTAAAGAGAATAAGAAAATTAGAATATACATTATGAAACGAGACTAAAGTAATTCAACACTATAAAAAAAACACAACCTTTGGAGTACCCTCCCCAAGTCCCCCAACATTGTTCATTTTCTTAGTAGTCAAATCTCCCTCTTGCATGGGTGACTTTCCCACTGTAAATGATAAATCAGCATCATATACATCTCCAGAGTGATGTACATTCTCAAGCTCTTCACTAATAACTTTATTATCAGCACCGGTAGCATGAAAGCCATGTGACGTCTCCTTATCCAAAGAAGTTTTCTCAGCAGCTTCATATTATAAATAAAAATAACTTTGTCATTCAAAATAGAATTATGGGGAGAAATAATGATCAAGACATGAAAACAAATGTTATCCTTGACTTCAGATGTCATATGAAAGTTAATGAATTACCATTCTTGTTGCCATCAGATGATGATTCAACTTGCTGCAGATGCTGTTGTCGATATTTTTCCAAAATAACTTGCCTCCTCCTCCTGCTCTCTTCTTTGATCTTGTCAATATCTTCTTCATCCTGCTTGGCAAGTTGCTGTTCAATTTTCTCTTGGTAATCTTCTTCTTCCTCCCTAACATTATCAGACCAATCATGTGAGTAACACAAACAAGCAGATAAAGATAAGATAAAATAACCTTCCACACTGTTCATCCTAAGGTTATTCAAAGTCATACCTAATTAACTTTTGTTTGTCTTCTTTAGGATTGTCTTTACTAGAATCAACATCCTTAGATCGCGATATGCCCTTGTGATGCTCCACTCGATCATACTTCGAATGCCTAGATTCCCTATGTCTATCCCTGCTACTTGGTTTGTCTGTTTCCAACTGCGCACCTTGATTTCTACCTTCATGCGCATAAACTTCCTTGTGCCTTGCTCTGTTCTTATCTCTATCATCACCATCTCTATCTCTTGCATGCCCACCATCCCTTAACCTTTCCCTTTGTAAAAATTTATCCCTAATATCACTTGGTTCATCTCTTGCTCTGTCATTTACCTCCCGTCTGTTGTACCTGCTATAATCACTACTCCCCTCTCTTTGCTTGTGAACCCCTTTATCCAAGTCCACCTTATCTCTGTCTCTGTAACTGCTACTGTTTCTTTCCTTCTCCCTATCTCTTTCCCGACTTCCATGTCTGCCCTCCCCTCTGTTGTATCTGCTATAACTACTACTCCCTCTTTCTCCATGATGCCTTTCATTCGAGTCCACATTATCTCTTTCCCTGACAATGCTGCTGTTTCTTTCCCTGTTCCTCTCACGCTCCCGACTTCCATGCCTGTCACCATTTCTATTGCCACTCCTTTCTCGTTCATTAAGGAAAATTTTATCCTTCGCTTGACTTCCAGCAGCACACCTATCTAAAGCACGGTACCTATCAGAATCACCCCCCCGCATGTTTCCATGCGAATCAACTTGATCATTGCCATCAGCTGAAGGTTCTAAAACCTTTTCATAGGATCGCCTCCTTGTATGATCATGGGAGCTGGACCTGCTCCTGTGATTGCCTTCGTCATCGTGCCTGCTGAAAGATGGAGACATTCTGGTGTCTCTGTAGCCATCCCGCAAAGTTTTGGGTGATATCGATCTGATCTTATCAGATACTCTTCTGCTGGAATCCCTTGACTCAGGATACTGCTTTGAGTCGAGCCTCTCCGAGACACTGCCGGAATTTCTGTCTTCAGGGTCATCCCTTTTCCTGTGCTTTGCTTCAGGAGACCTTTCTCCTGGAGATCTTGATCTTACCCGAATTTTTATATCATTTCGATCAGTGTGCTTGTGCTTAATTTCATTTTGTTCTGCTAATTCCAATTGGCATAATCTAGTTTCCCCTTGAATTACAGTTTTTTTAACCACATCACTCAGCGATAAATTCTCAGCCTTCCGGATAAAAGTGTCTCCATCTGAAATATCTCCCCTCAGTTTGGCTTGATCCGTATAGCTCGAGTTCTCACAAAATGGAGCAGGTTCCAACATCTTTGCATCTGTCAATCCATTCTGATTATGAATGAGCACCTTAAAACTTTTGCCTGATGTAGCATCTTTCGCCCCAGCCACGGTCTGCAATTTTTGCAACAAAGGATTGTAAACACCAGATGGATCTATGTCACCATGTGGTACTAAGAGGAAATTGAACACAATCAATCGAACAGAAAGAAAATCGGGAGCATATGATTTTTGGATAGAAAAGATGGTCTTCCACCTATTAATTTGCTAAGCTACCGTCCCAATCAAGCAAACATCAACTAACATGGCAAAAGATATGGTAAATCAAGTTGAGGAGGACACAGCGCATGTACATATCTCAAGGAGCAAGAACAGCTATTTCCTCGCTAATGATTCAAAAGCAACGAGGGATATCAAAACGGACCGGATCGGAAGAAGCATCGACACAGTCAGACTTGATCTTGAGCCCATGTGCCGGCCCTCCATCGAGGCCGGCTCGTTCCTCATCCTCTTCAAGAATCTCCCCCTCCTCTCGCTCGTCGTCAACGATCTTGATGGCGGCAAGGGAAGCGGGCTCCGGATCCGAAGCGGGATCAGCCACCTCGAGCGCGTCATCGCTCTCGCGGCCGTGCCTGCTGCGGTGACGGTGGCGGCGATGGTGGTGCTTGCGCCGCTTCGAGGAGGCCTCCGCCCCATGGTCGTCCGAGGACCGCCGATGCTTGCGGCTCGAGGTGGGCGACGGCAACTCCTCGCTGGCCATGGCGAGGGTGGTCCTGAGTTAGGAGGGCACAGACGGTGACGGCGAAATTAGGGTTAAGGTATGGAAGCGGGAGGCGGAAGCCGAACGAGGCTCGGTGTTCCAGCGATACGGAGGTCTCCGTTTGTTTGTTGGGAGCCCCGTAACGGGCTTTATAGCGGAACGGGATGAGGCCGAATCGGGTTTCCACTAAAACACGAGATCGGGTATTGGTTGCGTTGATTAATTTCTTTTAATATCATTTTAGTAGGCTAATTAATATTACTGACTCAGCTTTACCGAGTCACACCATACAGGCCGCCACGTGCGTCCTAAGTGTGGAGTTGCACTGAGCAAACGCAGGCGCAGATGGGTGTGCCAAGGTGTCAGGGTTTGTTGCTCTTAAGGTAACAGAATGTTGGATATTTTTTTTCTTGTCATTAAAAAATTTTAAATATTTTTTATTGTAAGTGTATGTTTTGTATGGAAAGAAAAGATGTTTTGATCATAGCAGAAATTTTGGATACTTTTTTATCGTGAGTATATATTTTTTTATTCTAAATATTTTAGATATTTTAGATATTTTTTTATTCTAAACGACATCACATGCAAAGGGATGTTTTGAATACATCGAATCATCATATGTTTTTTGTTCTAGGTGAACGTACATATAAATGAGATGTTTTAAGATATATAAATGTTTTTTTTTTTAAATAGACATATGATGTAAAAGGGATATTTTGATCGTAAAGATTATGTTAGGTGAATCATATGCATTTTTGTCTTTGTTACCAAGGGAGATAGTTTAATCGTAAAGGTCATGTTAGGACTCAAAGCATAAGAAAACACTTTAGTCATTTCGATTGTATCAAGCACAAAAAGACGTCACGGAGGTAGGAACTCAAAAGATGATTTACCATAAATGTCTTTTTTTTCTCTCTCTTTGGAAAGTGATTCGTCACAAGTTAAGTAGCACCATCTCTAAAAGGAACGAGTCATCCAACTTCGGAGCTCCCTTGCAATATTTTTGTGTTATGGGTGTGGGCAATAAGTGCAAGTAGTTTGGTGACTAAAAAGACTTGGTGTTGAGGAGAAGAGAAGACCAATACTTGAAGATTTGGTTGGCTGTGGACAACAGGGTTCAAGTTGGTTGCAGCCTGAACCATCATGATTGCTCCTGACTTGCCTCCTGTTGTTTTTGATTAGCCCCAACCAACTTGAGCCCTAACTTCACTAGGATGGGTTAACATGTCGTCTATGGTCATGGAGGACTTTAAGAGTACAAAGCAATTCAAGGACGAAGGATGAAGATGACTTGAGCATTGATGACGTGAAAATAAGACCATGACATCTCATCATATAATGAAGATACATTACTAGTTGGTGATACGATAAATTTTGATTGATCTGACTTTGTTCATTTTTCGAAATATTGTAACATCTGAAATTTTACTTGAGGATGAAAAATATTTGCATGAACACAGTATTCTACTTCCCACTTCATCCTGAGAAACACAAAAACTTCATATTTCATAACTCGTATCTCATTTCAATCCATTCATGCAAAAAACTAGAGTATGACAAATATGCTGCTATAGTATCCGTCCTACAATCAAATCAATATTGGTTCATTGGGTACCAATAAAAATTACCTATAAACAAGTTAAAAGCTTAAGTCTCCTTCGGAGTGAAGACATACCAGAGAAGAAATCAATGGTATAACTGCAAATGCATTCTCCTTGCACGCTTTGCTAATGTGAATATGATGTGTCCAACAGGCATCTTTTAATCTCAAAAAAGATATTGGACATGTCCCAATAGGCACTTGGACTCCACAGAGTTCCCATTGACAAAATAACAACCATGAGTTGATTCCAACAACCGAAGCAAATCAAATGAGCCAGCTATTAGGGATTTATTCTGAGCCTGAAAGAGAGTGAAATTATCCCTAAACGACAATAAAATGCACCAGCGATCCCATTCTATTTAAGACGAACAATTACAGTATAAGCAACAATTCTTGGGCAAATTTGTCAGACTCAGATTTGTTTTGAAAGTTTTCTTTTTCTCTAAATCGTCTTATCAAAGCGAGCTATTTGCAAGCTGCATTAAGGAAACACCCTAATGGCATCTACAGCAAATGATGTAGTAGATTAAATTTTCATGTGTGTATACTAAAGAAAAATCAAACAGTTCCTTTTTTTCTTTGTATGCCATCGTAATATCTCTGCTTTTCAACAACCAAGAAAGACAACAAGCAGGCTCATTGACCATGAAAACTGGATTCGCGCGGACTCATTTTATGTACAATGATCTCCCCATCATATCCAAGAAGGCAGCATTGGTCACGAATTCTGGCTCTGTGCAGAGATGTTGTTGTTGTTGCCTACAGACCTGAACTTCCACTGATTCACCGCTACGTTATATGCATTAAAATGCATGAGATAGAGTGAGGTTCCCAGCATCAAGTATGGCTTCGTTATGGCCAGGTGTAGTGCTGCTCACAAGATTGATGATTACGAAAACTGAACTTGAAGAGATACAGCCGAGATAAGTTAAAGAAAAAGTTTGACATAAGTTGCATTACCTTTGATAGCTTAATGCTGACATTCTGTATAAGCACGTGAACACAAGGAGATGCAAGCCGATGGAGTAAAAGAAGACAAATGTTCGGGCATATCTGTGAATGCAGATCCGTATTTTGCTTTAGATCAATATCAATTATGAATGAAAAGACAAAAGAAGTACACGAACATCTGACACCAAGAAAGGAGGCAGGAATTTATTCAGTTTAGGTATGTATAAAGCTCGAATTATGAACCAAATCTAAAAATATCACCAGAAGGGAAAACAAAGCTGTAGACCTGTTAGCATGCATCACTCCCAATCATGGATATGTTTATTCTTCTATAGAATTTTGGTATTTCTTTGTTGGTAATATCATTGGGAGTATCAACTTCAAAGTGGCACGATGACTGGTATGCCAAGGAAACGTATGATAAGAGGAACCGGACTGATAAACTTTAGAATATGACATAGCAAATACCATCATAATCATTTCTGAGGAGTATATTTGGCTGTGCAATGGTCTGATTTAACTGCAGCATTCTCTTTCCCCAACTTTCTACTCTTCTTACAAGTTCTTTTGGAACTTCCAGCTGATCAACAATATTAATCATTTGTCAGGACCTAAGTAGTTGAATATACAGATCTTGTGACTATCAAAAAATTCTGATTGAGTTAAAGTTGGATCATCATATTGATCATTGGAATACAATGCAGTCAAGTTCAGGTAGTTCAATTTGGTTTCAGCTCAACCCATGGCCAACTGTACTCATCTTTCTTTTCATTTTCAGCCATTCTTGTTGCACATATCTCTCAGATGTTTGACAATCAAAATCTAGAAGGTAACAGAATATCAATGTACTATAACTCTCATGCAACATAAATCATCATAATATTCTCAACTAAAATTAATGGTTAACAGTGAAAGAGAGCTAAGGATAAGTGCACCAAATAGCATACCAAACAAAGCATATTTTGAAGATAATTTAAATTAGAAAAGAAAGTGGAAGCATACTTGTTGCCAAGCAGAAAACGCCCACTACTAAGTGTAATTTTATCTCTTATTCCAAGCTCCTTGTATCGTTGATCCCTTTCCTGATTTGTGAAAAGGACATTCAGAATACCCAAGACGATTCATTCCAAGCAATGAAGATAACAAAATATACAAGAAAATAAAGCAGTTTCCTAGTTCTACATAAACTTCCACTGTAATATTGATTTTGACTCTTTTTGTGAAATTTGTAAATGCAATAATAACATATGATACATATTTCAATTAAAAGAAGTAATATACTTCTCATTCTCTAATGTACTAAAATAAAAAACATTAAGGAGACGTCATACTAAGGAAATAACAAAGCAAACAAGGATATTTAGGGATATAATTCTGCTTGGGTAATGTCAGTAGCACTAACTTCCAACTAAAATCAAAACAGTTACGTAATAGAGTGAATATTAAAGAAAGGCCTAAGTAAATACATATCTATTCTAGGATATATAAATTTTCTGAAACCAGTTCTAGAGTTCTATAAGGGTTGCAATGAAATATAAAACCTTTAGACTATTGCATGCCACCACTCGGAATTCATCCTGGGAGAGAATAACTGACCCATCAGTTCACCGCTCTACTTTGGTAAGATATCATCCAAAGAAAAAGATTCAATTGCACAAAATAGGACATTGAGAGCATTTAATTAATTCATGATAATTGGTAACATAAGATGGAACAGAATTTAATTAAATTACTTTGCTTTCTATGATCTATCTCAGGTGTTTGCAACCAAAAAGCAGAGAAACAGAGAGATAGAGAAACTTGTAAGATGGAACAATTTACCTTCTTCGAGAAAGCAGCAAAAGGATTTATATCATCCTCATACATCTTCTTGTACTTGGACTCAACATCAGAAGAAAAACCACTTTCAACATCTTCTGCATACTAAAATAAGTAAAAAGAATCGTAAGGTTACTGCTAGGCTGCTAAACATAAAAAAAAAAGAACTTAGGAAAATGTAACCAGAACCTTCTTAGGCCCTCTGGAAGAAAGCTTTTCAAGACTGTAATCTTGGACATAACGAATCTTCCCATAAAGTTTTACATTATCAGCTTTAGTATTTTCCAGTTCTACAGTTAGCATCCCAATCTTCTCCTTCAGTTGCCTAACTTGCTGATATATATGACAAGAATATGTAAGAAAAAGTTCAAAAATCAAAGTATATAGCTTCAACTTATCTGTGGTAAAATTACATACCTCTTCTGCTTCTCGTAAGCGTGTTCGGAAACGATCACGCTGATTGCATATGACCTTTAGCATTGAACTTTGGTCTTGATCTGAAGCTATAAGCCTATGATCTGCACCCTGAGATGAAATATGGTATGAAGAATAAATTCAAAATACAAACCACAGGGAGTGCATGAGCATGATTTCAAGACAACAATTTAGTCGATAAGGTAGTAAAATGGCACTCATCTCAGATAAGAAAACTTAAATTTGCAAAACATAACTTGTCACTTGTCAGTACAACCAGATAGGTAACCTTATTATATCTACAACAACATAAAAGGGCTAATGATCTTAATTATTTGGGGTTGACAACATGGATCGGAGAAGTTTCTGGAGCGATGCAGATCACAGGCCTGATGTGTGGGTGTGATCCCACCACATCAAGCATGCAAGAGATTTTCGGGAGTGATCCAGTCAACCTAAATAAAATTTCCTTATGATTTAATATCTTAACAAGGTAAAATTAAATGAATATGTATTGAAATAAAAGTATAAATCTTAACAACTTCAAAAAAAACCAATCAGCATGGACCAACAGAAAGAGAGAGAGGATGGAAGGAGGAAGAGTAGGAGAACAAGAGGAGGAGCAAAGGAGAGGAGGAGGAGAGGACAGCAGGACTGCTGAGAATTGACAGCTATATAGATTAAAAAAAATTAATTTTTTTTTTAAAAAGTCTCAAACTGGACCTGGTGAAATTACTTGTCTGGATGCCAATTTTTGGTAAGACCAATAATTACTGGTTGGTACGTACTGATCCAATATGCTTTTTGAACCTTGGTCTTGAGTTCACTCGGTTCAATTAATTAGCTTATGTACTCAAGTAGTAAAAAAAGTTAGGCCTTTCTAGATCTCAGCTCAAAGACCAACAAGTGACTTCAAGTTGAAGCCAGCAGAGGCCCTTACAAACAGCAAGAAAATGATGGGAAATGGTTAAACTCCGAAACATAATAAACGTATTATTTTAAATCTCAAAAGTTGCCTCAAAATCTGTATTTAGTAGAAAAACTGACAGGCCAAATAGTGGCAATAAATAGAAAGAGAACACTTCACATGACTTTCAGCATTTTACTTCTTCAGTTTAATTTGCTTAAATCTTGGAAGACATAAGAAACAAAGCAAAGTTTGTATTCCATATGCATATAATGTTCTGAATTGTAAAAATATAAACAGTAAAACAGTCAGTTTGAAGACAAAGTTAAATGGACCTTGAATTGAAAACTCAAACAAGAGTATCATCTCACACATTTTCAAAAGATTGATCCTTTTTTCTTTTTTGAACTTAAAAGGGATTCTCTCATGGTGGGCAAGGCAAACAACTCCCCAGGAAGCATTACATTTATAACTTCCCCAGGAAATAAGAAACAGTAAAATAAATTTAAAAGCAACAGGAAATGAATCCAACATGAAAAATTGCAAAGAAATGACATACAGTTTGAAACAAGTTGCCAAAAAGGCATACCATTCTGAAACAAGTGGCCACACATCTTCATTGATTCCTAAACAATCAGAGGATGAAAGGATCTCTAAACCCTATTTCTTTATGCATTAAAAGGCAATCCCTCACAAACGAGGAAATTCAGAAAATATCATATTTGGGTTTTAACATCTTATTATTACTCATTGAAATAAAAGACTAAATATCTATGCAATGCAAAATGGATTTTGAATAAGCTGAAAAAATTATTTCCAATTGAGAAAGAAAACCTCTACACAGCACAGTAAAGCATTAATGAAGTGGAGTAAATCTTATTTAAACAAATAATGACAAGCACCTCAGATACTTCACTTGAGCCTATTTCCTGAAGATCCCAATCATTCAGAAGTGAACCTTTCCGTTCAGTGGAATTATAACCCTGTGACAAATATTACAAAGGAAAAGAATATCATGATAAGTGATAGAATGTTTTGGATTCAATAGCAATGTTTTAACTAGAATCTAGGCCATAGTAACTTACTGAATGCTAGAATATTTTGGGTCCAATAATAATTTCTAACTAGAAACTAAGCCATCATAACTTACTGAAAGAATGTTTCAAGAACAATAGCTATCTAGCTACAAACCAGGCCACATTAACACAGGAATTATATTTAAGTTCAATACTTAAACAACCTATAGAAAATACAGATTTGTAATAAAAAGTTTTTACAAGGTATAGAAACAAGAATAGCGTAAGGGAGTCACAACTCATTCCTTCATGAAATTCTTAAAGAAATACCTTAAGAATGTCATCTTCCAGTTTCGCAATCAGCTTTTGTTGTTCATCCACCTTTGCAGTTAGTTCTGAAATCTTACCTTCAGCGGCTTCCAGTAGACTAGCTTTCTCTGAAATTTTAACCTTAAAAACAAGGCAAAATTTTTTATAGGAGATCATCATTATTTATAGCAGAAAACTCAATGACATGATGGTGATTTCTATTTTCTGTAAAAGATAGTGCAAGTGTATGACAAAAGAAACTAACAAGGAGCACTAAACAAATTCTATTGTGACTTTGAATTTTGACTTATAAAATACTGTAAAACCACACTGTAGGAAATTCATACACCAATGCTGGTTCAGACCTTTAGTTGTGTTAATTCATGCTCCATTTTTCGATTTTTGTCAAGTAAAAGAGACTCCAGCTTGCTCATTTCTTCACCGCTGGTAGCGAGTTCCCAATCTTCAGCCTCAATGGAGTTGTAACCAACAGCCTTAAAAAAGGAAAAGTGGAAGTCAATGGTTGATATACCACATATAAGCCAAACAAAAATTGCACCACTAAAATGCAACAGAAGAAGAGCAAAAGGAAAATGAATACCTAGCTTAGTACTAGAAACAAGTAACTGGAAATAGGTATATTTTGAGCATGACTTGACATTGATCTAATTATAAATAAAAAACCAACAATGAAATAGATGAACTTTGAGAACAGGAAAAGGAACATGTCACACTTTATATTAGAGCAAAGATTTTGCATAAGAAATACCTATTTAAATAAGTTACTGACCAACCAACTAATCTTTGTAATATGACCAGAACCACTAGTAGTGTTATTTATAGGTGGTTAAAATAAACTAAATATCTTGCCTTAGTTTTTGTTAATCAAAGACTGAAATAATGATCACAATTTACATATAGACTCTGATGTAAACTATCACTCAAATAATCATTCTACATGCAGATACATGAAGTGGCCACGTCCTAGGTTCTAACCATCATAACTTCTTCCAAGTTCCAACTATTTGGCATCAACCAAGAATTTCCTTCATTAACTGTATCTATTAAGGGCTTCTTAAAAATTAAGGAAACTTTAATGCGATGCTTTCTGACAACTTCATATCACAAAATAACATTGAAAAGGTCCTAATACAAACATATTGTTAGATAACATCATAAATTGTGAATAAGGAGAACCTGTAATTATTACTTATAGTAAACACAACAACAGAGCACAAGAATCCTAATTCATAAACTCTACCTTCTTTTCCTTAAACTAGACTATAACAATTTTCCAAGATTAAATGCAGCTTAAGAGTCCCAAAAAATGAGACGTTTTTGTTACTAGCTTATGTAGAACTGAACACTGTTTAAGCATCAACATTAAAAATATATGCTGAAACAGTATAGTGAAATACATGACAGTATGTCCTTCCACAAGGTATATCAATTAGAAACATAAGAATTCTAGGAAAAAGATCAACTTGCAGTTAAAAACCTGCAAAATTTTGACTTTTTTATGGAGATCGTCAACTAATTTTGCAGTTGGCCTTTCTTGAAGTTCTTTTCTCATTTCCAGAAGAGCAGTATCCTGCAAATAATAAAGAAGAAAGACTTAACACTGCAGGTTATTACAATTTAATAAGAACTTTTTAGGATTTAGTCAATGAATTCTTAACAAAGAATGTGCATCAGCTAAAAGGACATGCAAGTCCAAGTCACTGACCCACCGCAAGTTCAAATCAATGAATTGGGATTTAGTCAATGAATTTTGTCTAAGTTCTGTCAGACTGATACATGAATGATAATCTTCAGCACGTCCATGTATTACAAATTAGAAGTACTTCATGTTATACAAATTATAGGCTTAAAAAGTCGAGACAAAAGTACAGAACTATAACCTTCTCATTGAGTAGTGCATTCAACTTTTTAATCTCATTCAAGTGTTGCTCCCTCTCATTTGATAACGTGGTTTCCATATTATGAAGTTCCATATTCAACTCAGAGATTATCTTCTCCTTTACATTCAAGGAACTTTCCAATATACTGTTCACCTCTAGATCACTGCAAGCAGGTACTCTATAAGATCAAGGAAAAGCCAAATAAAAAGCACCTTTTTTACCTAGAAAAAGAAAAACAACTAAAGAATAAACTACATGCACACAATATACTTGTTGCCGACTACCTAGATTTATAGGCAAACGTTGTGAACAATGAAACATGAGGTGTGTAAAAAATGAGAATATTCAAATATACTAGTTGTAGAACTTACAGTCTGGATGATGCTTGTTCACTAACAAAGAGTTCCAACATCTAATTAAGAAAACATTTGCATGTGCGAAAAAAATTATGGCCGCGCATATGAAGCTCCTACCAACATCATAATGTCTAGTGACAGTCAATGAAACTGATATATAAATGTTTCACAAATTTAAGAATAAAATATAAAAATAAAGGGTCAACTTGTCATGATTGCAAGTAGGTTAAAAAGCTAAAACCAAGTCTCCATGAAATAGCATCAAGTAGCATAAGGATTAAATTTAATTTCATTATTGTCTCATAAATCCAAAGAACAAAAGAAATAGCATTGGTGTGATAATAAATTTTTAGGTGCTAGCATGGAGACATGCATCATAGGCACTGTCACAGCAAAGCATCCAGTTTATCAAAACATTCACTTGAACCACCAAAATGCTGAACTTGTGTAGATGGATTAACCAACTAGCTGAAATGACATAGCATCATTGATTACAGAGATAATCAGAAGTTCAGTGAGATCTTTTCATGGCTTCTGAAAGCTTATCAGCACCGATTACATAGGAAGGAATCCAATTTCATCAGATTCACTATGTGTTAGGTATCTACAAGTCGGGGCTTGGGCCAGCATCTACAATTGTCCAATTTCAGGCAATTCAT
Organism: Musa beccarii; assembly: GCA_024322285.1. Taxonomy (NCBI): domain Eukaryota; kingdom Viridiplantae; phylum Streptophyta; class Magnoliopsida; order Zingiberales; family Musaceae; genus Musa; species Musa beccarii. The sequence continues at coordinate 38,571,189 of CM044395.1, read as the reverse complement.
ATGCAATAAAGGGCTTAAAACTGGCCCTTTTTATTTTTAAATCCTAAAAAAGAAGAAAAAATCTTAAAACCTTAATACTGAATCCCATCCGTGCACTCTCGCTCATGCTATTGACCTGCCTTCAGTCCAAAATCTGCCTCCCCAACCCTTGGTAATCTCTTCCTCTTCCTCCTTCGCCACCATCATCTCCTCTTTTTCTCTACTGCCTCGCCTCCTCTCCATTGTCACTGCCATGTTGTCATCTTCTTCTCCATCGCCTCCTCCCTTCCTCTCCTCCCGTGCCACCTCCTCTTCTCTGCTTCCTACTCCTATTCTTCTTCCTCCTCTCCATCTCCTCCTCCCCCTTTCTCTGTACCATACCATGGTATGTCCTGGCATATTATGTGTCAGTATGCTCGACTGGACAGTACCCATATCAGTCCAATCATGGATCGGGATAGGTCTGGTACCCAAAATTGAAAACCTTGGAAAGAGGTGTGATGCTAATATATTTCTTGGACTTCAGATTCACATATGTCAAATGAGCCTCAACTAATCTCATTAGATATGCCAGTGTATATGTTGAAAACTCCTGGGTGTCTAACACATATATATACGTCGGATTGCACCTGGTCTTAATGCAATCATTCCCCAGGAATAATAATCATTATCAGGCAGCATGATACAAGTTACAAGAAGTCTTAATACAGTCTCAAAAGGATGGAAGGGGAAGACATTAAACAAAACTGTATGGCAATATTCATCCATGTCCAATACCAACGAAGCACCATCCATGTCCAATAATATGTCATAATCCAACATAATACTTGGATAGTTAGACAACACAGTCAAGTAACATTACCAGTCAATGGGAGAATAATGTTCAGAAATCAGACCTTTTCTTATCTCCATTTTCCTCATCAGTTGACTGCACCTGAGAACGCAGAAGGCCCTGCAGACAAAGATAAATGTAAATAACAATCACATGTAACTTAGCAGGAGAAAGACAATAAACTAATAGAAGAATGTTGACAACATGCCCTCCAAAATGAAAGGTCTTAATATTCAAACCCCAAAAAAAAGAAAAGAAACAACTGTGAATTCAAGTGCCAACTCCAAACTAGGTACATTCACAACGTTCTGACGGAGATTCTACAAGGACAAATTCATTGGATATCAGAGCAATTTGTTCATTCAAACAAAAATGCAGACAGACATTCATCATAAATGAACTCAAATCTTGTAAAATTTTCAATATGATTTAGTGTTAGATATACAGAGAAATATATTTTTCAACATGGTCTTGCTAAATATAGGATAACACAACTATGTCATGAGTATCATTAGTTAACTTTCCACTAAATTCTAAGATGACATAAAACTCAAATTGATGTGAACATGACTTAGAAATTTCTCAATTTCATGTTGATTCACAAACATGATAAACAGGTCAAGAAGAATATATTTTGAACCATTCAAAACATGAATTTCAAATTATCTTGATCTAGTTTCTAGCAGTGAAAAATTAACTTGCATACATAACATGGATGTTATAGTAGTTTCTGATAAAAGGATTGCTGTTTTGTCGCATGGTGGCAGTAGCATCCAGTCACCTTTCTGGCATGACATACCATTTTGTTAAGACAGAAAACTAGCACCTCTTCAGTGTCCAACAAAAAGAAACTATAGTGTCAGCAAAACTAAAAATGAATGTCATTTGCCTAAACAGGAATGTGTTTTAGACAACAAACCATATCTTCCACAATCTTCAATCCAACCATTAATTGGTTTTATAAGGCTAGAGAATTATATTGCTCAAGGGTGAGCATTGACAACATGGAGTTGCTCCTTTGCAACCTAAGTGGCCATAACTCAAGACTCAAAAAGTTTCTAAGGCTGCATACATTGGCCCTCCTAAGACCTTACATTGGTGAGAACCTCATGCACTGGGCCATACTTTTAGGTTAAATCACAGTCTCACCAGAAGAAGATAATCTTTGCTTTGCATAATAGGTTATGTAAGTTTCCACCTTTTGTATGTACATATTGCCCAAGCTACAGAAACAAGACAGGTAGGATGGCATGACCAACAAAAAAAATTTCCAAAAGCACAAAAAATTGAAACAAACAACACCTTTGCAACTTATGCAATAATTCATGATCACCAAGTGAGAAATTACATAGTCAATTGACAAATGCACATCTTTTTCATAACGTAGCATACAAACGGAATTGAGATAAGGATCAAATGTTAACCTTTTCTCTCTCCAGACTAACTAGCCGTGTTTGAGCCCGTTCAACTTCATCCATTAGGAGATTTACCTCAGATTCCTTTGCAGCTCTTTCTTCCTCTGGACTCGGAAACTGAGTTTGATAAGACTTCTAGGTTCTTATAAATGACAATACATCTATTTGTATAGTCACTATAGTTGCTGAAAAGTTCACCAAGGAAAAAATAATAAGAAACTGAAACATCATAAGCACATTACCTGATTGAGTACGAAGTTCAAACAACTGGCTTTGGGCAATCTCATGCAATTTCTGCATATTGACCACACTTTCCTTGGCTTGCCGTAATTGATCTTGCAACAAAAGTTCCCTGCCACCAAAATAGGATAATGAAACATGCAACAATCAACATTAGTCACATCAAGATAATCTTAGTAACTAAATGTTTGTTATACAATCAATGTAAGTAAGCCTTGAAACTCTGCTGTTTCAAATCTCAAAGAACTATCCTGGTTAATTTTCAGTTTTTTGAGCAAAGTACCTTTCTTTGAGGACTTCCAGAGTTTTCTGGTTTTCTTCTGCCAGGCTACGTTGTTTGATTTCGACAATCTCTCTAACTTTTTCTTCCATCTAAAATTCATTGAAAATTTTTTCCAATCAAACACATAAATTGTTAGTTTGTGCTTCAGAAGTACTATGGACTTGGATAAAGCATTCTTAAAAAGGCAACATATTCTAGCCTAAAACAGAAGGCATTTTATTTCATTGAGAAGCAAACATATAAGTTCCATGGGTATGGCACATGACAGCTGGATATTCTTGTCTGTGAACCAATAAACAAGGTTCACAGGTTAGGAATACAGACTGAAACCATATTAGTTGGCCTTTAGACCAAGAAGTTGGCCGAATCAGGTCAGCCTTGGATGATATTCACCCAGATAGTAAGCCAATCCAATGATCCATGCTAATACTAGTCACCTGACTTCAGATACCACTCAAAAAGTATCCACACCTTTTAACTATTCAGGGTTTCTAATTGGTTTCAGAGTAATTTCTTTTTCGATAGCAACAAACCAAAAAGTTCGCTTTCTGTTTTGTTTCTTCTACTTGAAGTTGAAAAACAGCTCGTTTGCTTCATCCATTAAAATGAGCTCCATGAGAAAGGGTTGGAGGGGTGTTTATATGCAGTTACCTCAGTTTGATTACAATATTCTGTGTGATACTCCATGCTGAACACAAGAACTTGTCAGAAGTTTGAAAGTTCAACTCTTCAATCACCTCGTAAGGCTGGTTTTCTCTCTATCTGAAACTATTCTGTTCTGCTCCATCCATATGATCATATATAGCAAGGAAGGAAACCCAACAACAACAAGAAGCCATGATATCCCAGCTATTTGGGGTCGGCTACATGAATCTTTCTTTCCAATGGGCTCTACAAAGGTAAATTTTCTAGTTAAATAAAAGCATGCAAACTTTTGTTGTTGTTTTCTATGAAATCCTATTAGCTCTTCCTCTACTGATCATCAACAGCTAATCTTAATCAACTCCGCTTGTCTAACCATAACATTTGGAAGAAGGCAACATAACTCTACTTTTATTCTTCTCTAGATAAATCATTGACAAAGAATTCTACTATTCTGCTGTGATGGATTATTCTAAGAATACTCACTCGAATACTTGAGCTCATTTATGACAAAAAAGTTGCAAGGAGTATGCACTTATTTTTCCTTGATAAAAGAATAAAGACAAAGAAGCATTGAACTAATTGCTATAATAAGTTGGTCTATCATAATACTTTATCTTATTGAACAGCAAATAGCTATTTCTCCCAAAACTAACTTTTTTTTTTTGTCGTTCATCTATGTTCATGTCCAAAGTCCAAAGCTTAATTAATTTTTTGAACTCTCCAATGGCCTGCCTCAGAAAGTTATATGAATGTTGATATCTAAGAAACTTACCAAGTTGGATGCCTATGACCTTGAGTCACCAAATACAGTTATCGATATTCAGCACAACCAGATAACTTAAATTCTGAAGCAAGTTTCGACCCTAAATCATGTCAAATTAGTTAAATTGGCAGATGTTTAATATTCAAGATACAGCTTCAGAATAACTAGAAAAAGAAGGTGAGCTATCTGATAGGATCTGCACATTCTAAGCGTACAACAACTTCAGCAGAGGGAACATCAAATATATTTCTTGCATCTCGCGTACAAAAATATAATTCCAAAAAGGGGAAAACGTAAAGATTATAAGGAGCCACCATATCACTTTTCACAATATTGAGTGTACAGTCACTACAAATGCAGCCTCAAAAAACAATAGGTATAGATATAAGATTGAAGGGCTCAATATTTTAAGATTATTATTCCATGACATTGAAGATCATAATTAATGACAAGAGATACATGCATGGTAACACCTTCCAAGGATTCTTGGTTGTAATTAGCACAATTCCTTTGAGCAATTGTACTACCTCAACCAGCAAAATTGGAATATTACTGTGTATCAGGCACATGGTTTAATGTGTAATGTGACCACAAGATTTCATTTTTGATTTATGCACAAAAAGAAATCAAGATTTCATTTTCGATTTACACAAAGAAATCAAAAGATACATAAATACCAAAAATTTAAATTAATTGATTATATGCACCAGCCATGAATGCTCTGGCTTGCTTATGAACAAGAAACTAAATATTTTCCAGCTCTGCAAGTGGAGAAAAAAACAAGATTTCAAGGAAAGAACTGCAAACTGAACTTATATGAAGATAAGAGCCAAAATCCACGTCTCTCATGTCAATGAGGAAAAAGGGGATAAACAAGAAAAAAAAAAAGAAGCAAAACTAGCATTCCACTAACCTGTTGTTCTAGCTGGCGATTCCGATCCTCAAGTCTTCTAATTGTAGCTTGCTGATTCCTTAGATGAGTAGCTTCAGATCTGTATTCTTCAAGTTCAAGCTTCATCTTTCGATTTTCAGAATCAAGTTCTGACAACTTTTCATCTTGCTCCTGATATAGAGCCAACAAAATTAAGGCTGCAATGAATAATTGAATGGTGTAAAACAATCACAATTTCTCAGCTTGTAGATGACCTAAAGACGCATGAAGCGAACAATATCACATAACATCCCAACACAAGTTTACACCAGAAGGTGCTATAAAAGGTAATGAACTGTGAGAAACTGATGCTGTTCTGAAAATATGGATTGCAAAAGCTTCAATCACCATAAAATAAGACTCTCAAGTAAAATAGAACAGAACTTACAGCAAAAGAAGCAAGAGCTGGATAAGGATCTGGAGCTTCATAAAGCTTCTGGTATATGTTAAGAAATGCATTTTCACCAAATTTTGCTCTCTTTGTAAGATTGTCGACTTCTTCTTGATAATTCTTGAGTAAGGAGTTAAACAAACTTAGCTTCTCATCTTTAGATGCTTTCTTGAAATCTGCAAAAGGTAAAATGAACATAATTTATATCCATGCCACAGAAAAACATCAGAAGCTAGCAAGCCCAACTTAAAACTTTTGACTGGGATGTCACAACCAAGGATAGCCATGCTCACAGTGCCAATTCATGCCAGCTGGCATGTCTTGTACCAACAAAAGTAAATATCATGATTTATGACCACATATATTGCTCAATGCAGGTCAAAAGCAGACCTTTTCTCTTATATGCATCGAAAAGGCTTTTCATTGCTTACCACCACCGTGGATACACTAGATGCTAATGGTGTTTATTAGTTCACATTACACCGGCACAGCATATGCCAACACCAAGTACCCTGCTGGCATGGGTTGTAGTTGCAGCAGGATATCCTTGCTTATTCAGGGAAACATTAAGCACTGGCAAATAGGTAGTTTGGCATAAAACATACCCCGAGTACTCTCTGCAAGCTTCCGCCTGTTCTTTTGACTAACTTCCTGGTTTTCAGCGATTTTTAGCCCTTGTTCATCAAGACCACTTCTTTCCTTTTCTAGATCAAATTCTGTTACAAAACCATGAAACAGATACAAACCTATATTTTTAGTTTCAAAGATAAAAGTACCTGTAATAAACAGACCATCACATCAACAGCAATAGACAAATTAACGATATAGGATTAGAGAAATTTATATATCTTAATTGTCAATACAAAAGGAAGATTAGTGTTTTTCAAGTTTGTTTATTTTGCATGCAGTACCAGTACTAACTTGTAACCAAGATGCACCAAGCTAAAGAAAACATCCCATATGACTCCAATATGCCCATACTTCAAGTCTTCAAGGGTAGACTGGAAAACAACTTTGATCATGGGAAACAAAGTGGTAACTCATGGGAAGAACTGATCGGTCCTCATCATTGCACATTGAATGCCATCGAACTGCAAACCATGTGCACGAGGCTCCAGCTAATGCGGGGTCTAGGGAGGGTCAATTGATGCAGCTTTACAAAGAGGATGTTTCTGTGACTCAAACCCTGGTCTCCCAGGTCACTATTGAACACTTTCCAGGAATAGTTGACCACAAAGGAGAAGATTGTTAATATATAAATGGGAGACAAAACCTGAAATTCCAAACGTTCGTGTTGGTAGAAAACATGGGAAGATGATGCAATGTAACCAATGTCAGCATTTCCAAACATACTGTGAAATTTTGCATATGATTGAGATATAAAACAACTCAAAAGATAGTAAGATGATCAGAAAATTGAATAAAACAATCTAAGAAACAAGACATTATTTGTTGAGACCTCATGGACTTGTAATGACATTATCTACTGCACTGAGTTAACCAACAGTCGAGTATTTTATTTGAACTGCGTGAAAGAGGAAGGGGGTTAGCTCCTTGTATCATTGGCTTTCCTACAGACATGTATTTTGAAAAGCTTGGAGGGTGGAGACATTCACCAACAATGTGATTCCCCCACTATTCTTCTGAGTCATGCTGCAACATTGGGGTCATTTGAAGCCCAAAGGCCAAATTGATGCTCATTTTGGTGGCAGTTCTGAGCAACATACAAAAAGATATTCCACTGATTTGATGATCTCTCATGAGGAATAAAAAAGAACCGTTCTAAAACATTAATGACACATACATACTGTGAATAAAATCATGCTTGTCCTTCCTAATGTGCTACATTAATATGTATATTGTGAGGCATATCGTAATATTATCAGAACCAAGGAACATAATACCAATATTGGTTCCGTTAATGTACAGTACACCTTGAAATGTATATGGAATCCCACTTCATCACTGCTTGAAAGAAAGCACCCTGGTTGGGGACAATTTGCATTGGCAAGAAAATAATTTTACTGATATGGTAGGTAAAATATTTATTTTCCCCTCCAAACAATTCTAGGCTTTAATACCTATTATTGTGCCAAATTGGGGTTTACTTGTGTTTTATTTTGAGTGTTGAACATTGTACAATAGGTAATGCTCTTACTTGCGGAGCATGTTCATGCAAACTGAAAAAACCTTAGAAAACTGAAAGCATGCAGGCCAAATAGTAGATTTATCCATAGACTACCAAAGCCTAATTATATGTAGAATAGAAGCCATAGAAATTCACATGTATCCTTCCCACATTCGAGCTCTATTTGAATTAATATCATTTCAAGGCATTTGGCTGGTAATTATATTAAATATCACTTCCAGGTGACAACCAAGACCTTCTATGCAGCTTTATCTTCACAAAATCTGACGAAATATTACGTAGGTTGTCGGCTACTTAACATGATCCTCCTTTATCTAAGCTTCGGACTGATGGAGAATATAGTACAACAATGAGCATGCTCAGGCAGTGTTACCAATCTAGTTAAGGAGAACACAATCAAAAGTTCAAGGAGAAACAACATGATATTTTTTTAGTTAACAAATAATGGTTAATATAGTACATCAATATGGGTTCAAAGTGTTTTTTTCTTTAATGCCTTCGTAGATCGAATGCTGAGGAGGATGCTGAAATTTTTAGCCCCAAACAACATGATTTGACCTTCTTAATAACATACTGTTTTTTAAGATACAAGCAAAGAACACCAACTCGTGAATTAGAAAGCTTCACACCAATTACTAAATATAGATTTGCATTTCAATTGTAGAATTTAAGGATAATATTTAAGATAAATCTAAATCTTCTTCGTCAGTTTAAATCTGAACAATTCCAACCTAGATCTTGTGATAAGAATAGATATCATGTTCAATCAACAAGTTTAAGAAAAAAGGCTTGAATCATTTAAAAAATAGAATACAAAAGAAGCTCCCTCAAGCTTGGTCTAACTACAAATGACGAATCCCAATCTTGTAATAGCACAAATTATGAAGAAGGTGAAAGAAGAAACAAAGAATTAAACAATGAACAGGTTCATCATGAAGCATCAATTCACTGTATCAAATGATGCAGCAAGCTACATGTATGTTAGGTGCTAGCATGGTACATCTAAGGCATGACAAACACCTTACTTGTTGCCAAAATTGTGGTTAATAATATAATTATCTGAAAAGAGTATATTTTATTGGATGTTGATTTTCTCATGGATTCTTGAGCATCCATTGGACGTTTATTTGTTGGGCATCATTTCCCATTCAAGTGAAGGGCATCTATTATATTTCAGCAGGAAGTATGTTTATTTGTTGGCCTATCTGATAGGTTGGCATCAAGAGATACACAGAACCCTTGTCCAGAAAAATATTTAGGGGCAAGAAACATAACTGGACCACAATGATGAGCCTCTATCAAGAAATAGGGAGAGAGGAATCGAAATGGTAAACCGAAAGAAGATTACCATTTCTCATCACATCTTGCGGGTCCAATAAGTTGGAACGAAGAACTAAAGAGAAAAACCCTTACACGATAAAAAAAAAAAATTAATTAAGGGCAAAAAGACTCAACTAGACCGCAACGTCGGTGCTGCCGACACAAATTGATCTCACACAAGAAATCAGACACACAAAAGGATAGGGAGAAGGAAACCGGAAAAGGAAATAGGGGGATCGATGAATAAGGACCTCTCCAGAAGCTGCAGACGACGGAGATGGACGACGGCAAGCTGCTCCCTTTGTCTCTCTCGGAACCGGATTGATTCGACTCCATCGATAATGGTGGCGGTGAAGTGAGCGGGATCAGATCTGAGACTCGATCTGTGTTTTTCTCCGCCTCCTCTCTCTCGCTTGATTAATATACGATAGTTAACGTGGAAGCGCAATAACTACGAGACGGAACCGGCGATGAGCTGCTGCATCTCACGTGACATCGAACAGCACCAGATGGACGGCTGTGATTTCACTCCAGAAGCACGTGAACCTCACGTGATAATGTGGCGTCAGATGGACGACTGTGATCCCACTCGATCAGATCGGGTGGTCGAGGCAAACTCTCGTTCACAACAGGGCTTGTCACCGGCAATGCACAGGTTTCACGCGTGATAGTGTGCGTAATTCGATGGACGGGTTGTAATTTAACTTGATCAGATCGGTTGGTCGAGGCAGCTCGCTTTAGTTACTGGGATATGCACGGCTATCAATGGGCATTCAGTGGGCAGCATCCGATGGACGGCTGTGATTGGGTGGTCGAAGCCGGCCTCGTTTGCAAAAGGGCCGGGAACGTGCCGTACACGTGACACAGTGCAGCATTTGATGGACGGCTGTGATTTCATGCAACTATTCGTCGGGTACAAGTTATTGGGCTCAACAGAAGGGACATTATCGGGTCAGATCCACCGTGGTCTCTAAGAGATCCAATAAGTTCATGGGCCCAAGCTAAGGCGCAAACTCTAACTTCACATGACTTTCCATTTATACCCCTCCTATCATCCATTTAGTACATATCCTTCACTCTCCACGCCCTTTATCCACTCGTTCTTCCTCCTCGGCTCTCGTCGTCCATTCCACCGTTTCCACCGTTCCGCGCGCAAATGGCCGCCCTCCTCAACCTCTCCACCACGACTCCCGCCGCCCCCCACATCCGCTTGCCTGCTTCTCCCTTCAAGGTCTCTCTCTCTCTCTCTCTCTCTCTCTCTCTCTCTCTCTCTCTCTCTCTCTCTCTCTCTCTCTCAACTTATCTGTGTTCTTTCTTCCCTTTCACAGGGTAACATCAAGATTCTGCGGCCCTCGTTACCATCTCTCTTTGCGTCAAAATCTTGCCTTGTTCTCCGAAGGGGGCCGCAGCGAGTTATGGTTGTGTGCAGTGCCGCCACCGGCGCTCCCGATCCTGAGGCCTCGGCGCCCTTGGGCCGCTTCCGACTCAACAACCTGGGCCCGCAGCCCGGTTCGAAGAGGAAGAACAAACGGAAGGGTAGGGGAATCGCCGCCGGGCAGGGGAACAGCTGCGGGTTCGGCATGCGGGGTCAGAAATCGAGGTCCGGGCCCGGCGTCCGCAAGGGCTTCGAAGGAGGGCAGATGCCGCTCTACCGCCGCATCCCCAAGCTTCGCGGGATCGCCGGAGGTAAACCAATTTTGGGAATCTATTTCTAGTTTATTCGTCATCTTAATTTTTTCCAAAATGGATGCCTTTTTTCTTTACTTCATCATCTGTGTTGGTATGTTAATTGGAGAGGTCGTGTGGAATTTTAGCCTTGATTGACTTGTAAGACCAATTTAAACTTGCTGAAATCTTACATGTGTTGACCAAAATGGATGCCTTTTCTTTACTTTATTATCTGTATTGGTATGTTAATCGGAGATGTCATGTGGAATTATAGCCTTTTATTAACTTAGAAGTCCAAGCTAAAGTTGCTGAAATGTTACATGTCTTGACCAAAATGGATCTCTTTCTCTTCACTTTATTATAGTCTGTATTAACTTAGAAGACCAAGCTACACTTGCTGAAATCTTACATGTCTTGACTAAAAATGGCCTTTTATTGCATCATAATCTGTTTTGGTATGTTAATGGAGTGAGGTTCTGTGGAATCGTAGCCTTTATTAACTTAGAAGATCAAGCTAAACTTGTTGAAATGTTACCTGTCTTGTGTCCTGGAGCTGGAATTGTGTTTGTATTTGGAACTTGAACATTGATTGATATACCCCTAGTAAGATAGAGAGCCTACTTTCCTTGTATCATTTCCTTCAAACATTAGAATATGCACTGCTACCTACCTTAGAGTTGGTTATCATTGTTGCTACTGCTAATAATGCCTTCTAAATGTCATCAATTTGCAAATGGAGAACTGTTCTATAGTAATTGGAATATGCAATCACTTGTGCCAACTGTTTATAGTAATTAAACATTACATTTGCACTAGAATGATACTTTACAATGTAGGACAAAAATGCTCATAATCCAAAAGTTCACTGCCATCATTTGATCAATACCATGCAAATTCCAGTGTCTTTTGTTCTTTCACTGTGTAGTTGTTTAAATTTCTTGAACTTACCAAGATGAGTTCTTTTTTTTTTTTGGCTTTTACCCACCCTCTGTATTAACAGTTTTGGTATTGTCTTCCCTTTAATAAACATTCCACCCACTACCCTAGTTGCCAAAACTATACCATCCCGAAGCTTGTTCATTCGTTTATGCCTTGCTGATACTATCTAGTAATTTTCTATAAGTTTTGGTTAAACTGTTTTGGTCAGGCTTGCTAGAATTTGGTGTCATTGTCGTGACAATCTCTCTCTTTGGAGCCATTCTTCATATGGTATTTGACCTCTTGTTTTATAGGTATCATTATATATTTTAGAAGATAATTTATTGCTAGCTCTTTAGTCCTTAATTTAATTACCACATCATAAACTGGTATATGAGAGATAAGAGCTGTAAACATTGGAAGATTCTCCAACCTAACAATGCAGACTGCTGCTTCATCCAACATGGAGCTGTGATTTTTTTTTTTTTCCAGGAACCATCATCGTCAGATCTGTTTTTTATGATCTTTCAACACTTGACCACAGTTACTGAAGCCAGATCTTCCTAGTGTTAAATTGTGGTTCTTGATCAGAACCTGCGCAGGAAGCCAAAAGAAAAAGAACAAAAAAGGAAAAGATGTGATCAGCAAACTCTTACTGTGTTATTACAATTAGCTGGAATTTTTATTCTGCACCTTTAGGTGTCTTGCAACATTATATCCCCAAGGCTAATTACAAATTATCCCATGTAGTTAGCTACCTTTAGCATTCTAATTTCTACATTTTAAAAAGTTATATTGGCATCCTTATAGTTACGAAAATAAAACATTTACATTCATACACGTCATCAATTTTATTAATGGAAACACAAAAATAAGGGACAAAAAAGTTATTTTAATGTTCCAATTGGTGGTGAATGGCGGACGACATCGGTGGTGGCAAACGACGACGTCGTTAGATGCCATGGGTAGTTATTGTGAATGTGGAGAGCAGCGATGAGAGGTGAGGGTCGCTCCGCATCTGTGCCGGCGTTGACGCAGTTGCCGAGCGATGATTCGGTCGCCAACACAAATGTCAAGCGGCTCCTTCACCGTTCTGTCACGCAGTTAACTGGAATTTCTCAAGTGGTGAGGCACCCTTACGGCAAGCACGGACTTAGCTGGAGTTGCCTAAGTCGAGAAGCACCCTTGCTCCCACATCGATTAGACTTAGCTAGGATTGCCTAAGTCTTAAGGCGCTCTTGCGACATACGCGTCCGCAAAGGATCAGCCGAGCTGCAACCTCATGTAAGTTCCGTAGGACCTATAAAACAGAAGTTGATTAGTTTTTGAAACGAGCGACGGACAAGTCCTGACGTCTCGCGAAGAGGGAAGCTTTACAAGCAATTGAGCGAGCACTTGGAGTGCAGGAAAACAGAGAAAGACAGGAGGAAAACAAAGACTTTATAAGGGTGAATGAGCAACTGTAAGTCCGCAAACAACTACTCCTCGGGTGCCGGGCGCGAAGGTAAGTTTCCGTCAAGTTGACGTGCAAATTTGTGAAAGTGTTTAACGCCCGATAATACTCAAAGCCCATCCACCCCATGCCACCCGGGTGGTTCCAGGGTGCTGAGATGGCTGACATTTTGGGGGTAGCTGCGGGCTGCAGAAAACAGCCTACGGCACATGAAAACGGAGCCATTTTTGGGGGTTTCGCCTGGTTCAGCGAGCGGTCGTTCTGCAGCGCTGTAAACTGCCATTTCTTACATTTTTACATGGAAAACACACCAAAAGTATGGCAAAATAGGCTACTAAGGATATGTACAAGCATGGGCAAGCGACGAACGGATCGTTGATCGAAGTTGCTACGAATGTGCGACGACCGTTCGTGACATTCTCCCCCACTTAAATTGTCGACGCCCTCATTAACACTTGCTGGTAGGCTTTGATGGTTGTTTCTTCATGTCGGAGGGTATCATCTGGCTCCCAACTGGCTTCGGTTCTGGGAAGCTTCCACCACTTCACCAAGTACTCAATCTGCTCAGCTCTGTTGGGTAGCTTTGTCTTACGATCCGCTAAAATGGTCTCAACTCTCTTCTCGTAGGAGGCTCTGATGGGGGGTTGTTGAGTTGAAACGCCTCGAGAAGCATCTTGCGGATCGGAGTGGTAGGCTTTCAAGTTGCTGGCATGGAAGACATTATGAATTTTGAGCCATGCCGGCAGCTGCAACTTGTAGGAGACGTTACCCACCCTACTGATAATTGGAAAGGGTCCATCATACTTGTGCACCAATCCGTTGAGCACCTTGTTTCGAAATAATTGGAGTGATGCTGGTTGGAGCTTCACCAACACCAATTCGCCGACTTTGAATTCCTGTGGTCACCTTCCCAAGTCTGCCCACTTCATCTTTTTGGCCGCCTTCTCCAAGTAGGCCCACGCAATATTTGCATTTCGATGTCATTCTTTTGCCAAGTGATATGCTGACGGACTACTCCCTGTATATCCAATAGCCAAAGTGTGAGGAGTCGACGGCTGTTGTCCTGTGATGATCTCAAAGGGGATCTTGTTGGATGCAGAGCTCTGCTGTAGGTTGTAGGAGAAAAATAGACTATGTCTAACAGCTTCACCTAATCTCGTTTGTTGGCACTCACGTAGTGCCGAAGATATTGCTCTAGGAGCGAGTTTATTCCTTTAGTTTGGTTATCCGTCTGGGGGTGGAGGCTTGTGGAGAAGTATAGCTTCGACCCCAACAATTTGAATAGCTCGATCCAAAATCGTCCCAGAAATCGAGCATCTCGATGACTTATGATATTGTGCGGGGCTCCCCAATACTTCACCACATTCTTCATCATTAGCTTAGTCGCTTCCTCTGTTGAACAGTGTAGGGGTGCAGCAATGAAGGTTGTATATTTCGAAAATCGATCGACCACCAAAAGTATCGATCCGAGTCCCCCTATTGCCAGCAAGCTTGATATGAAGTCCAGAGAAATGCTCTCCCACAACCTTTCTGGTGCGGGCAATGGCTCTAAAAGTCCCACCGGCTTCCGCTGCTCCACCTTATCTTGTTGACAAGTTAGGCACGTTTGAACATATTCCTCCACATTCGTCCCCATCTTCGGCCAATAGAAGGCCCTCTCCACGAGAGCCAATGTTCGGTGAATGCCCGGATGTCCTGCCCAAAGGGAATCGTGACACTCTTTCACGAGTTCACGCCTCAAATTGTCCACTCGATGGACATAAACTCTATTCCCTTTAGTGTAGACGAGTCCCTCCTGGACCCAAAATCGTCGTGTCTTGCCTTCTTGGATCAGTTGCATCAATGTTATTGCCTGGGGATCACTGTACAGTCCATCCTTGATCCGAGAAAGGAAGTTGGAGTGCAACTGATTTGCTTGGCCTCTGCCCTCCAGTTGCATAGCATTCATTTGCTCCACTTTCCGACTTAACGCATCGGTTACGACATTTGCTCTTCCGGGCTTGTACTCCATTATCATATCAAATTCCGCCAAGAAGTCCTACCATCGTGCTTGCTTTGGAGAGAGTTTCTTCCGAGTCTGAAAGTAACTCAAAGCGATGTTGTCTGTCCTCAGCACAAATCGCGATCCGAGAATGTAGTGTCGCCACACTCATAGGCAGTGGATCACCGCTGTCATCTCCTTCTCATGCATTGGATACCGTCGCTCAGTCTCATTGAGCTTGCGGCTTTCATAGGCCACTGGGTGGCCCTCCTGCATGAGTACTCCCCCAATAGCGAAGTCTGAAGCATTTGTATGGACTTCGAAAGGTTTCCCATAATATGGTAATTCGAGCACCGGTTCTTTCAAAACAGCAGCCTTTAGATCTTGGAATGCCGCTTTACATTTGTCGGACCATCTCCAAGGTTGTTCCTTTTTCAGCAACTCCGTCAGTGGAGCTACGCGCTTCGAATACCCCATTATGAAGAGCCGATAGTAGTTCACAAAACCAAGGAAGGATCTCAGCTCTAGTACTTTTCTTGGAGTACTCCATTCCGCCATAGCTTGCACCTTTGATTTGTCCATTCGAATGGAACCATTGCCAATTCGATGTCCCAAGAATAAGATCTCCGTCTAAGCAAAGTAGCACTTTTCTCTTTTTACGAACAAAGTATTCTCCCTGAGAATTTTGAAAATTATTCGAAGGTGCTCAATATGCTCCTCAAGTGTTTGGCTGTAGACGACGATATCGTCCAAGTAGACGGCCACAAACTTGTCCAAATACTCCTTGAATAGCTGGTTCATAAGAGTGTAGAATGTGGCTGGAGCGTTGGTTAAGCCGAAAGGCATCACCAAGAACTCAAACGCTCCATACCTGGTCACATAGGTAGTCTTCGCTTCATCACCTTCAGCAATACGCACTTGCCAATACCCCAACCGAAGGTCGAGTTTGGAGAAATACTTTGCTTTGCCCAATTGGTCGAACAAGTCCGCAATGAGCGGGATGGGATATTTGTTCTTCACAGTCACCTTGTTGAGGGCTCGATAGTCGACGCATAGTCGGAGACTCCCATCTTACTTCTTCTGGAAGAGAACTGGAGCTCCGAATGGTGCTTTGGAACTGTAGATGAGACCACCGCTTAGCAGTTCATCTAACTGCTTTATGAGCTCTACCAACTCGGGAGGAGGCATGCGGCATGGTGGTCTTGCTGGAGGCTTCACTCCCGGCTCCAGCTCAATAAGATGATCCATGCCTCTACGTGGTGGCAGAGTTTTCGGCAACTCAGGTGGCATAACATCTGTGAACTCCTTCAGGACGTTCGCCACCACAGCAAGTTTTTTAATGGCCTCCCCGTCAAGTGGTTCTAGCTTAATAGCAACTACGAAGGTTAACTTTCCTTTACGCACCCCTTTCTTCAATTGCAATGTTGATAGTTGTTGGGGGTCCTTGGTTCCTCTCCGATAGACGGGAACCACGCAGGGGTCGTCGCCTTCCATCAGACATAAGGAGTTTAGGAACGGCATTGGCACCAACTTTGCGACGTGCATGAATTTCATTCCGAGAATCACTTGAAAGTCGTCCAATGGCATTGCCATTATGTTTGTGCTCCCGCTCCAAGATCCGATCTTGATAGGGACTCCCTTTGCTAGCCCGGAGATCTGCTTGGCCTCCGAGTTCACCGCCTTCATTCGACTTGGGTTCTTCTCCTAGGTCAGCCCAAGTGGTCTTGCTTCTCGATCGGCAATAAAATTATGGGTAGCACCCGTGTCCACCATTGCCCGGGTGGTTTGGCCATTGAGCCTGATGTCCACATACATCAGCTCACTACTTCCTGCTTTTTGTTGCTTCGGCTTTGTGTTCTCCCCCACTTGACCCCGAAATGCATTCAACAAACGCATCGCTCCCATCCGGGGTCCTTGCGACTCCCCATCATCGCTACCAGATTCTAAGCTACTTGAACTGGGGGCAACCGCCTTGCCCTTGTCTGGCTTGGGGGGATGGATAGATGCTGACAAGGCATTGAGTGCCTGCTTCTGTGGGCACTCCCACACCCTACGTGGTCCTCCGCACTAGTAGCATCCGTCGGATCTTGGGGTCTTGCCTTTCGAGTTTAGTCCCTTTTGGAAACTCTTCTTCCTTTGTTCGCCCCCAGGTTCCTTCCCAGGAGGATGTTTTGGATGGCGATTTCCTGAAGACTATTTCTTCTTCCTCGAGTCCTCTGAAGAAACAAAGTCGGTGAGCCTTTCTGCTGCTGCAATTGCTCCAATCACATCGGTGATATTCCGTCGATGAAGTTCTTGTTGAGCCCATGGCTTCGGGCCGTCAAGAAAGCTGAACAACTTATCTTTTTCGGACATGTCTTGAATGTCTAGCATCAGTGCAGAAAATTACTTCACATAGTCCCAAATGGAAGTCGTTTGGTGGTCTCAACTTCCTCCTTGCGACGAACTCAGTGTTCTCGGGTAGGAATTGAGTTCTCAACTCTCGCTTTAAGTCTTCCCATGTGTCCACTCAGCACCGACCTTGTTGAATCTCCTCCCAACGGGTTCTCCACCAAAGTTTTGCATCTCCGTTCACATACATTGTCGCTATTGAAACTTTGGTGTCCTCAGAGTCCGGCCTCGTGGCTCGAAAGTATTGGTCCATATCAAACAGGAAATTCTCGAGCTCCTTAGCATCTCTGGCACCCCCATAACAACGTGGGTCAGGCGCTCTGAAGCTTTG
Source organism: Musa beccarii (assembly GCA_024322285.1). Taxonomy (NCBI): domain Eukaryota; kingdom Viridiplantae; phylum Streptophyta; class Magnoliopsida; order Zingiberales; family Musaceae; genus Musa; species Musa beccarii. The sequence continues at coordinate 38,553,499 of CM044395.1, read as the reverse complement.
TGTCGGCGCAACGCGGGTGGTGCTTTCCCTCGCATTTAGCGCCCTTGTGAGCACCATCACTCTGGAAGTGAGTTCCGTCACCATCTCTTGCAAATGTTGCACGGAGTCCTTGGTGTCATCCGTTAGTCGGTCGACTAGGGCTTCAACCTTGTCGATCCGGGATTCAGCTTCTTCTTGCGAGCTTTCTACACCAAGAAGCTTATTTTGGCCTTGGTAGAGTTCCTCCAAGCTCGCTTCAAGAACATCCAAGCGGGGTTCTGTCGCTGTGAATCTCTCTTTATCGCTCTTTTTCCTCGTTGGCTCTCCAGATTGCGCCTCCTCCACTCGCGGCAAGTAGCCAACTTCTCGCTCATCACGTTCGCTGCCTCGCTCCTCTTGAGCGACTCCAGCAGTGAGGGAGCGAGTTTGCACATGCAGCCCACCTGCGGCTGCTTGGGGCAACTGATCGGCTTGCCCCATCTTGCTCGATTCACCACGATGTTTCGCCATGGCGAGATTGCGAAGTTTCTTCGCTGCTTGCTCAAATTGCTTGCCTGCTCTAATACTACAATATCACGCACTTAGCTGGAATTGCCCAAGTGGTGAGGCACCCTTGCGGCAAGCACGGACTTAGCTGGAGTTGCCTAAGTCGAGAAGCGCCCTTGCGCCCACTTCGATCAGGCTTAGCTAGGATTGCCTAAGTCTTGAGGCGCCCTTGCAACATACGCGTCCGCAAAGGGTCAGCCGAGCTGCAACCTCATGCAGGTCCCATAGGACCTGTAAAACAGAAGTTGATTAGTTTTTGAAATGAGCGGCGGACAAGTCCCGACGTCTCGCGGAGAGGGAAGCTTTACAAACAATTGAGCGAGCACTTGGAATGCAGGAAAACAGAGAAAGAGAGGAGGAAAACAAGGACTTTAGACGGGTGAACGAGCAGCTGCAAATCCGCAAACAACTACTCCTCGGGTGCCGAGCACGAAGGCAAGTTTCCGTCGAGTTGACGTGCAAACTTGTGAAAGTGTTCAACGCTCGACAATACTTCGAAGCCCCATCCAGCCCTGTGCCACCCGGGTGGTTCCAGGGTGCTGAGATGGTTGACATTTTGGGGTTTTGCCCGGTTCAGCAAGCGGTCGTTCTGCAGCGCTGCAAACTGTCGTTTCTTACATTTTTACATGGAAAACACACCAAAAGTATGGCAAAACAGGCTGCCAAGGATATGTACAAGCATGGGCAAGCAACGAACGGATCGTTGAATGAAGTTGCTGCGAGTGTGCAACGACCATTTGTGACAGTTGGGCAACTGTGCCGACGCTGACGCAGATGCGGAGCGGCTCTCACCTCTCGTCATCACTCTCTTCATCCACAATAGCTACCCATGGCCCCAAGTGATGCCATCAATTGGAACGTTAAAATTATCTTTTTAACGTTCGGCAATACCACCAATTGGAACGTTAAAATTATCTTTTTGTCATTTGTTTTCGTATTTTCGTTAGTAAAATTAACGGTGTTATGGTAAATGAATATAAATGTTTCACTTTCGTAATTATAGGAATGCCAATGTAACTTTTTAAAATGTAGAGATCAGGATGCTAAAGATAACTAACTACAGGAGTAATCTATAATTAACCCTATCCCTATCATTCTGCAGCAACTAGCTCTTGTTACTGAGTTTTATGAATGACATTTTTTTCCTAATTTTCTTAGGCATGCATGCGGGTTTACCAAAGTTTGTACCTGTCAACTTAAAAGACATAGAAGATGCTGGGTTTGAAGAGGGAGACGAAGTCTCATTAGAATCATTAAAAGCAAAAGGCTTGATCAATCCATCTGGCCGGGAGAGACGCTTACCATTAAAGGTGCAAGATCCCTTTGTTGCTTCTTCATCTTGTTTCTCAATATTTGTCACTTATTTCATGGGTGGAAGTAGAAATAGACTCCAGTTGTACGTAGTGGTGATGAACTGCTCCGCATCCTAGTATTTGGCAGCAAGAGTTCACCTATTTGTCTGTGTTGTTTCAGATCCTGGGAGATGGGGCTTTGTCTGTCAAGGTGAACGTAAAGGCACGCGCCTTTTCGGCAGCGGCTAAAGAGAAGTTAGAAGCTGCTGGTTGCACACTGACTGCATTACCTGGTCGGAAGAAGTGGGTAAAACCATCGGTAGCGAAGAATCTCGCGCGTGCAGAGGAGTACTTTGCAAAGAAAAGAGCAACAGCAGCAGCCGGTGGTGGTGGTAGCGAGTGAGTATGCTTCTGCGCGAGCCACATCGCTGCTGATGCTCGTTCTTGACAAGATTCTTTTTCTTCTACAACCTGTTTTGAATATTTTTCTGAAATTTTTTGGTTCAAAGTTCTGCATTCAGCTATGTATATGAATGGATATGATACTGTTTGAACATGGTTTGTAAGGGCCTAATGACTTCAAAGGTTGACAAACTAACAATCATGAAACAGATAAGCCTGAAACCAAAACTATGTTTTTTATGCACCTAGTAAGCCAATGATCCATCTTCTAAGAGATGATTATGACCTGTTAAGCATTTGTGCTAATTGTGCGAGAGACACACGGAGGTGGATTTCCTTGGGTTCATTAACATAATTTGTCATTGAGAAACGTCATCTGTAACAAATTTCACTGCAGCTTAAGTAGTTCAGTGTGATAAGATAACAAAATTCATATTAACTGAGACTATTAGTACTATCAGCAACAAAATTTCATTCCTACGGTCAACATAAGAACCACCCGCTGAAACAACGAAAACTATTGTTACTGTGAAGGCATTCTCTTTATGTAATGATGATGTGAGATATTGTGAAGCCACAACATTTGCAAGGACAAACCAGAATTCTTTTCTTGCACTATTGTCTTCATGATCCTCATGATATAAATATGCTACAATGTTCTCCCTCTGACTTCAGCAAGTTACACTGCCTCGCAAGCACAAAAATAAGCACTCATTGATACCCCAACAGCCACCTGAACAGACCATGACATGAATTAACCGAATGCTTGCAGCCTCAAGAAACCATGAATTTTCCCGACTGGTTTGTGCTACGCTTACATTACTAACAAGAAAACTGACCTGTTGAACATTACAATGCATGCATGGTATTGGTTGGATCTACTTTTCAATTCCTTGTTGCAAATACTGAATCAAGTCATAGCCTGCAGTGGTCCACTTGTTGTAGGCATCGTTGCATGTCCTTATCATGAAGTTTGCAGCTTCGCGTTCACTCATCTCGGGGTGAAATCTCTTCCTCAGGTTTCCTATGGGGTCTCCCCTGCTGAAGCATGGTAGACCGCTGTCTACCATCAGAAGTACGGTCGTAATAATTCCATGCATATGCCGTCGTGCTGCAAGGTATCCTTTCACGCACAAGCTGAAATAATAAAAAATGACATAAATACTCAAACCTGAAATTTAGCAACTTCTGGCTAATGTAAAGAAGATATAGGAAACGTCTTGGTTGCCTCATTGATAAAAACATGGTAGAAGATGCGACAAGGAAATTAGCACTTCTGTGTCTGTTAAAAATTGATCGTTGGTCATGTGATTCTGCATGACTTCTGATACCCACTGACGGTGTCACATTTGTACTTCTTATTGATACGAAGATATTAAATTTCAACAAACCCTGACTGGAAAAGCAATTAGGGAGTTGCAATGTAAACCTTTGATTTTACAACAGTTGACAACTTATACTGTTTAAATGAAATCTAGCATGCATGACAACATAACTAATGGGAAGCATCTTCGACATGATCTACAAACTATGCCACCATAGTTAGTTTTACTGGACCTTCATGAATATGAAACTGTATAGCCAATGTTAGATTATACAGGTAGCAGGGTGAAGAGCATCTTCACACGAGAAAGAAGCATCCACATGATACAGAAATGCAACATAAGCACTTCATGTGATTGGCTCAATGCTATCAAAATGGGACAACATACAGAAGGTGCCATATAGAGAGAGATATGAAATATGATTTCCTGAATTCAATATGTTTTCATTTGTGATGACAAAGTCAGGGTGCATAGATCTTAAGTGCAAACTGAGTTTTTTCAGGTGATAGACCATCTAAAATGTTTATGCAGATATGGATTGCATGTAAGCAATTTATGCAAATTACCTGACAAACTGGCTCCAGGTATCACTCTTCATTGACCCAGAAGGGTCAAGCAGTTGAGTCATCTCATGACTCAGTTTGAACTGGGCACTTTCAAATCTCATATTGTTACCTGGCGACGTTTCTAATATAAACCCAAAATCTATGTGAACAAGCCTTCCCTTGCTGTAAATTACAATAAGTTACACTATCAGTACTTGCAATTACTCGTGGAAGAATTAATTTTTAAAGAGCATACTTGTCAAAGAGAAGATTGCCATTATGTCGATCCTTTGGTTGAAGTAGGAGGCTGGCAACAGCATAGCCAGCACTGCTGATCATAAACATTTCACGTGCAGCCTCAAAAGTGGGAGAACCTACAGGTCCATAATCTTGTTGAAAAATCTCATATAAACCACCATCAGTAGTCTCCCCCATTTGGTTTCTACTCCGTGTATTAGGAACAACCTGCATGATTTTTCGAAAAACTAAATTTTTAAGAGAAATCTACTATGGAGTGTGCCCTTGATATAAAATACTTGAAACAGCTTTAAAAGATGGTGTCAATTATCTTTGCAAACAAAATCATCTGATCAAATTAACTCCCAATACTTTCAGTTCCAGGTGTGAAGCATAGAGAACAATTCATATGACAGGATAGATGGCAAATTCTGAAGAAACAGGAGACTCTTACGGCACAGCTAAGGCATAGTTCAATGTTTTAAACATATTTCATCATAGCAAAAGCACTAACTTGTGCTGCTTAATCAAGAAACCGAACTACTAAAATTGAAGCTTTAACCATATGCAACAGATATCAGAACCCTAAATATAGTTCTTGGATTCTGCATATTTTTTTCATCAAGCTGATCCAATGTTTAGAAGATGGCAGCACATTCAACCTTAGGTTCTCCTACGGTATATCACCATTTGCTTCTATACTACTATTACGACTGGCCTAAATTAGTTGGAAGCAAACATATGGGAACTACAAAGATCAAACTGACCAAACCATATGACTCCTTGCAATAATATGTTACTGAGAATTAAAAAGTTCCAAGGAGAACATGAAAACTGAAGGAATAGCACAATCATCAAACAAATAGCTTTGAGGTAGGCAGTACTGCCTAGGAGCTTCAGCCAACCACCTTGGATGCTACATCTTCCAATATATTTTTGGCCGAACTGCATCAAGCATCTCGATCAGTGCCTAAGTGGCCATCTAGTAACATAATGTTGCATTTCGCTTGGATGACAAAACAGTCTCAAGGTCTGATAATATATCAATCTGAATGTCATAGGAATTCAGGTGACACTGATCATTGAAGCTTAATCCTATATCACTTGAGTTGAAATCTTTAGGCTTGGTAATGTAATCCTACATGTTGCAGTGATTTAAAAAGCGCTAGGCGCTAAAAGGCGTCAAGGTCTAAAATCGCCCGAGGCGTTAGGCGCTCGCCCAGGCGCTAGCCCGAGCGAAACGAGGCGCTAAAATATAAAAATATATAATATAATTAAAAATATAATTATTTAAATAAAAATATATTATTAAATTAAAAAAATTAGTAATATTAAAATTAAAATAATATATTATTAATTTAATAAATAAAAAAATTGTTATTAGTATACTGTTAACATAAAAAATCAAAATTTTTAAATAAAAAATTAATTTTTTAAATAAAAAAATCAATTTTTAAATAAAAAAAATCAATTTTTTTAATAAAAAATCAATTTTTAATAAAAATCAATTTTATTTTTTTAAGACAAGGAATATATAAGGCTCGATCGTCCCCGAGGCTCGTACGCCCCGAGGCTCATTTTTTAATAGGAAATTTTTTTAACGCGTCGCCTGGGAGTGACGTCGCCGTTGACATCTCATTGAAGCGACGGAGCGGCGGCGGCGGCATAAATGGCGAGCGATATCGTGACGGCGAACAACGGCGACGGTCACAAAGAAAGCAGGCGACGGAGAGTTGAAATCTTGGTTTAACCCGGCGCTTGCCCGGCGCCGGCAACGGCTAATGTAAAGTGAAGCGAGCGCTACAATCACTCGACATGTTGTAAACAAGGAATATAATCTGAAAAGTAGAATCATGAGCCATAAAAATTCTATGAACCCATAATTGAAACAAAGATCAAAATCGAGATGTATTTGTACTTAGCACATATAGATAATACTAACTATAAATGGAAATCCTACCTCAATTATGCCCCTCTCATAATCAGTTGGCAGAACACCATAAGGAAACAGATACAGGTTTATCCCAACTGCTTCAAATACATCCCTAAGCAAAGAAATCACTTGAAGTGCAAGAACATCTTGTCGGCAATCATCTCCAACCTACAATATTAGGGAATACTGTAAGCAATCAGCACTTGGTTGTATGTAATATACTATATTGTGCTATTAATATCAAAATAAAAGAAATGCAATGGGAGGATTTTAGCTAAGCCAATACTAAGTTTCAAAAGTACTAAAATGAGCTTAAATACATAATCTCCTGCAAAGTGTTGACTTGTGGCACTGGCAACAACAAGAAGCCACAATGTCCCAACTACATGGATTATTTCCCACTACTGAGCTCTGGTTAGGCAGCATCACCAATCAAAAACGTTCTAGCATAAGGGAGAAACAATAATATCCAGCACACTACATGTCAGTTGAGGTTTTGCCATCTGGCACAGGCTTTGTGACAGGACAATGGAGTGTCTGCATGCCCTCAGCACAGCACAGACCTGTTTGAATCCTGTGCCAAGACATACTGTCCAGCATGGATTGCCATGGACTGTCACAAAAAGCACACAAACCATGACCTCTCTAACCAAACTTCAGATCATAGATTATTGTACCAACAGAGTCCTTAATTCCCAAATTTAGCAACTGCAGTTTGATGACACATCAGTAAGAATATATGAGATGCAAATTAATAAAACAAAAGCATAACTACAAAATGCAACCAAAGAACAAAAAGAATTTTAGCTGACTCCAAGTACTTCATTTATGCACACAGATGAATATACATAGCATAGCAGCTGCATTCATGAGGTAGAGAACTTCAATGATAGATGTCACACTGAAATAGATATTTGGAAAACTATGCATTTCAAAGTTAGAACTTCATATTTATAGAGAGGTGGATTTTTTGTAACCCAAAATCATCACAAGATAGATGTTATTGCTTGATGATGGATGTGTGATATTTTAGCATGAATGTAGTTACACATACAAATGTAATAATCTAGTATACTCAAGAGAACAGATTGGTTAAAGAAACTAGTAAAACTTAAATATCAAACAAAGGCGTGTAAAGATGCACACATACAGCATATCCAGCCAAAAAAGAAAACTCTTAAGGAATAAATCAAAGTGCACAACACAAGCAATAACAGATTGTAAGGTAGGGTAAGATTAGAGACAAGATCTTTAACTTCACAATTTTTTTAGCACTTAAAACATGTCTTTGAAAACATGCCCCACTTAGTTTCAGTTCTTGATTTATATTTTATAGGCGAATATAACAAGGTTTTCTTATGCAACATTGCCACAAAAAAAATATAGTGCCAAAGTTCCACCTGTTGAAGTCCTGAACCATTTCTGGTATACTGACTTCTTAATCTAGAGGCACATATAAAATAAATGTCATGAGAGAAACCTGGAACCATACAAAAAATAATGGCTACAGTAGTTGCTGGAATCTAATTCAATCTCAAGCTCCAACAGGATTTGATCAAAGAGGCCAGCATACATAAAGTACAGAAAGAAAATTCAGTATTGAGGTTCTGCCAAGCTAACCTCAAGATCAAATTTAAGATCTAAATTAACTTTATTAGTCTTGAATGCGCATATTAAACTAAAACATGATTATAGTTAAGCACTGCATCTACAGTGAGGAACTTTAACTCTAAATCCAAATGGGTTTCTCTGACTGCCAAACAAGAAATAGGTTATGGCAGTAACTTACCTTAAAAATACAGGCCTGTGGCCTTACATCATTAGGATCCCCATCTTTATCAACAACATTAAATGTAATCATTATAGGAACTTTTGCTGCTGATTGAAGGGGAATCCCACTATCCAACTGAATGCCCCGAACAATTTTATTTGGAGCAGTAGGTAGATAGAGATCATCACCATCAATACTAATTTTCTCCAGCTCTCTGAAAAAATTACAAATGTAACCCGCTTATATGGTATTAAACTGAAACCACATCGGCATAAAAAATGACAAATACAATGCTATATAAGTGATACCTTCTGATACCAGCTCTGCGTTCCTCCTTTGGTAGTGGAAAGAGAACACCAGAAATAGATGTGACTTTCTCAAAAAAGTCAAACTCTCTCCGAAACATGTCAAGGGCCTCAGAGGTGAAACCATCAATAATTTTCTGTCTGACGACAGGAAGTATTGCTTGAAAGGAATTACTCTATACAGGATCACAAGAAAAGAAGCATGTAAACATACAAACTAAATATATGTAATTTACAACTCATTCTAATAAGGATTTACTCTATATAGGATCACAAGTTTATGAAAGCATAAACTTTTAGCAAAATAGAATGTTGAATCCAATCTTCACTTTAAAGTCCTGTCAACATGCTTTGACCCAGTATTTAAAAAAAAAAACAATAACAAATTTGCAAAAAGAAAAGGCATTGTTAATTTGCAACGCATCCAATGTTAGAAAACTGTGGGCTCAGTGAAAACAGGCTCACATATGACACAAGCCAAAATTTCAAAAAGCAACAGACGTCTGTGTCAGGTGAGCTCAAGTATGAGTGATGGTTGAGATCTGTGTCCAGGAGAAATGAGGGCCTTCATTACCATACATTGAGCCTTGAGGTGTAAGGACTTAAAACTAAAAAGCAAGACTTTAACTATAAAGTGTACCACCCTCGAGACCAGAATGTAGACCAAGTGATCTCATCAAGTCATTTTTCTTTTAATTTTCTAAGATTTTCTGTTTACAATTAACCCTGAAAGATATAATTCTTTTTGGCCTTCTCCAGTAAATTTTGTCAAAGTGGCCAGTTCATCCTGAATTTTTATTCTACTCTTCAATCTCATGGATCATGTTATTTGTTGGCATTTACTGAAACAAACCTTCCTAAGAAATTGTGTTATTGCATGAGAAGTACCTAAGAGATCTCATAATATATATGTGACATCTCAATCTTGCTTCATCTTTATAATTCAGTATGTATATAATGGATAAAATGTTATTTTACTAGCTAGGTAGGTTAGCAATCTACCATAATCCTTTTGGAAAGTATAAAAAATCACTTGCTTTCTGCTTTATAGAATGCAACCAAGGTCGCGGAAAGATAACCTACCTTGACCACATCAACATCTTTTCCAGATTCTTGCGAACATGACTCACCCTGTCATTTGAAATTTGGAGAGCTGACGTCAGAAAGACTTAATGAAACCCACAATATGATTTTGTAATTAAAAAATTAAGCTAATTGTTTGAGGAAACCGCAATTAGCTAGGCACAGATTAGTGTATAAAAAAACACAACAACAAAAATGGTTGCAAAATTAAGGTTAGAGGCAACACCTGAAGATGCCATATCAAGATATGAGCAAATATGTTACTTCTTTGAGTAGCTCGAAGCAAATAGCTTTCAACTAACCTCTGCAGAATTCAAGAGAATAACGTTAGTATAGAAACAAACAAATGGGGGATGAATGCACATAATAAAAACATAGGCAGACCTGTATTCTTAAACTACAAGGTGACTATTTATGACAGAAAATTCATGCCAAAACAAAAGGGAACCAGAGCAGAAATACTTTGCATGTAAGACACCCACCCCTTCATCATATCGTAGAGCTTGTACCAGCTGTGGCATGAAAAATGTCACACGTTCCGGTGGATAGGACTCTAGAACTCTCATGGCATAAGCCATCACACGTGGATGGCCCTTATATGGAGGACTGAAAAATTCAAGAGCCTGAGTGATGGAACAAGAAGCCCAGTGTGGTAATTGCTGCAGCAATACTGAGTTCTCTTCAATTGCCTTTGGAGTGACAAAAAATGGTAATGCTTCAGGTATAGTACGAATCTCTGATATGTGCACCTGTGAAGAAAAGACAGAGCAAAAGCCAGGAGAAATCAGCTCAACTATATTAAGAAATTAGGAAGCAAAAAAGTGAAGCAAAAGAAGTGATGGTTTGATCTGCAAGTACAACTCTTAGAAGAGTCAGCATAATAAAACAGGGACAAATGGTACAATCACAAAAGGACAAAATATAGGAACAAATTCTCTCTATCAGCTATGTAGTAACTACAAGAGAAAAAGAAAGAAATATAATCAATCAAAAAGTTGGGCATACAGAAAACATACTTGTACCAACTGAGTTACTTCAGACATCACATGTGAATTTGTAGGGAACCTCAATGTCAAGGAGAAAGCAATGCGAGGATCCACAGAAAATGCAGTTCTTACATGCTCAATCCATTTATCTGAGCCAATTTTAGGACGAGATATGTTATCTCTGTAGAAGCATTAGAAAAGATTTAGATTTTTTGTGTAACATTTGCTGCAGCACTAATGCATAAAGCAAAAACACATTTTACTGAGCAATACTTCATATTTAAGGGTTGCGCCCAGACTTCAAGCCTGTCACATTCATGCTGGCAAAGCATAAGAAGCAACTGCTTGCGCTTTTCTCGCCCGGTAGCATAGTTATCCATATGTCCCCATACAGGATGGGATAGTTCCGTCTGTAAATCATGCAGAGGAGACAATTAGACAAAAGAAAAGTCTCTACCACATTAACATGCACAAAACTCTTCAGAGTAAAGCAGCAACAGCATTAAACTTTACAAGTTTGAATGTTTGAAATCGAACATACCATATTCAATAATTCATTCTCACGTCCTCGTCCTTTCAATGATGAATCAGTTGCAATGCTATCCACGCATTCGTTCAAAAGATGATGAACAAATAATGAAACAGATTGCGCTTCACTTTGAGCAAAACTCTTACTATTTGTTTCATACCACTCAGGCCCATAAGCAAACCAGCTCAAGGATGCACTGGAATACACAAAATAATGTCACATGATTGCACCACACAGAACACATAACAAAATGGGTATAGCCAGATATGAGAATTTCTCTTCATGCTCAATAAATTAAATAATCTTGCTTGTGTATATTCATGACAAAAGAAAATAACATAATAACATAATATCTTAATGTTTAAAATATAGATAACTTTTCAAATAATCATAAAGATAGAGCCATAGAGGTGACAACGTGTTAAGCATCAAGATGTGCTGTCTCTAACAAGCATGATATCTCATGCTGGGTGGGTCTCAATCAAAGCAAACCAGAATCCTGCATTGGTACCAAAACTGCAAGTAATTGGCCACAGGCTTTTGAGCGAGAAATGGGCTCATCCAGCACCGAGGCCTCCTTGAGGAGGGTAACAAGGAATGTTCTTTGATATGTAGAGTATAAGCTATAAAGTTCGCATCATCTTTATTTTCTTAGGATTAAAATTAAACAACTGTTCCTCACAAATATAATTTCTTTAGTTTCTTGTACAATTTTCACGAGTCTAATCCTTTACTTACACAGAGCAAACTATAACTACAAGAGAAGTATACTGAAAAAGAACAACCAATTAACATTTTCGCAAACTGTTGGCCATCAGTATAAAAGGTTAATACAGAACTAATGTGAAATGATGCTAGGATCAATACTACTAACCGGAAAACCCTATCCTCCAACAATTGAAGGCCCATTTTGGAATTCTGCAAATTTTTCTGTGACTGGCATGAGCAGAACTTCAATCCAAGAAGCATTGCTGTGAAGAAGGTACCAGCAGCAGCAGGATGGTGAGAAAAATGTGAAGGAGATTTCATGGTCCCTTGCAACATTCGGCCTAGAAGCAGAAGTTGCTCCATACTGTCATGTCGAACAACCTAGCAACAACAAGATCAGTGCAACATATCTGAGATTTGTGGATGCTGAATATAAAGAATATCAAATACATAAGTGAAGCCATGTTTTGTTATGCAAAACAGCAAAAGTATATACCAACGACAAGAAAGTCTCTGGCAATATGACAAAACATGCTTTGTGATGCTCCATTAAAGTATTAATTTAAAGTGTCAGACACATTGCAAATGATATGGTTTCTTTGTTATAAGCTGAAGAACACAAAACTTTCAGTCATCATGGAGAGCAAGGTGGCTAGGTAATGGTCATGCAAATATAATAATAGACTCAACTACAACAAAATAGAAAAACAGAAAAATAAGAACACAAAAGGGAACTGATATTCAAACATATACCCAGATCCGCAAGGGATGCATTTCATGAGTGTATTGCACCAAGCAAAGCTATTGATAATTCATCAGCAAGTTAACTTCATTCTACAAACATCTGGAGAAAAGTTTACCTGAAAGCTACTACAACCATGAAACATAATGAAGACCAAGGATTTAAATAATGGGTTGGTACCGGTTTTACAATCCAGTACATACCAGTATAATGAGCCCAGTATTATCGAATAAATAAAAATTTAAAATGAATTGTATTGTATAGATAGCAGGCTAAACATGTTGTCACCGGCACTAGGTCGAACCAGTAGATATCAATCAGTATGCACCAATCTGATTGGTATTTAAATCCTTGATGACAACCCAAGATCAAAGGAGATAAGCTTGAATAGTCATAATAAAAAGGACATCAAGTATACATGCAGAAGAAGACTATATGATAGTGAGATTGGATCAATGGACATTGACATTTTAGGGTGGCTTACATAGAGCATAAGGAACTTTCCTTTTGGTTATTGATCAAATTTAGATAGTCTTTTCACTATCAAATTCTAACTACCCATTTGAAATCAAGTCACTTCAATTTAGTTCATCAAGAAAAAAATTGAAGGATGTAAATAAATTTGTTTGGGGGAATCTTGGAACAACTAGAATTGTCTACCTTATTTGTTCATGGGTGTAAACTTTAGGAGTGTAGCCTCTCAATTTAACCAAAATTGGAAGAACTCCAAGATATGATTTTCCTTTTAGCCAAACTAGTATCCATTATGTTAACATTCCACTTGGTTTATAAAAATAAAACACCATCCTCATTACTCTATTGTCAGGAGACTCAGGCCTACAAAGTTCTAGTAAAAATTACATAATGAACATCAAATCATCTTTCATTGACTTCAATAATGTTACACATTAATAACAAATAAACAGAATTTATATCACCTAATGCAATGTTGTTTATTATGCATGAAAATATAAATATATTTCTTGTTTAAAAAAAATATACTATTAGTTCATGGGGTATTTTGCAATGTCATAATCTGACAAATAGTAGCATCTTCTATTATGCTACATTAATTACCAATATTGCCCAAAAGAAGAAAGGAGACAAAGAAAAAAAGGAGATTAATCTTGGTCTTCATTAGAGACTCTAAGGAAAAGAAGAAAATACATCTTGGCCTTAGTTGAAGATTTCATCCCTATGGACAAAGAATTAACAAAAATGGAGGGAGAAGTAAGATTAGTTGTCAAACAGACACACACACGGAAAAAGATTATCCATTTGTCTTGATGTAATTGTATACTTTTCTTATTTTTGTATTTTTCTTTCCTGTTGTATGTGAAAAAGATTATCAATTTGTCTTGATGTAATTGTATACTTCTCTTATTTTTGTATGTTTCTTTCCTGTTGTATTTGTTGGGTTTATAGAAAGAGGGAAAAGGATTGTAACGAAAGATCAAAGACATTGAATGAACAAAAAATAATTTCCAACAACATATGCAAGTGGAATGAGACTATGTTTCTTTCCTTGATGGTGCGATTCTATCGTCCTTGTGAGAATTACTTCTTGAAACACGAGGTTAATAATTGTCCTTTTTTCTATCATCTTTCTCAATTATCATATTTCCTTTTCTCTATTCCCTTGCTCTTTCTCATTTGTCATGAACTTGGTATCAAAGCTCATCATACATTAGATTTGGTATCAGAATCAAGTAGTCCTATGCCAAGTTATATCAGAATTGTTCATTTAACCAAGATGTTTTATAGTCCTATGTCAAATTACATCAGAACTGTTGATTTAACCAAGATGTTTATAATTAAGGCTGATCAAAATTTCATCCAATTAAAGTCAATGAGTTCCTATTCAATAAAAGTATATGAGACACAACCTTTTTTTTTTGTTTGAATAAATTTTATTTGTTCAAAGGCTACTTTTGCAAATGTGTAAAGTTGCCAAATGGCAAATTACTTACCAAAATTGTTTAAGAGAACAAAACAAACATAAAAAAGGAAGAACATTAATCTTAGGCTTCAATAAAGATTCCAAGTAAAAAGAAAGAAGATATATCTTGAGCTTCCTTGAATATTTCAAGGGTGTATTAAAAATTTCTTCCTTTAAAGAAGTTTCATCATTATTGAAGAGACAGAAGGAAATCTACTGATCAAGTAGTTTCAAAGAATGTTCATAAGAAAATAAGAATATATCTTTCCAAAGAAGAGAACTGATGATTGATTTACCTTAATATGTACTTGGGAGTCTCTAATAAGATGGAAAGAGATAACAACTAAAGATCATAGAATGATTGAATATATATAAGTGTTTTCACATTATGTATGAGTGTTGTAAGACCATGTTTCTTGTCTCAATTATATGATTTCATCATCTATGTATGAGACGAATGGAGATGTGAAGTTTTTATCCCTAGGAGGTACTTCTTGAGACGGAGAGTGTAGTGGTTAGTTTTTTCCTATTATCATTCACAATCTTTATCTTTCCCTTCATCTATTCTCAAATAAAATAATACTCTCTCTGCTTGTCACGAACTTGTCCGACATCAAGTGTGGCATCAGAGCTAAGTTGTCCTACATCAGTCTCAGAATCAAAACTAAATACCCACATGTGAGCATTCTATTATCTACACTATCATAGAGGATGCTAAAGAAGAGAACTGACGAATAGCCACAAACTCAATCCTAACCTCAAAACGGTCAATGAAGAAACCAAGCCAGAGCCTATGCGCAATTAGCCCTTCTACGGGATCTTTTTCTTCTGGTGCTTCAGGCTCACCAGGAACAAGATGTGGCCTCAATTTTGCAGCAGGACCAGAATTTCTCATCTCTGATGCAAACAATCCACGTTTTGTATCTATTGTCCACAGCCAGGCATCAACAAGCTCTGCAAGGACAAGAGATCCCAGTGAAGGTGCAGCAGAAACCAGCCATGTCCAGATAAATACTCCAGTCTCCATCGCATCTGGAGTAGAGATGTAAGCAGGACACCAGCAAAGAAGCCGTAATAGTTGTGAAAATCCTTCCATGTTCAATTTAGACTCAGAATCCTGATCATCATCTCAATCCATAACAATAAGTGCCAGAGGCAGTGTAATGACAAAACACAGTATTAGCAAAAAGAACTTCAAAAGGAAATTCAAAGGTTTACCAAGTGTGACAGAAGTAATGCAGTTGCCTGAGAGCATGTTTCACGAAATAATGTCTTATCCATCACTATTCCTTTCTCAGCAGTACCAACAAATTGCTGAAGCAGATGAACAAACTTCGAAAGAAGAATGTCACTGAATGATTCCTTTTTAAGATTTAATTGTGGAGAGGGTAACCCTACATTCATGGGTTGACCAAGACCAAGTCCCAGACTTCCTGGAGACATGCCCATCTGAAAACCCCCAATACTCTCATATAGCCTTCTCATACCAGCAATCTCCCCAGCATGGTTGCACTTAACTGTCGCACTCACAACAGCAGTTGAAAGAACTTCCAGAATAAAACCATCTGATACTTCCTTTTTGGCTCCTGATGCTGCTGCTGCAGAATATATAACAGCTGGAGTATTTGCCGTCCTAATGCCAGTCCAAGAATCGTTCTTCCCTGTACAGATACGTATTTCAGACAAAAGGGAAACCACATCTGATGCGTGTTGTGTCCTCTGCAAAGCATTCGGCTTGCATAGGTTTTCCTAGCATTGTAATGTCAAACATCAGAATGTGTAATCGAACACTATATAAGAGTTCTTATGGAGCAACTAGATTCAAAAAGCATAACAACCCTAGTGTGCCAAAGAAATTTCTCATTATAATTTGTGTGATATGCAAACATTAATGTCAATAAAATGTCTCATTATATGTATATGTGTATTAGTAACTTAAGAAGAACATAGTGAAGCCTCTCCTGCATTCTGGTCCAAAAATGTTTCACAAATAAAAAGCATTCAATGTGATGCAATTGTTGTGATGCACCAGGGAACTATATAGGCTTAATCATCCAATCAGAACAGAGAAAAGTTCCATTTGGAGCATCAAATTTTATAGTCTTTTGTTATGGCAGACCAATTATGTTGCCTAAGAGGTTTCAAACAGACATCAAAATAGCATTTTAGGCCTCAATAAGTTGACATTGCACAATGGGAAACCAAAACTGTTTTAGTTCAGGGTTATTCTATCAGAAGATGAATGGAGACAGGTTAGATCATTGCTAAATGGTTCTAGTGAAATTTGACTTTCCAATGCAGGCTAACACCAATTTCATTTCATGCAAGAACTCTGCTCAATACTATGAAAAGCATCTATGGACTGACAACCCCTTCATGCTTAACTAATCCTCCCATAATAGACATTATGTATTCTTTCATTTATTAAGTCTACACATGGGAGAATCCAAACCAACCCAAATAATACAAATTCATCCAATCTACCAGTCTAGAATCATCATCAGTATGTTGACAACCTTAATTAGCACAATACTGATTTTTTAAATGGCATAAATTCAGTTAAATATTTCATAAATCATCAAATGAAAAGAAAGAAGAAAAAAAAGTGAGAATAGAAATGAAAGAGAAGAAGATAAGGCCAAGCAACTTTGTTTTTTTTTTTTTCCTTTCATCACAAGAACATTCATAAGCCTCTTTTTCTCAGGCAAGGACCCTTCAATATAGAAGACACTGTGGAAAAAATATTTGAGTCCAGAAAAGGAAACAGGGTGGTGAAACAAGGCTTTCAAAATAACCTAGCTGTCAACTGTTTCATCACATTTTCATTGTGATCCCATCCCTACAAAAGTGACAAATTTGGTCGAGACTAGATGTCCAGCACAAGAATAAATCAAACTACAAGCAAACTTGTATACAACAAATAACAACAACAACAACAACAACAAGGCCATAAAATCCCAACTTGGATAACAGTAAACTTGGATGACACGATAATAATATATCCTATATCATGTAAGCAAAGAAATTTGCTTCTCCATGGTCCAGCATATGAATATATTGGCATCAAACTGCCAATATATGCAGGTTCCTCTTAGTTAGAAAACAGAGTATATATTTTGAATCATTACACCTTCCAATTAAATGTAGTAATAAAAATCTTGGATATAAATATATAATAATGAGCCAAAAAATTTGTTACTGGTGGACCTAGTTGAAAGCATCCGTAGATTATGTTAAGCATCTATACTTTGAAGTTTGGGCCAAAAAAATCAGCCATACCAACATGAATTCTGATACAACCTAATATGATGTATAGAAAGATCAGACCACGCTAGCACCTGTGTGGTAAGACATTTAACAGACACCTGACCAAGGACTAAATCTCAAGTCTACCAATATTGATTGGTGGTCGGACATGTATGATATTGATATTACATTTACTGGTTGTTGGTATGAATTAGTACTGGTTGACATCAGCTGGACCATTAGAAGCAAAGAGAGAGAGAAGAGGAGGTCAGGTAATCATATCATGACCCATCGGGATAGAATAACTATCCCATTTCCTTAATGGACATGAACCACTGGCCCAAAATGTTTTAGTTCAAGTTAACACCTCATAAACCAGTCCAATGTTTCTGCAACATTTGATATAGGTATAAATCAGGATATTACCATCACTCTCATTTAAGACTTGACGTCCTCATCAAAAACCCTAATGTAGTGCATGTGAATCTCCGCCTATTGGTGGTGGCTCCACACAATGTCCTAACACCCCATCCACAGGTATTATTTGTCACAACCCAACCGATGGGATAATTTGACTAGTCTTAACCATAGATATAAAATATTTAAATCCAAGTTAATAGTAGAAGACTCATCTATCTCTGTGTGGACTCAACTTCGCTCTCATATTTAATGTGGAACAAAACCAAAGAATTACACATCAGGCGATGAACGAGAGGCCATAACGAGACAACAAGAAACAATGGAGTGAAGCAAGAGGAGGTAGAGAGACAGCAACTTGGTGTGAAGAAATAGAGAAATATAAGAAAAGAAGTAAAAAGAATGGAGTTGATGGTGGATACCAATAACAACTAGCTTACTATCCAATAAGTCCGATGTGGAACAAAGGAAGAGATGACGCCGATAATGCGGCAGGGTGGAGGCAAAAGTGGCGTTACAGTGGGGAGTAGGAGGGGAAAAATAGTGGAAGAAAAAAAAGAGAGTAGAGAAAAAAAAAAAACAAAAAAGAAAGAAGAAATTTAAAAAAATGATACAGAGAATTGTTAAAAAGTAAAACATGGTCTGGTAAACCCAGTAAAATGATTTTACAAGGCAGTAAAGCCCATATTGAACCAATCATAAGAAATTATCTAGTCCTCATCTTGGCTGAATTGTCAAACTGGTAAATACCAGTAAATACCAATAAATATCGACTGTACCATCAAATGTTCGAATGGTATTTAAAACTTGGTTATTAGTCTACAAAAACATAAATCTCATCATAAAACTCATAAAGTAGAATTCAACTCTAACTGAAGAAGCTTCTTTTTTTTTTCAACCACAATTGACATAAATGCATTAAGATCCTAATCATGCAAGTACAGCTTATTTATTCCTCGAGCAAACCTGTAGAAGACCCTGTGTAGTGCATGGAGCATAAGAAAGAGCAGTAGTGATCCATTCTCGTGCAATTTTTTGGTATAAAGAGCGAATTGTGGCAAGCCAAGCAGGATCATGTACTTGAATAGATGGTAATTCATTATGACCTGAAAAAAGAAGTGAATCCAAGCACAAAGAGTTCCATAATACCTGCAGGCAATACAACCAGTTTTTACAACAAAATAACTTAAAGATCGCAAGAAACGCATGAGAATTATCCAGCCAACATAAAGGGAGAACTAACCTGTGGAAACTTTTCTCTCAGCTGAGTTAACAAATTAACACTAATATCACGGACGTGTTCATCCCTTTGTGACAAATTCTTTATGAGATAGCACGCATGAGCAGAAAGAACTGATTCCCTTATTTCAGCTTCTTGTCCTATATCAGATATTTTTTCCTCCTAGATAATCAATAAAGCTAATTACTATACAAGAAGTTGCCACAATTCAATCCCAATAAAAAAAAACAAGAGTGGCAGCAATTATAATTAATAGAATGCAACAATCAGATGATACACTTGAATTAGATTAAGATATTGTCAGTTGTCACAGGCCCAAAGAGTTGACACGAAAGTTAGCAATTTATTACTTGATTCTTTACAAGATGTCAAGCTTATAATTCCTTTTATTTGTGATATAAGATTTAAGTAGTTGAAAAATGAACAGCTGGTTATTAATGATCTGAGAAAATCAAATCACATAAAATTGGTGACTAAGGCTTGCCTCACTCTCACCTTCTTGTTGTTAAAGTCTAATAAAATGCGTCTTATTGGTGACAGACATATTAGACTCAGATTATCATCTGGTTGCGTAGCCTGATATGGTTATTAATGACCCGCGAAAATCAAATCACATAAAATTGGTGATTGTGATTAAGGCTTGCCTCACTCTCACCATCTAGTTGTCAAAAGTCTCATAAAATCTCTTATTGGTGACAGACATATTGACTCAGATTATCATCTGGTTGCATAGCCTGATATCTTTTTTTTTCTTGTCCTTCAAATTTCTTCTTTAGCTCCTTTCCTCATCCAAAAAACCATGTATATATTTAGTAACAGCTTTTTTCTCCTTAAGCAGAACATCTCAAATTTGTGCAGAAATGAAAACTTCTCTCCTTCTGAAATAGCTCTCATGTGCCATTTTTCATCTATAGTAAATGTTCTGGGTTGAGAGTAGTCTTGGTAGACACATCAAATGAGCACAAGGTAGAGGTGGAAACCAAAATTAACTAAGCAGCTAACAGTGCAGGCCTAGAGAATAATGATGACAATGCTGAAAAAATATGTAAATAAAGAGTTGGGTAGAGAAAACATAATAGAGAACTCCCCTACAGTGTAGCTTTGTTAATGATTATTGGAAAGAGAATCATGAAATTATAGCAAAGAGGCACCCCAATCATGAAATTATATACATGATCACCTAGATCAGACAGCAGAAACCTCACCATGCACCAAGACTCGGCCACAGATCACGATATTAATAAAGATGTCTTAGTTCCATACTAAAAATATTTTAAATATCCTTCCAACATCTAAAAATTAAAAACCTTCTGCAGCCTATTCCTTGCAAAGAAATCATATTGATGCTTTAACAGTTGCAAACACTGAGCCATTTTGATGTCTGCACATATGAGCAACTTAATATTTAAGTGTAACAGTTCAATTATGCATATATGAGAACTTGAATAATCAAGTGTAACAGTTCAAGTAGGCCTATGTAAAACTTGTTAATGGTGTATCAGTTTACTTTCTATTTCCTTGATAACCTGATAACCAAAGCTAGCATCTAATTTCACTCATTTCTTGAATAACATTTTAATTCCTTTCAGCCTTTTTGGTTTGGCCAAAAAACACCATAAATAATACGTAGTCCAAAGATTTTTTATTTTATTATCCATAAAGATCACCATAAAATAATATTTTGCCTTAACTAATATATTCAAGAACTCCCACTTTCTCTCGATAACAGGTCAAAGCATCAAACAACAATCTTATAAAACCGAATGGGGATTAAATGCAAAACATTCATGCTCAGAACAATTTAAGTGCCTGCATGGTGGAGATCAACCGTTTGCTGTTTTTCTTAACAGTATGAGTTCAAATAAACAAGGATCATTGCAATTATCACCTACCAGAAGAGCAGCTTTTTTCTGACCATTTTAAGAAAGAGCATATAAATATCCTCCTTGACATTAGATGTAAAATTTATCAGAACAGGCAAATAGATAAATAAATGCATCAATAAAATACTTAGCAAACTTAAAAATTTAAGCAGTAATTCAGATGTGTGTTTATGTACATGTCTAATCTGGCAAAAACAAGACAGTATAATGATTGATATATGGGCACATATAAAAAAATAAGTTTAAAAAGATCATATGTTAGACAAATGCAAGAGTTAGAACATACATCACAAAAATAACTAAATAAGCATACTTTGATGAAATTACTTGATTTAGAATGTTGTGAAAATGCAATAATACATCAGAAATTGTTTGTTTATCGTCATTTCATTTGATTGTTAAAACCTATCCAAAATGTTTTCTGGGAATCTCGTATTCATCTTATTGACACATCTGACACGATTCATACGGATGAATAATAGAAACCATATACCACATACAATAAACTAGAGAGATGCCTGGTCAACATCCATAGTTGAGTAACAACCAGAATAAAATAAATGTATGATGTAAAAGTTTTCAAGTAAAAAAAGATGAAGCACCATATAAAAAGTAAAGTGCATATTTTAAAAAGCATCAAAAGCTTACCAGCCATGATACTGCTGCTTCGAAAGCCCTATGCACGATTGCAGTCAAGCATTGAAACACGGCAGGCATCAAGTTTGGAGTAAGTAGATACTCAAACACACAACTGAACGCACTTTTTGATGTAGTTGAAGAGGGGTCAGCAGAGAGTAAGCCACCATTGCAACTAAACCGTATTATCTCCAAAAAAGCTACTGCAAGAAGATATGTTGCCTTAACACCTGTTGTTCAAATAAAAATTCAAACAATATTAGTATAGATTGTTCTCTTCTCCTAACTAGATGAATCTAATTTTTACTAAGCCAATCATAGCCAGAACAGCACTTTGAATCAGATCCTATGAGATGCAAAGATTAAAAAAAAGAAGTAAAGCAAAATAGGACGTCTTTTTAACAAAGAGTTCATTTGAACCTGAAATTGTGCTCATCGCTGCTACCTCAACTCGTCCTCCTAATGCAGCAGAAAGAGCAGCTCTCTGAGAAACAGCAGCTTTCTCGTTACCACTGCCACGACGACTTCCAGGGTTGTGAAGTGCATTTAGTTCCAATTCATCTTCGAGCCATTTCACTGAACTAACAACCTATCACAAACATGTCCATTGCCATAATACAGAACCATTATCCATAAATATTCAAATAACAATTGTTAGCATCATTAATTAGCAATCTAGTTAACAAAAGATGATTCAGATTTTAAGACTTTTGTCGCTGCAAAAACAAACTCTTGATCCTACAAAAAAGCAGTTGCAAACCTTAAAACATGAAAGAGCTGATATGGAAGAAAAGTTATCGATTATACAAGGACAACAAAAAAGGCAGCTTGCAAGCATCACACAAGTTTGTTTCAAAGAGTAAAAGATGGATGTTGCATGTATACTCAAAAAACTTAGCATGTCGTATGTGAAAAAGCAGTATCTGAATGCAAGAACTGAAAAATGGTTTCATTAAATGTATTTGATATGGTATAACAACTGATGTAAGATGAAGATATTCCGCAGCAGTGTTATGATACTTTTATTAGCTTACCAGAGGTGGTGTTCCTTTTGCAATGCGTCGGACAGCCACAGACCATTCCTCATTCCACATGTATGGCCCAGCTACAGCTTGAAGAGGTATGGTGCTAACACTTCCTACAGTATTTAACGATGTTGATACTGGCTTTGTTTGGATCTGATTTTGTTGAATTGGAGGTGCTAAGCCAAACAAAACAATATAGAACCATAGGTTTCGAAATAGCTTTAATAGAGAAGGCTCGACATTGGCTGCAGGATCAAAGTCAGAGCAGATTTCTGCAACTGCAGGTAGTAACGGCCCTAAGAAATCGGCACCACTCCTACAAAATCAAAAGCATCACACTGAGAATAACAAAAGAGAGAAACATAAAAAGAACTCCTTGAGCTTTAGATAACCAAAACTCCAAATGTTCCAAAGGTTGCTATGATCCAAGACTGAGCACACAGCTAACAGTGCTTGACATTTTCTGTGTCCTCCATATTGGGCAGCAGGGGCAACATCCACAATCAGGTGGCTGCCCATACATCAAGCCCCTGAAAAGATTGGTGCATAGGCTTGGCTACCTACACGAAGTGTAACAAAATTGACACAAAGACCTGTCACCCATCAAAACCCTACCTTCCACTTTGCGATTCAGCAGCTAGTCCCACATCAGAGCATAAAGATAATAGCCTATGGCGGTAGTCAGACCTTAGTTTTGAGCCAGTAAGACGAGAGGCAACCAGAAGAAACCCTGCAGGAAGTGTCTAGAATATAGTTGAAGCAGTTAGCAAACAATGACAAATTAGATGTTTGTGAAGTAGCACATAATATGGAGTCCAAAGAAACAACAAAACAGACCTCTACTCGCTCCGTAGTGGCTTCCGAGGGCAGTGTTTTGTCTTCTGCCAATCCAATATTCTTGAGTTTATCCAAATAGCTTCTAGTCATTAAAACTACCGTCTCACGATAGGACTTCTCAAAACCCAAACAAGCTATGCGAGATACCGCATCTAATAGCTGAAATATTTGTGAAAACCATTTAAACAAGATTGCCACACTATGGATAACAGCAGTTACATCAGAAGAAATCAAAACGATAAAACTAAAACTACACGAAAGCCCAACAAGATACACAGTTTAACACTAAACACTAGCATATACATTCGTAGGAGACAAGGTTTCATACTCGGAGACGTAATAAACTTGGAGTGGAAGCATCTCCCTCTTCAAGACTCTCAATGAAGAGGGGCAAAATCATGTCTACGATTTCCCACTTATTCACTGACGAGCTCAAGTTAGCAAGGAGACATATGACATTCAGCTGGACAACGGGAACAGCCTGTTTTTCTTTCCCATCCTGCAACAGAAAATAGGCTGATCCAGTTATATACAAAAACAACTCTATTGAACTTCCTAAGGGTTGTTAGAAGCAGAACCGCTTTGTCTAGGAAGGAACGGTTTTACATACCTGTTCCTCATAGTCATTCCTTTCACGAATGCATGAAGCTAGACCCATGATAAAAGTGTCAACAAGAGCCCTATCTTTGCTCCATCCAAACTCAATTATTTCACAACATAGCTTTGTGACAGTCTCAAACATAGTTCCCTGATTGTTTCCTGACGTATCAGCCTGTTCCAAGGAGCAAACACCAAAAGCTAATGATATCTGTTCATAACATGATGTGGGTTAAGAAGAGCAATATCCATATCCAATAAAAGCCAGAAGCAGACCTGAGCACAGGTGGTCAGGACAAGTGGCTTGAGGGGAATGAGCAACACTCTCAACAGCTGGCCCCCACGAGACACGGCTATTTGGCTAATTCCACTGAGTAATGTGCTGAACAGCTCCTCACATTTTTTCAATTTTCGCCATAAAGAGACTACGCAAGCTTCTGCAGCATCCAGGAGTAAGGCAAGTGTTCGACGCAATAGATCTTTGGAAGATTTCCCATCTGAATCTACAGAGATGAGGCTCTTAATCTGCACTACTATTGCTGCTTGACAACAGGACAACTTTGTATTTATTCTAACTTTCAGTTGTGGACCCTGTTCTCTCCAGTCACGTTTTCGAACCTGGAAGTGGATAACCAACAAGGAGCTTTAGTCATCCTAACCAAAAAAAAAAAAACAGTCGTACACACATCACAGTCCAGTAATTCGGATCAGAAAAACGATAGAGTATTAAATTCTTGCAACATTAGAAATTCTCTTTTGACTTTAGGCGAGCTAAGATTCTAGTACAGATTTGGTCAAGTTTAAACATCATTTTAAATTCATGCTGCCCCCCTTTTTTAGATGAGGCTCTTAATCTGCACTACTATTGCTGCTTGACAACAGGACAACTTTGTATTTATTCTAACTTTCAGTTGTGGACCCTGTTCTCTCCAGTCACGTTTTCGAACCTGGAAGTGGATAACCAACAAGGAGCTTTAGTCATCCTAACCAAACAAAAAACAGTCGTCCACACATCACAGTCCAGTAATTCGGATCAGAAAAACGATAGAGTATTAAATTCTTGCAACATTAGAAATTCTCTTTTGACTTTAGGCGAGCTAAGATTCTAGTACAGATTTGGTCAAGTTTAAACATCATTTTAAATTCATGCTGCCCCCCTTTTTTAGACAAAACATTTCACTCTAATACTAATTGTGGTCAGGAAAGATGACACAATTCGAAGAAAGTAATTTCAGAACAAAACCTGAATAAGCAGCATAAATAAGGACCCTCATGAGTTATAGATGGAAGAGTATAAGAGTGTGTTTATTGTGATTAAACAAAAAAGGAAAAGAGGTACAAGCTAACCTTTAGAAATGCTGGCAAAGACTTGATATGTTTCGTGGCCACCTTTCTAACCTGCTCTAGATGCTCGGCGTTGATCGCCCCGTTTCTATCCATCATGTGTCCAAATAATCTGAATGCGATCTCCTGCTTCTCTAACCTGTCCGCGGTCTCCTCCTCAAAAACCACCATGTCCTGCCTCACCACTCCCGGCCCCTCATTGGATATTAATTGATCTGCACCGCTCCCTGCAATGCCACCCGAGCTCCCATTCCCCATAGGAGTCACAGAGGAGACCTCGCTCGCAGCGTCGTCAGCGGTCTCCCGATCTTCATCTTTAGTCTTCCCCTTAGACGGGGTGCTCTGCACCGAGGAGCTCCACGACGACGAGTTCTCGGAGAGTGAGGAAACAGATGTAGCCTCGTCGGCCCCGCGGGAGGCGAATTGGTCGAGGAGGCATCCGACGAGCCGCTCAGTCTCGGCGGGACCGATAGGGGGGCAGCTCCTGGAGATGGCGACGAGGAAGGTGCGGGCGATGGCTGGGTCTCCGTCGCCGCCACCGCTGAGGATGGAGACAACGGCGACGACGGTTCCACCAAAGAAGGCGGAGAGGTCGGGTGAGAGGTCGGCAGCCTGGGCGGTGTACCGGAGGAGGTCGGAGAAGAAGAGGGAGATCTGATCGAAGGAGAAGGCCTGGGGCCAGAAGGAGGGGCGGAAAGCGACGGACGGGGCGACGCGGAGGAAGTCGAGGAGGGGAGCACGGGCAGAGGCGGGGGCGTTGGGGCACCGTGAGAGGAGACGGGCGAGGGCGACGAGGGCGTGGAGCTGGGAGCGAGAGACGCGAGGAGGGACTGCGGAGGCACCGCTGGGAGTGGACCGGTTGAGGGAAGGAGGGCAGCGGGAACAGATCCAAGAAAGCTTGTCGGCGAAGAGGTCAGGGTTCTGCGCCACGAGGTCGCAGAGCTCCGCGAGGGCTTCCATGGCGAAATGTGGGACGGAAGAGAAGGGCCGGGAATCAAACCTCCTCCCCTTCCTTTATATTTGCTTACGGGCGATGAGGAAGCGGAGGTGGAGGAGAAGGCGGAAGGGGGGATCGATCGCCATTCTTAGGATCCCTTCTTTCTCGACATTGTCCGTGCGATGAGAAAACAAGGGTGCTTTTAAACCCCGCTCCGTCATATCCGGTGTCAGGGACACGCGTCGCGCTGTGAACGGGAGTAACGGGTTTATTTGCTATGTGATTTTTAGTGGATCCGGGCCTGGACCTTTTCTCTCTTTCTCGCTGAGCGTTTACGTTGAAGTCGTTTTGAGAAGCGAGTCGTGGCGAAGAATAAACCAGCGGAAGGGGTGAACGGACGTTAAGAACCAAGCTATTAGTTTGCTTGACAAGAGTTCATATAATCCTTTAATGGAAAACTATATATATACTTCTATTTATTCTTCTACATATATTTCTATAAAACCCAAAAACTTGTAAATATTTCCCCTATAGTTAATCTCTTTAGTCGAATGTAATTTAGTTGTTGATGTAAATTTCTATAAAACCCAAAATGTTTAATTTCTAGTTGACATCATATTATTTATAATTAATTTTTTTTTAAGGATTTAACTCATGGTAGTATTTAAATTCTAATTGGCATAAAAAAAAGTATAATTTTTTTCTATATTTTGAATGGCAAATGTTGCCATTCTCCCCTCAAAGTTTAGTGGTAGAGATGACGTTTGATTTCTGAACTTGTTATCAATAGTTAATGTATTAACTATTTGACCTCTCTCGAAAGTTTATCGAATGGTGATTCCATGAATAAGAAAAACAAAATGTTAATGGATCGCGTACTCATTTCTTAGATTTTTCTTCTTTGAGTTCTCGAATTTTTTTGCATCAGAATAATACTAATAATAATGACGATGATAAGAAGGGTGTCGTTGAATCGAGTCAACTTTCAATTCAACTCGAAAAATGAGAGTATCGAACTTTCATATCTAAATGTGACCCGGCTAATGTGTAGCCTCACCTAATCCACCACATGACCGATCCAACGAGCAGATCGAGTCAAACCATATCAAGAATGATAGCTTGATTAATCCTCTCCAGCACAGCTGCAAATTTTCATGCGGCATGATCTGATGAATCCAATAATGGCATGATAATCCAAACGCGACATATTTAATACATTAAATTAGATTAATAATCGAGCCATGTTTTAAAACCTTAGTCCAATTCATTTCTGATGATGCTAATCTCACCAACTAAGCATATTAACAGTACATACGTTATCATTATGTCATCTGGTGTGGAATGCCGATTTTACACTCATAGGAAGAAATATTTTAAAAAAAAAGGGGAGAAAAATAACTATAATTATATGTGTTTCTTAATTGAATCAAACGATATCAATGATATATAATTATAATCATACTATATTCTCTCCTAATGAAAGAATCAAAATGGTTGTTTTGATTCTATCTAGGAGGTCCTTCATATTTTGATTAAATTTAAATTAATTGTTGCTCGACCTAATCACTGACCCTATAAATCACATTATTGTTTTTTATATTTACACTAACTAATTCATTAGAGATGTGCCTTTGTTTCCCCCACCACTCTTTGTCGTGACTTTCTAAAACAAGAAGTTCTTGCTTGCTCAAATGACATGGAACTCTTTGCAGTATCTTATGGCTTTCTTCAAGAAATGTCAAAGCCTCCCCGTTATCTCGACCCTAATCTTATTGTTTCGGTTTTATAACATGTTCTTTAGAAGTTCAATATATTTTCTATTTACTTTGGCTAAAAATTCATGGCTTCAACCTCTAGAAGGGATCAAAACAATATATTTTTTTATTTATTTGATGAGAGAATGATCAATAAACCTGAGGTTACACAAGTTGGAGGAGGAGGAAGAGTCGGAAGACATTCGAGTCTTGGTTAAAAACTGGAATTTAAAGAAGTTCAAAGGCAAAAAGTCTAAATGCTCAGAATCGATTGAAGGTTGAGGCAACAAATAAGACTAACTCACTTTTATATGAGCCAAAGGCAATTCTAGAGTTAACATGAGTAATCATTTGACTGCTCATCGATTAGAGTAGTAGGTGCTACAATATTATTAGAACGAACAAGAGTTATATAGATCATTAATATGATCTTTCAAAATCCAAATAACTTGAGTAAATGACATGTAAATGCATGCAGAGGTGCCACATAAGAAGGGTAAGGCTATCATTGTGAGACCTCATGAATCAAATCTAGACAATTATCACATAATGATCAAAACGAGATGCTTATGAGCAAAAAAACACGACGATGACATCTCATTTATATAGACAAAATGTGCAAGGAAAACTACCATCTTGATCAATGAATCACTCAAGCCTAGAGTTAAGCCCAATAGCATGATTAACATGACTTCAAGTATTTTCTACAATGATAGTATGATTAATATGACTTAAATTACTTTTTAACATGATAATATAATCAATACAACTTAAAACACTCTCTACTATGATAACAGACACCACTATCTATAATAATAATATGATCGATATGACTTAAAATGCTCTCTATAACGATAGCACGATCGACACAGTTTGAAGCATAATAAATGCTCTCTACAAATATATCACGACCAAAATAACCCAAAACATTCTACATAATGATGATAGATAATGCAATTTGAAATGTTTTTCTCGACTTTGTTAATATTGGTAGGTTACTAAAAGGGGTGGTGCTTAAACAATAAGAAAATAATAAATTGATCAATATCTTAATATTATATGATCAATACCGCATGGGCGAGGGGGCCCAAATAATAAGAAAATAATAAATTGGTCAACATCTTAATATTATATGATCGACACCTTGATACTATATTTAAGTATTTTCACCATATGTGACTAATAAAATGATGCTTTCGATATTAATATACTTAAATAAGTATAACAATCATAGAGCTACACAATAAAAGGCCCATGTGCCTTCCAAAACATAGAGCAATTCTCATTCGATTTTATTTTTATTTTTATAGCTCTCAATATTTTGTCAACACCTTAACTCTTAAGTTAGCATAATCTTAAGTCTTATCGAGCATGCCCCTGATATAATTTTATATTATCAAATAATAAAATGATCAACACTTTAATATTATATGACCCAAATAATATGCAAATAATAAATTAGTCAACAACTTAATATTATAAAAATAATAATAAGTATTTTTCCCATATGTGACTAACAAAATGATGATGCCCAATATTAATACATGTAAATGAGTATAACAATCATAGAGCCACATAATAAAAGGCCTATGTGCCTTCCAAAATATAGAACAATTTGTCGACACTTTAACTCTTAAGTTAACATAATCAAATGAGTCTTATCAAGCATGCCCTTGATATAATTTTACAGTATTAAATAGCTTCTGGATTAAACTGCTTCCGACACCAATAGAAAAAAAACACGAAACAAGATCTTGATTGACTTTGAATCAATATTTATCTTCGATAATCAAATTTTAACTTAACAATACTGTAGAGAAAATTGCTTGATATTCAATAAATAAGAGAAAAACTATATATACTAAATTGAGATTAAGAGAAGAAAATAATATTATAGAGAGTAAGAGAAAGGAGAGAATTTGGATGATTCATTTTAAATGAAATACATGGTAAAAATAGAATGGGAAGGTGAATTCTAAGAGGTCGAGATGGATACGATAAGATGGAGAAATTAAATATAAAGTTTGAAAATAATGTATTAATTTATTATATTTTAATAACATATTTCGTAATGCTGAAACTACAACTGTTAAGCAAATCATATGTATTATTTATCATTGGATATCACCGTATAAGGAAGTGTAAAACTATAGGAGGGTAAATTTGAAAAAAAAAATGATAAATTTAAGGGCATTCGTGTCAGTCTATTTGAGATTTTCATACTATCGGGTCCCGGACCCGAAACCGAATCGGAACTAGATCCGTTTGTTTCCCAAGCCTGGTCGGCGGGACACGATCGCCTGCGATGGCGGTCTGCTGGCCGGGGCATCAAACTCGGTCCCCGACCAACCTGGCCGGATTCCTGAACTCGGTTCGCGTCCCTTCACGCAACAGCAGCAGAAACCTACCCCGCCGACCACCCTTTCCGCGTCATGAAAGAAACTGGCAAACTGACCGACTCACTGCATCTTGTCTTCAAACTGTCTGTTGGAGAGACCGCGGCTTGGTTTAGCGCTGGAGGGTTTCGAAGAGGAAGAGGGAGAGAAGGAGGAGGAGGATGGGGTCCAGGACGGGTCTGGTCGAGGAGCTGATCGAGAGGAACTGCGGTGTCGCCGTAATCGACGGAGGCCTGGCGACGCAGCTGGAGGCGCTTGGCGCCGACATCAACGATCCCCTCTGGAGCGCCCGCTGTCTCATCTCAGATCCCCACCTCATCAAACAGGTGATGCATCGCTTATTTCTTATGCACCGGATTGGATTTAGCTTAGGTTATAATCCCTCGCTAATTAACGTTTGTTTCTGTAAGTTGGGAACGATGAAGTTGCCGGATCCATTATTTTCTGGGCAGAATAGATGGCGTTAATGGTGATTTTGGATGCTCAATATGTATCGAGGCTCTAGGAGAAGGTTGGCTACATGGTCGAGGAGGGGGAGGAGGAACATGTTAATACATTTGTATTGGGCATACCAAAATTTGGGAAGTTGCAAGATTTGAAGTATTGGGTATCTAAAGTATGTGACATATACCCGATTGGTGTTGCTAACGGCAACTATTGTTAGGTGCAACTAGCATTTTGATATATTGGTCTCATATAATATTCAATATTTGTTAGAGTTATAAATGTATACACATATCAGATCGAAGAAGAAATGGTATCATGGAGCAAAGCGTAAGGAGATGAGCAAGATAGGAAAAGAAAAAGCTTCTTTTTATTTGTTCATGAAAGATTGATCACATTCGGCAACTAAAATGCCTCGTCAGATCACTTCCTATTTGAGTATAGCAGGGTCTCTCCCCGTATCATGTTGACTATCAACATGAGGAAATCCTATTTTCAGTTGCAACGTAGGCATACATCTGTTTTTCAAAATCTGGATTTGATTCTGATGTCAGGCAAGTATAAGTCCATTTTTGCTGTTCTCAGCATACTCACATAAACTGTAATTATGTAGGTGATAGGGAAAGTGCTAACACTATCAACTCATCCTGCCACTTGGGTCGAGTGGGCCACCTAAGCAAAAGTATGAGAGCTCTCACCAACTCCCTATAGTCGCCGATAGGAGATCAACCTACGATCCCTGCCTATCCCAGCTTCCTGAAGAAAGCCCACAAGGACCATTCCTCGCTGAAAGGGCCACACACCTTTGCATTAATGGTCGACGGCATGGCTCGCATCCCCCACACCTCCCTTCTGGACAACTGAAGGAGGGACCACTCCTTGCCTGACTCAAAGTGGCTAAAAGGTCGGATAGGGAACACCATCTTAACTACCCAGCGTTGATGCCGACCTTGGGATGACGCGTTGGTACACTGCCTCCATTAATGGCCCCTGACAAGTAGGGTAGGGGGGACTCTCATCAATCCTCGTCCTCGCTGTCAGGCGCCCAAGTATAAAAATCGAGCCCCAGGCTAAACAGGGGCGGCGAGTGAAGACCACACTCTCCTTAGTACTGCTAACTCTCTCCTTACCCATCCTTCTGGCTTAAGCATCAGAGGGGACATGTCGGGACATCCCCCGACGTTGACCAGTCGTGCAGGATCTCCGATGCGATTGAGGAGGCACCGCGAGACGGCTCCCCCATAGGTAAGGCGGACCGCCCTCCCAGATCAGTTCGCTCCCCCCACAAGTAGGATGCTCTCTACACTGGCGCCTCACGCCAGCTCTCCACAACAGTTCTCCATGTCAGCTCCTTAGGAAGGATCTGCACTTTCGGCGTTGAACCAAGCCGAGCTGATTCATTAGTTGACGGCCTCAGTGTAACAGCAGTAGGTAACCAATCCATGCAAGAAAAGACTCAAAATATATGCCATTTTAATTGAAAGTAAAATTTGAAATCTTAGTATTACGGAGAGCCTGCTATGATGTTGAAGAAGAAGTCTGATAAATGAAAAAAATGATTGAGGTCTGGAGAGGAATGTCATGAATATGCTGGTGGTCAGTCATCAATCTCACAATGTGTCCTTTTTCTTTTCAAGTCTTGACTTGATTCCTTTGAAGCCCGAATCTCAAGCCTTTTCTAATGTGATGAATACCAGCTAATCTTTGATGGTTGCATCTTTATTTGGAAAACTGAAAAGTATCAATTCAACAAATATCAATTAGTATATATGTAAAAGACATGAAATATGGCATTCCATCAGTGCTGTTGAAACACGTATTTTTGAGGAACTTGTCAGATGTTGCCTGCTTTATGACATAATCAAACAAATGTATGTTGAGGAACAAATTCTATAGATTGTAACAAGTAATTTTCTGAAGCTTATCACCTTCTAGCTCTACCATGAAGCTGATAGCCTGATACAGCATAGTTAGACAAAGTTTCAAAAGAGAATAGTGAGATATGCAAGAAAGTCGAGGAATAAATCCAAAAAGAGAGTAGTATAAGGAGAAAATTTAGCTTCTTTACTAGCTTGACATCCCAAAACTCCCATTCTTCTTCTATTACTGGCTACTGGCAGAATCATCTTTAGGCATGCTTACACCAGAAAATGTATTAGGGTGCATGATCAAGCATTCAGCTAACTTGTCAACAGACTCATTTACAGCTCTGAAGCAAAGTGATCCAGAGCAGCTGAACAGATTACCAAGAGCATTCTGACATGAATAATGTTTTGCAGTGCATAGCTCATCTTGTTATGACCATAACCAATTATTCTGATCAAGAAAACATGACACTTACCTGTTGCAAAAGTACTTTGTAGACAAATCAAATTGCAATTCCAAAGAACAATTGTGCTATGTGATTATTCTAAATGGCATATAGAACATGAAATAACATGAAAAACTTATATTATGAAATTAATGTCTTATTGTTCTAGCTATATGTCACCAAGAGTCTTTGGCAGTTCCTTTTCTGCTCTAAGTAATACTATTTGTTCCCTTAAGTTAGCTCTCCATTTTTCAAAGATGTTCTCATCATGCAGTTAACCATTTTGCACTTAAACCACATGCAGGTTCATCTTCAGTACCTTGAAGCAGGTGCTGATGTACTGGTGACATCATCTTATCAGGTATGTGATTGTACCAAATAACTTTTGGTATTCTAATCGGAAAACTCAATGCCTATATTCTAGTGGGTAATGTATATCAACAAAATTCATCTTATATTGCATTAAAATATGTAGGCAAAGATGATTCTCATTTGTTAGTCAGACACATGATCATATGAATGCCATGGCCAATATGAAATGACTTTACTTGGTTACTGATCAGTGGAGAACATGAGATCACCTGGAAAATGAGTATAGTTTATTTCAGTGTCAACGTATATATTCTTAGGAGAATATAGTTATATGTATTTAGTGTTGTCTTATTGTCTAAATGAAGAAGCACAACAATATTTCACTCAAGATGAAAGTCAAAAGTAATATGTTTATGGAGTACAAGCACAATGCAGGCCTTTATGGCCATGATTTTGACCAGTATCTAGCAACTTTTATTAAATTTATGATTGCAATCCGGTGTCCTGTCCCTCTGATAGTCTTAAATAAGTTACTAAAATTATAATAAAATATATTTCATATATTCAAAAGAATTGTGAATAATTCACATAAACAACTTAAGGAGTTCACATTAATTCTGAAAAGTGCCTGCAAATGTTCATAATCCTTGCAGATTTTTCATATTTGAATGGCATGGTAAAATTTATGTTGGAAAGTTTGGGCTTTCTTTCTGTAATTATACTTACGAATTACGATATTTAATGAATGACATGCTTTTACCTTTATGATCATTAAAAGTAACACTCCCAAGAATAAAAGGCTTTGCTGTCTCAAAAAGAAACCACACTGTTACATTCCCTTAAGAATTTCTTTTAGGTATCAGCCAATAAAAAACCCCACCTTCAAAATAGACCTCCTAACTATCTGTTTCTGTTAATCTTCCCAAATTTTGTGCCCGCAGATTTTTTCTCCCCTTACGTCTTGCATAGTTCAGTATCCTATGATCTGTCCGTGTTCTTCAGGTATATACAGGACTTCCTAAAGAGCCGGTTGCTTTATCTTGAATTGTTCTTCTTGTATATCATCCTTAACGGTAGGCTCAAAACTGCATGACCTGTAATAACCTTATCTCCTGTAGAGAGATCAGCGATTCTCTAATGTCTTTCCTTGGTATCAGCTGACTTACCAAACTGCAGTCTGTTAACATTTATGTCCATTTTCATCAGTTTTATGAAATGTTTGTCTGTTGACAACTGAATGTTTAGACTTGGTTTAACAAAAAGAAATAAACAGAAGGAGGCATCCCAACAAAATTAAATTGAGAAAGTATGAGTAGTTGACCCCTAAAGCAATTCATAGCAAATTACAACCTGAGACAACACTGACGTAGTCACTTGTCATCTGCCTGTATATGGCACATGCACTAGAACAGGTATATGCGTTGGAATGGATCATCATGCGTAGAAGGGCAGCTTCAGTTCTCTTCAAAGCTTCCTAACAAAGGAAAACTATGATGTCCTTTTGTTTTAATTCTCATCTGTCAATATCATGACTTACTAGGAGGTAGAATGGAACCTCTTCTCAGTATCCCTATGTGTTTCTATTTATTTTCTTTTAGTATTTTTTTTGGACGGGTGGAGAAATCCAACTTGTATGTCCTAGGATTTGAGGAGCACAAGGACTGCATTGAAACTTGAGTTTAATTTCTGTATCTAGGACAATGTACCTATTGAATCAGTTCTCTTGTGCTTAGTAGATCCATTTCTTGTTTATTGGAATATTCATCTAGATAAATGTTGAGCTTTATAGTTCTGTGTTTGGAGGCAGATCAATTTGTTCCATCATTCATTTTCTTCCAAAACCTCTTTCATAGTTTTCCAAAGAACAATAGTTAGTCCATCTGTATATCTGATATTTTCTATTTCGTGGCCTTTGGTTCCTTTTGCCCCTTTTTCTGTTACAGGCGACAATTCCTGGATTTTTGTCCAAAGGTTTGTCCATTGAAGAAGGAGAGTGGTTACTTCAACAAAGTGTCAAACTGGCCCTTGAAGCCCGAGATAATTTTTGGAAACTCAATGCCGACAACTACTATAGTCGTGCTTTGGTGGCAGCTTCAATTGGGAGCTATGGAGCTTATCTTGCAGATGGTTCAGAATATAGGTATCTGTTATAGAACATATGAGTTGCTGTGACTGCTTTAGTTAATTATCCTGTGGTCTCTGGATAGATAAGAGTGCTCTTTTGTGATCTACACATAGCTATTCTTGCACAAGCATGTTCAATTACCTTCACTGACGATCAAGAATGGAGCAAAGATATACATTTGGATCGTCGGAGGAGGGAAGGGTTGCAACACTTCATACATACCAGTTAAGATGCACTTGTGATTATGTGATGGATACTGATATATCGACTTAAAGTGATGTTTTAAGGTCAATTTATCTGCTTGTGAACACTACAAAAGCTTGAGATGGTCTTGTTAGTTTTTACTGTTTATAGGTCCAGGTTTGATACCTTTTTCATTATTGCAAAAAACTGATGATCACATGAGGTGCAGACCAAGGGGCATTGGCTATCACATCAAACCCAGGTCTGAGGGTCTTTGAAGATGAATGATGTAGTCGTGGATCCATCCCAACCCCATGCATGAAGTCCTATATGTGCATGTTTCCTAAACCAGCATGCTACAAGCTTTAGATCCATCCTCTGGATGTTTATGGGGTTGCAAGTGGACTTCTCCCAGTTGGTAGATGCCTCCCTTTCCCTCCGCCTGTGTTAAAGATGGATTCTTGATTGAAATCAAGTATGGAAGCATGATGCCCTAGTTATATCCACTGTTCAGAATCACCAAGAGAACATCTAACTTCCATGCAATAAGGAAGAAAATGTAATATCTTGTTACTTTCATAGAAATATAGGCTACAAGAACTTTTGAACAGAAAATGAGAATCTGTTTGTTTATTCTTCTTTTATTAGTTTGTTTAAACATATGTCTGAATGTCTAATGGACATCTTGTCTAAGCATGGCAGTGGGCAGTATGGACCAGATATGAACTTGGAGAAACTGAAAGAATTTCATAGGCGACGATTGCAAGTTCTTGTAGATGCTGGCCCAGATTTGCTGGCATTTGAAACCATTCCTAATAAGCTTGAAGCACAGGTCTGCTTTTGCTGTGCTTATTGTTTGCCATGTCTTTGGAGAGCCTAACCACTTGGTAGCGTTTGAATACATTCATCAGAAGACAATCTAATTGTTCCGTTTCACATGATGTTGGCTGGAGTGCTTTTCTTTAAAGATCATGCTGCCTGGTTTCCATTCAACAAGTGGCTTAGCATTTCTCATGTTCAAT
Source organism: Musa beccarii (assembly GCA_024322285.1). Classification (NCBI taxonomy): domain Eukaryota; kingdom Viridiplantae; phylum Streptophyta; class Magnoliopsida; order Zingiberales; family Musaceae; genus Musa; species Musa beccarii. The sequence continues at coordinate 38,516,468 of CM044395.1, read as the reverse complement.
CAGATAAATACAAGTGTTTGCCATTTTGCATAAAGTTCACATAATATTTTTTTGAATCTTAAGGTGTCATTGCCTTTTGGGTGATTTTATCTACATATTTATGATGTCAACTTTGATTTTTGTCCTTTTGAAATTTTTGGAAGTTGACTAGTCCCATAAAATGTTAAACTTCCTGCACAATGCATATTCCATAAATTAGTGGAAGGGTCTTTCTCTATGATTGTGTAATGACGGAAAAGGACATGAGGAAGGATGTCATACAGACATAAGTTGCATGCATGTTTGTTGACTTTCATCCGTGAGCTCCATTCACATGTTGGTTAAACAGATAAACCTTAGATTTATTAGCAGTATCATTTTTTTTAATATAGGAATTCCGACCCACTTTAGATTTTGAATTTTCTTCAATGGTAGACCTAGAATTTTTGAGCCTTTAATTTTAACTATTGTCTTTGGTAATGCAATTTTGTACTTTAACTAAATACTGTTCAAATTGTTTTGTCATGTAAGCACTCTAGTCTCAACAATGACCAGAACGGACATTTATTTTGGGCATTGTGGTAATTTGTACTATTTAAACGAACATATTCTTTTCTCCTGATATTTGTATAATGTCCGTTGTATGAGTAGAACTGACAAGTTGTCATCATGGCTGTTGATTTTATAGAAGTTTCGTTTTCTAATAAAATCATTAGTAACATGTAGCTGCTTGCAGGCATTAGCTGAGCTTCTTGATGAAGAAAACATCCAAATTCCATCTTGGATCTGTTTCAGCTCTGTGGATGGTGAACATATGTCTTCTGGTGAGGACTTTCAAGAATGTCTTGACATATTAAATAGGAATGAAAAAGTCAACATTGTTGGGATAAATTGTGCATCACCACAGTTTATAGAGAACCTCATTCTTAAATTTAAAAAGGTCAGGAGTTGCTGCAACTTTTAGTTTAGTTGTTCAAAATTTCAAATCATGTTGTTTGTCTATGTGGTTCTGAATATCTGGTTTTATTCTAATAGTTTTCATATAATAATTATTCTTTTTCAGTTAACAAACAAACTGTTGGCTGTTTATCCAAACAGTGGTGAAGTGTGGGATGGTAGGGCTAAAAGATGGCTGGTAAGTTTCTTATGCTACCTACTACAGATTTACCAACTTATTGGATATTGTTATGATCTTAAACTTAGCCGAAAAGGTTCTTGTTTTTTCATTTGAGTTAGTAGAAATTAGTATGTCAGTGATCATTGAAATGTTAATGTTATCATCACGATTAGTTGTCATGGCTTCTTGAAGAATGTATCAGGGAAATATTATTGTTTAAAGATCCAGCTCATTGTTAATGATGTTAATATTGATTTCAATATATCAGTTCTGAAGTTTGGTAGATGTTTTTCTCTTATACAAAGTGAAAGATATATTGAAATCAGCCTGATGGATTTGTGGAAATATATTATCCTGATTGATGATTTATGCCAAGCGAATTAAAAAGAGAAGAAAAGATAAGACCTCTGTATTGGGGATTATTTGCCATGATGACCTGTGAGGTGTACTTGTCTGCAGTAAGTAGGGCCATAATGAATTCTAAAATTCTCAAGATTATCTTGAATAAGATATCTCAAAGGGAAGAGATATTCTCGATACCTTTTTTTGGTATCCCAAAGGAAAGAGAAACTATTTATCTCATTAGAAATCACAAGCCTGATATTTAAATTCATGGAGGAGGTATTCTGTTTGAGATGGATATTCTTGTTCATGAGTTTCCCTAATAGAGAGAAGGATTCATCCAATTTCATTTGATACAGAATGAATGAAACTTGATGACTATTATGAAAATATATTTAATTATAAATATGACATTAGAATAGCAAAAGAAACTAAAGAAATTACATAAACATTTTCATAGAGAATGGTCCAAATTTGAAATGCTATGGTCAAAGGCTAGCTGGCTTTTGTATATCTTAATAAAACAGAAATGTGAAAGAGCAAAAGCTATGGTGTTGAGCATGTAACAAGTTCCTAGTTCCAAGTTTGTGCTTCTTCAAGTAAAGCATCAGCATGTTCTTAAGTCTTGAACCTTCAAGTACTTCTCTAGTTCAAAAGCTAGGTTTTCACAAGGCACTGTTCAAGGATCAGAGGTGACTCAATGCTGCTGTTAGGACAGGCTCAACAAATGTATTCCCTTGTTAGTGTTGCTATGTGCATGCATTTGAAACAAGATCTGTCTCATCCTTGACAATTAGGGGGTTGCCGTATAAAACGTAAAATAAAAGTTTTGTTTACTAAAGAAGTATGCAAGTGGCATCAGATAGTGATGGAATTTTGGAGCAGGTTCGCAGCTAGATCTTTGCTTCTTTGCCTCAGACATTATAACATTTTGGCAATCGAACTGTTGTAGATCGGGTACTGGTTGTTCTAAAGATCAAACATCAAATGATCCAGCAAATAAATTCTCACCCTCAGACAAAAATTTTCGACTTTCAGCTTCTGATATGGAACAATTTTGCAGCAATATATTGCACATCTCGGAAAAAAACTGTATGAGACTTGTGAATTGTAAATAATTTAACATCAGAAAGCTCTGCACTTCATATTGGCTTTCCTGCACCTTAGATCTTGTCTTTTGATCCTGGCAGCAACCGGAGTGTGTCGGTGAAAAGAGCTTTGAATTGCTTGCAAAAAGATGGCATGAATGTGGTGCTAGTCTTATTGGAGGATGCTGTCGGACAACACCTTGCACCATACGATCGATATCCAAGTTGCTGAAGAACATATCCTGACTAATTTTTGGATCTAAACGATTCGTGAGTTACTAACCAAAGAACATTTATCTACAAAATGCTGTCTCGCTTAGTTTGATTGTACTTGTATGTTTGGTTGGGTAACTTGCGATGTCCAATTGAGCCAACAACAAACTGGTGAAATGGAATATGTCACAGGCATACATTTTAGACATTTATCTTCATTTTCAGTTATCCTTTTCAGCCAATTTAATTGATGTGTCTGGTAAACAGTTCAGATTGTCATGAATGATATATTATTCGTTTGGTGTTTTTTTTTTCTTCCAAAAGAAAAGAAAAGGGAAACAGGGCTAGAGACTCTGTTTCTTCTGTTTAAATTTCTCAAACACAATGATACAGATCTTATATGATGAAGTTGAGTTGAATTATTGTGGACAGGGATAGCATGAAGTTTTCGGTGTCTTGACTGATGGAACTCTTCTATACTCAACATCGTCAGCAATAGTTCAATCAAACTTCAAAAAATTCGAGAAAAAGATATAGTCATCAGATGCTGATCAATGTCAACGTTTTGCAGTTTTCCTCAGATGGTAACGGCCATTACTTGCAATCATAATTTTTTTTTTTTTGTGTGACGATATTTTATTATCAACAGAGAGATGATTAGCAATTAATATTTATTTTACAGTGATCTCAATTCCAATATAACCTATTATAACTTGTTACATGAACCAGCTATAACACATTTGCCCTCGCCTACTTTGATATAGCATATATATGTCCCTCCATTATTAACATTTAAAATGCATCTAGAAAATTTAAATTAAGCACTTCTAACAGTGATTTATAGTAGCAATATTGAATTTAAAATATAAACCATATAAAATATGTGAATGTTTTTACCAACATAACTTATCTTTAGAAGAATACTAATGTTAATCAAAAGTCAAATCATAATTGACCAAAAAAGAGGGGTGTCTTCTTCGCACCCAGAACACACAAGAAATATGTGGTTGGTTTGACTTTTAACATTCTATAGGAGCTATGCATTTAAAATTTTGTTAGGTGAAGGCATGATTTACGAATCACATCTTTCGGTGATACGTCTGCATCTCTCTTCTTTCAGCTTCCAAGCTCTGTCACCTTCCTGGTCTTTGAATTCCACCGGAAACGGCTACTGATGGATCGTCCTCCAACGTCAAGTCAGAGTCATCAGCAGAAACCTCGTCAGAGTTTGATCCTTACATCTTAACCTGTCAATGACAGCTTGATTCCCATTAAACACCTCTTTCCAACTTATTAAACCATCCAAATCCTTACTCGTCTCTGACATCGTACATTACAAGCATGATTGTACCCAGTCGAGCTAATTTACATGTACAAAATCAACGATGACCTAGAAACACAGTGTATTACGAGTCAGTGCTCGGCTCGAGGCACGAACCGTGGACCAGAGGTATCTTTATTCCCTTCCATGATCCTCTCGTTCATGTTGATGCATGTGACTTTTTGATCTGTTCAGTTGACCATCATTTCCATGGATCGTAGTCAGTGGTAGCTGTTTGATGCTCAAGCATATGATCAGAGCTGAAGCCCCATCCACCGTAGTCATCCATCGGGAAGAAGTACATGGATTCTGGCCACTCCATTGCTGAAAGCCGAAGCTCATCAGTCTTCAGCGAACGACCAGAAGAGGAGCTGGAAGAGGTGTCGTCGGTGGATGCCTCTGGAATCACTATTTCATGGGGTTGTATCATAGGCACTTCCTCAATGCAGAAACCAGGCGATGTCTGCAGAGAAGCATCAATCTCCGTGACGTACTCGGTTGAGCTTGTCATGGCCTTTTCTTCTTCCTCTTCTTCCACTTCCCAGTATCCTTCAGCTACGTCAACTGTCTGCTGCGGTGGCAGTACTTGATCATGGCATTCGCTGCTCGTAACAATGGGCTTGTGGGTAAGGGGGTCAACTCCCATCATCCTCAGCTTCTTTTTGACGTGGGTGTTCCAGTGGTTTTTTATCTCATTGTCTGTTCTTCCAGGAAGATGAGAAGCTATCTTGGACCACCTGTGATGCAAATGCAAAAAAGATACATGATCAGAGAGAGAGAGAGAGAGAGAGAGAGAGAGAGAGAGAGAGAGAGAGAGAGAGAGCACCTGTTTCCAAGTTGGGCATGGAGGTCAATGACCAGCTTTTCCTCAGACTCCGATAACAAGCCTCGCTTCAGATCAGGTCTCAGATAGTTGATCCATCTTAGCCTGCAGCTCTTCCCACACCTCAAAAGACCTATGACAATGTCACCCAACCATTACGCAATACATCTACCAAAACACAAAGAGATAGCTACGTAACTTTGACCTAATATGACCCTTTTTTTAACAGCAACACTTGAATATGACTTTGATGGCGACCTTCATCTTCGACAAAAGGAATTAAGCTTTTTGAGGTCTCGTAGATAGAATGACCACATCAAACATCTCAATGAACCTTTGAGACACAGAACTGCAGGTCTTCTATCAGTTCTTCATACCATTTGGGAGATCAAGATCCTCACAGTGATTTCCTCTATATAATTTAAGATATGACAAGATTGGATTATAGGACTTCACTACGACGCATCAAGATCTTTACTTACTCAACTGTTATCAGCTTTGGATGATAAAAGGCTCATTATTCCATGACACTCACTCAAGCTACATTACAATTTCCCAGATATGTAAGACGATAGCCAGATAAGCAAAGAGAACCAAAGAGGAAAAGAAGAAGAAAACCTTGGTGCAAGAAAGCTAGCCGACAGTGACAATGAAGAGAAAGAAGCACATATAATTAACCTGCAAACTTCGGAACAGCTCTCCATGAGCAGTGGCAATTTGTAAGCATGAAGTTGACCAGCTTCTTGTCCTCCTCAGCAGTCCATGGCCCCTTCTTCAGCCCCACCTTCTCACAACATGGCTTCCTCCCCATTCTTTCTTCTCTGCTTCCGAGCTTTAAGAAACTGAGAGACACAGAAATGCATGGCTACCTACCTTTATAACCTGTTGCAGATACCACAGTGGCAAAGGAGAATTGTGACTAAGGTAGCCATTTGGTGAGTAGGTGTGTGATGGATCCATCTCATCCAACTTTGCTTTCTTTGCTGAAACCCTTACTTCAGGATCTGAGTTGGAGAAGCTTGATGACCGCAGCTACTAGCGTTGCTTCATTCATCTCTTTCGGACAATAGAATAAACAAGAACTTGCTGGAACTTGTACGGGTTGTTAGGCAGAATCAAGATCATGTAAGACTCAAAAATATTGGGAGTAAGCTACCAACCCCTATTCAAAGTCTCAATGCATTTCACCAGACATTGGACTAGAAAGAGTGAAGCAGTTGAAGAAGTTTAAATTACCTCGAGACTTGAGGTAGAAAAAGTGATGTACAATCTACTCACCTGCTGCTTTCTTGTAATTGATATTTAATACATGCTACCTAAGGGCTTCAGAATCTTACGCTTGGATGGAAGATTGATATCCATTCTGGCAGACATCTTATCACATCATGACTTTGCAGCATCATTACTTCATGTTTCAGCATATCATCACATCATGATTTTTATAGCACCTGCAGATTGTTATCAGTTTCTATTGCTGGTTTATTAATCAAACTACAAATGGCTACCAAACTCCAGTTCTGTGCAGGCAAAACAAAATCCTACAAGAACTCACTATGGAGAAGCTCATATGAATACTTGGCGTGCACTCATCGCCTGGTTGAGCACAGGTCATCGACAGAAGAAGCCTGGCATCTTTGGGATCCACAACTTGGTCAAAAGTAATCCAAAACATCAGTTGATTTTGTCTAGTATCTGAGTAGGTGCAGATGTGTTGTGTTACGCTTTTATGATGGTCGTTCTCAAGGAAGTTCCAGGGACTATTCAAAGTACGTACCGCACTGCAAATGCAATGATAGTAGTTGGGAGACTTCTTTCCACCGATTAACAAAAGATATCTGGTACCTCCCAATCTCTTCTTGCTGTACTTGCTCACCAAATCTTCCCCACTTGATCTCGAATCCATTTGAATTGAACTGTGCGTTTCGTGTGGCTCATGGGAGCAGATGAGAGCATTAATTTGACCTCATGCAATTATAGGCCAAGTTAAGATCTGACAATCCCCAGAGAGAATACAAGCTACATGCGACATCATTGGTACTGTATAAGGAGGTTTAGGTACAACCCTGTACCTGACTGCCAAGCTGCGAATTCAACAATACATATTTCTGAAAAGTCAAAATTGCATCCATGTATATATATACATATTTCTGATGTCACATCTTAGAATCCACATAAAGAACATATGCTACATGTCACATCATTGGTATTGTATAAGGAAAGTTTAGGTGGAACTTGTTCTTCACTGTTGAACTGTGAACTCGACAATAACTATTTCTGCAAAGTCAACATTGCATATATAGATATATAAAATTTGAAATGGCAAATATAAATATTCAGACTTTGTAAACATAAATATGTGGAAAATTCCTTCTGGTAAGCATTAATTGGACAACAATACGTTCTGTCAAATTGCACAGCGGCTTGTTTTTGGGTTGGGTTAGCCCGAACAGAAGCCCATGAACGATGTGATTGATCGGGCACAAATCACGATGATCCCAACGATATTTATATGCGGATCTCAAAGCGTGGTCGTGGTGGTACACGCGTGGAGGACGTTTTGGTAATTTCGGATGCTGATAGCGCGGTCCTCTCTGGCGGAACCCTAATCTTTCCTGGATTACAAATACCATCGGGACGACCTAGTTCGGCGGAATCCCCATATGCCCCTCTTCTCCTCCTCATCTTCGAATTCCGACGCCCGATGCATGTGTCTTTGCATTTGGATTCGCCTTCTCTGTACCTCTCATCGATCGTTTCTCTTCTTTTGTTGCGTTGCTTGTTTCATTCTTTTTCTGCACTCTTCTTTTTAGTCTCAGAAACCCGGATTCGATTACCGTCGATCCAGGAACTGTCAGATGAAGAGATGCAAGATCGATGTCAATGGTGCCTATGGACGTGCGACATCCAATTATTCATGGATCGTCGCATTTTCTCGTGGGTTCTACATTTTTTTGTTCTAATGAATCGCTAAAAGGCCGATCTTTTTTCCTAGAGTAGGCCATTTTGGAGCTCGATGATGATTTATTTTGCTTTAACCACACCGAAGCTGAAGCCAGAAGAGGAGGGTCCTCTTCCTGCGGTTTCCCGGTATCGTTGATCACTTTCTTGGCAATGCTCCGGGATCTCCATCCTCTTCTCGGGGGAGAAGGGGAAATCTCCCTTTCGAGGATGCTCTCTTCCCCGCCCCGAAGAGGGAGGTGTGAGGGCTTTGGCAAGATTGCCATCAATTGGGTGGGTTCCTTCGGGAGAGATGATCCTCTTTTGGAACTTCTCGTCTGTGGAAAACTTTGGCCGTATCACTGAGAGCTCAAATGTGCATTTTTATTTTCCTTTTTTTCCTCTGATCAAAGTTTTCTTTGATAGATGTTTATTCACATTTTTTAATTCAAAATTTAAGAATTTTAGTTCGATTAGCCTTCCTTGAATATAATTCTTCCCTCATTTTTTGGATGGTTGCTTACATCTAAATTATGTTTTTTCTTCTAAAATTAAGTTCAAAAATTAGAAGAGATAAAAACTATTCACTGGAAAGTTATAAAGGAGCTTTTTTTACTTTTATTTATTTTTTAAAAAAGTAAAATGCCCCTGCATTATATTCTTGATTGCATTATGATAACTACTCACAACAAGACATGATTGGGGTTCGATCAGTGTATTGATATGTATCGAGTTATGTGTGATATGTATATCGACGCATAATATATTATGATATATCTTTATATTTCTCATATCGATATTCGTCGAATTGTTATATATCTCCACTTTTTATTACGTCAAGCTTTGAGTTGAAATATATTAAAAAAATATTATCCTAGGATTTCATTATAATAATTTAAATAATGATATGTTTTATCGAATTTTTTAATTAAAATATGTTATAATTATTCGTTTTTCGTATCACTCCAATCAAAATTTCTCTGTGGATTGGTTGGGGTTTGATAGAGATTCCGCGTGATAATATCTGCATCTATCCATATTTATATGATATCAGATTGGTGGTGTGATACGGTTAAAGAGGACTTCTTGAATCTGATAACTATTTTTTATTCTTTTTGTAAATATTAATAACTATTTTTTTTATTCAATCACGAGTCAAAAAAGTGATTTTGAACTTAAGTCAACATTGTCACATCCTAGATTTATAAAATATAATAAATTATCATTTTATAATTTATGAAAGATATGTTTTTCTTTTTTTCTTTTCATTCTTGAATTTAAATTTTTGTTTTTACAATAGTAAATATTTATTAACAGAAAAAATTACATAAGAGTCATAAATATTTTTCACCCAAGCTTCAGATTTATTATAAAATTATAGATTATGTTAAAAATAAATATAAGATAAAAATATATTAATAATTAGGTAAAAATTTTATAAAAATTATAAAAAAAATTTAATATTCATGAAATAAATATTAATAATTTAATAAATAATAATAATATATTAATTTATCATAAAACTTAAATATTTAAAAAACAATAATAATTTTTTAAGTAGAATCAAGCATCAGTCATATGTAACACATACAAGATAATTGGATAACAAAGACATATATCACAATTGTGTATTTTTCGAACAGCGGATGGAGATATATTTCACGGGATGAATTCCTCGCAATAGTTGATGAAGATAATTCATATCGTATTCTCAACAACGGATGAAGTGGTATTCCTCATCCGTCCAAGTAAGGACATGTTCCTCTCAATAACGGACGAAGAAATCGTTTAGCTATCACGTCTAACGTTCTGCTAATTTTCGAAGGAAATCGTCATATTTACCCTTGGCAGGGATACATAAACATTCATGATCATTTATTTATATTTATTTATTTATTCATATATATATTTAAGAAATAATATATTATAAGAGACTATGTTTTATGTATGATCTATCATATTATGTCTATTGGTGACTCCGCATTATGATCAGCTTGTAGTTTTTTTCAAAGATTTCACTTCGAATATGGACCATTAGTCTAATTAAATATATTACATGATAATAATAATAATGTTAATATCATAAACTTAAGAAAACTAGAAAATCAATAATTATTTTTAAATGACATCTTAAAAAAAATTAAGTTTATTAAATCACAAGAGCTTAAAATATCAATATCTTAATAATCCTCAATTAATCAATACCTTAATTGGAATAGCTAAATTGACTTATATTCAATTCATGTTAACAGAATCAAAATAAATCTTTATAGAACTAGTCTGGAATCACCTTAGACTAGTCTAATTTAGATTTGATTGATCTCAATAAGGTTAAGTATGATTGAATTGGTCAAGTTAGTCTAGAATCATTTTAAATTGACTTTAACTGATCAAACCTATATGATTTAGTCAATTAAAGAGTTCAAACCAATAAAGAAAGAGAAAATCATACTATGTTGTAACGTGCTAGGTCAAACTGAATCAATCCACCTAAGTCTTGGATGAGTCATATGCGCTGCATAAGCCTATCCCAATAAATAGGTTAAGTTGAGGTATAATGGGCTAGACAAAGGAGCGACGAAGTGTCTAATGCCAATCACATCGCTAAGCAGGCTTAACTTCATGGATTAGACTAAGCTTCACTTATAAGTTGGGCTGAGTTTTATCATTAAATTAGGCCATGCTTGGCTTGCGGGTTAGGTCATGCCTAGACACATGATTTAGGGTCGTGTCTGACCATATGGATTAGGTTGTATCTAGTCGCATGAGTTGGTCTATGCTTAGCCACAAGATTGGGTCATATATGGCTACATGGACTGGATTGTACCTGGCCACATGGTTAGGTCATACTTGATCACATGGGTTAAGTCATACCTTATCACATGGGCTAGCTCTTACCTGACCACGTAAGTTGGGTCATGCCTAGTCACATGGGCTGATTGTACCTAAACATATGGGCTGATTGTAACTAGCCACATGGGTTGATTATACCTAACAACATGGGCTAAGTCGATCTAGTTTGACGGATTAATTTAACTCAAGTTAGATCCCAATTAGAATCATATTATTAAATTAGATTTCTAAAAAATCTAAATTATCAAGAATAATTCAAATTAATGAATTAAAGAATTTAAATCCATAATCTTAAATTTAAAACTAATTAAATCATAGAAATTCACACATAATTCTTAAAATACAGAAATATCTAATTAAATAAATTAAAACCATTAATCTAAAAATAAGAATTTTAATATTTAAATCAATATTAAAACTTACTTAAGAGATCAATATTAATCAAATAATCATTCTAATATCATGAATCAATTATCATTATTTATTAATCATAAAATTTTAAAAATTAAAATCTTATTATGCATCATAAAATGTGTAACAATTCCAATATCAATATTTCAAAACATAAATCAAGCCAAATAAAAAAAGAGAGAAAGGATCCTACCTCTTCTCGACTATCATTTCCTCGAGATCATCTCCTTGGGAAGCCATTTTCTTAATCCTCCCATTGTTAAGAGGAGCTCCTTATATAGGAGAAGATGAGATCTCTAAAAAAATATATTTATTTTTATATTAAATTTATTTTTATTTTACTTTCACACACAAAGATAAAAACATAATATTCATTTATATTGATTCATATTTAGAAATAGAATGTATATTATTTATTTTTTAAAAATCATATCACTTATTAGAAAATAAATCAATCAATAATCTAATTAATTAGTAAGATGACTAACTTATGCATATGATTAATAAAATTAAATTTAATTATTTTTTAACTATAATACACAAACATGAAAGTTAATAATAAAATAATATATTATTTATAGTAATTAATTTATGTTAAGAGAGAAATCATCGGTCATTACAAACATTCTCAATCGTATTTAGATCAATTCAAGTCTCTTTCTTTTTCTCTTTAAATATACTTGTAATTTAAATCTTCCGTTTGCGCTGACCCATCTGTTCCCTTTTTTCTATATGTACCAAAGAAACAAAACTTCGTGCTAATGAGCAATCTATTATGATAAACTATGTACACAAGATCTTCAATCAAAGCAGCATAACAGAATTACAATACCATCACAATACTACAGAGCATATAAGACACGTAATCTTAGTACAACATTATTCATAATGTGGCCTTCGCCAACTATTACCATGGAAACTTTACCACCAGTAAGTGTGCTAGATGGTGCTGAAGTAGTCATCCCCACCCGACGCATCGTCCACAATTAGCTTCTGAAGTAGGACGGGGATGGGCGGCATGCGGACTTCTAATACTCCCTCCAGTTGCTGAGCCACTTCTCCCATGCTCGGCCTACTGCACTCCAAATCCTGAATGCACCAACATGCAATCCTGCACACTCGACTCAGCTCCTCCTCGTCCACCTGCCCCTTCAGCTTCGGATCCAGCAAGCAGAGAGTGTCGCCTTCTTGCAATTTGATTGCAGCCCATAGAGGGAAGTAAAGCCGATTCCATTCTTCGCACCTGGCCGTGTTTCGCCTTCCCGAGATAATCTCGTGCAGCATTAGTCCGAAGCTGTAAACGTCTGCTTTGGGAGTGATGGCGGATCCTGTGATCCATTCCGGGGCGAGATAGCCGAAGGTCCCTCTCACCGTCGTCAGCACCCGGCTGAACTCGCGGCCCAGCAGCTTGGCCATGCCGAAGTCGGCGATCTTCGGACACATATCCATGTCGAGAAGTATGTTCTCCGGCTTGATGTCGCAGTGCATGATGCATTCCCTGCACTTCTCGTGAAGATACGCTAAGCCTCTTGCGATCCCCAGCGCGATCCGGTACCTTTTCTTCCAGTCCAAAGCTTCACGGCCATCGGCGAACAGAACGGAATCCAATGAGCCCATCGGCATGTAGTCGTAGACGAGCAGCCTCTTGTCACCTTCGCAGCAGAAGCCACGGAGGCGGACCAGATTGACATGGTGAATCGTCCCGATGGTGCTCACTTCCATCCTGAACTGCTTCTCCCCCTGCCTTATGCTCTCCAGTCTCTTCACCGCTATGGCGCCCGAGTCCGGCAGCTCTCCCTTGAACACCGACCCGAAGCTTCCTCGCCCGAGTTTCTCGGAGAAGCCCTTGGTGGCTTTTCTTATGACCTTGTAGTCGAATGCAATTAGAGGACCTTGAACGCCTCCGGAACCTCCGACGGTTGCCCCTTTGCGGTATCTCAAAGCCAAAAGCAAGACGACGACAGCGATGGCTGCAACACCTGACACTGCACCGACGACAATCGTCGCCGTCTTTTTCCTATTCTTATTATCATTATCTGCCAATTCTGAAGCGTCAACACGAAGATAAATAGCTCCTGATTTCGCTCCGTTGCTCGAACCCAAAGATTTGAGGTTGAGAAGGTCGCCCTGCCAAATCGAACACTCGGAGTGATAAGCATAAGCAGTACAAGAACAATTCCGCAAGCAAGCAATTCGACACTCTTCTCGACCGCCGATGGTTGACATGCGCACGGGGTTGGCGGGCGGCTGCGTGCTGGGTAACACGAGGAATCCATCTCTGTCCCCACAGCGTACAGGGGTTCTTCGGACGCACCCTCCGGTGTGGTCGCCCAGGGTCCAGTCATTCGAAGACCGCGGGTTGAATCCCTGCAAACACTGACAGGGAGCGGAGCTGAAGTTGTTGCAGCTACCGAACGGCCCACAGCGACCTTCCACATCACATGGATCCCTGGGAAGCGTGCAGAACTGCAACATCACTTTCGCCTCCTCATCCCATTTCTGCCTCTTCATTTCACCGGTGAAATCCAGCATAAAGTTGTGTATGGCAGCGCTGTCACGGACGTAGAAGCTGAACTCGTTCACAATCAGGTTGGAAACATGGCTGAAGTTGAAGAAGTAGTTCGATCTCATCTCTGGGATGGCAGTAAAAATCTCTCCAGTCCAAACCCCGGTGGTCCAGTAGCGATGTCTCCGATCCCTCAAAAGGTAGAACTGGTCGACGCCATTCGGATCGATCTCCAGAGTAAACATTCCCGGTGAAGGGTCTTCTGGGTTCCTCCACGAAGCGAGGAACCGATCTCGTCCCGTCGACTTGTTGTATCCGAGCTTTGCTCCAGGGAGCCATGTATTGGTAGGATGATCAAAGCTCTGCCACAAGGTGTCAGAACTTGTATTATCTTTAAGAACGAGATTACCGTCATCAAGAAGCACTGCGACAGTGGAGTTGGAAGCAAGGGGGCTCGAGGAATTGGACGACCAAATCTGGTTCTTCGAGTCCTTGAGGCGGAGGACAAGGTTGCCGTCTTCGGCGAGATGGAGCTCTGAAGATGAAGCACTGGCAACAGGTTTCTCCCTGTTGGCTACCCAAACCACTGTTTTCTTGGACACCTTGTACCAGATGCCTATGTAGTACTTGGAGGAGTTCCCTGGGGCGAAGAAACCCAGCTCGAATTTGCCACCTCCGGACACCATGGTCTGACCTCCAGAGAGAGACTGGCCTCGAAAGAGGCTGTCATCTGCAACACCAGTACGGGCGCTGAAGGTAAGGAGAAGAAAGAAAACAGACATGCAGAGAGCAAGGAGCTGAGCCATAAGCTCTGCAACACGGACAAGCAGGCTAACCAGTTGACCTTCAAATGGTGATATCTATCTGCTCGTTCTGGAGTCCATTTTCTTGGGCATTGATCAAAGAATGTGGTTATGTGTCATTGTTCTCCAATGAAGAGATGGAAGAGTCACAAAAAGCCCTCAAATTGAACGCATGCTAGTTATTATTATCAGTACTGCATTAGCAAGCGGTGTGCAGCTTCTTTTCACCCCTTGTAAATTAAGAATTTACATTTTATTTCATCAGTAGTTATGATGATGTGGGACATGAACAGCCAAACTCTGTTAGCAGTTATTGCACCAAGTGAAGTAGTTAGATGACAGCCATTCATAACAATGAGAGAGATGTGATGCATTGAATAGGATGATGTGTAGATGCAAGTTAGATCTCATCCTAAAACCACTATTTCTCTGAATGCATCCAAGAGTTTGCGAAGTTTGAAAGTGTTTGATCGAACATGCGAAGCAATCTTCACCGACGATCAACAGAAAAATCTTTAAAGACGTCATCATATCAATGAACGGGCACATTTGATTGATGGAGATGTATACTCACCTTCTTAATATATAAAATATCTTGAAAAATGATTACTCACCTTCTTCATATATAAAATATCTTAAAAAACGATTGATTAAGTCAATCTAATATGTTATGATGATCTGGTCACATGGTTATATCACTCCAAATTATTCTCAACAAAATTTTAAAGAGTTCAAAAGAATATTAATATCTGTCTGCATTCTTGCTATACCACTACAGGGGCTTCATTATATAGAATGACTCTTCAAGGGCATGATTAAATACATTTAAACGCTGCATGGTAAGATTTTAACTAATGCTTTTAGATTGAGCAAAATTATCCTACACATCATCCAAATTAGAACAATAATTTTTATTTGATAATGTGGAGCATTATCTATATGATAGATATAGTCACTGATAGTAAAAGTGTAAAGCATAATTTCACTTGGAAGGACTTAAATTTGAGACAAAAAAAAAGATTATTAGAACTATTGAAGGATTATGATCTAATCCTAAAGTATCATCATAGAAAAGTAAATTATGATCTTGATAAACATAAGAAAGTTTGACTAATCTAGCATCTATAATAACCACTTGAATATATATTTGAGAAGATTTAAGAAAATTAGATATCAGAGTACGTTGCATTGGCAAGAACCACAAATTCTTATAACTAATATGATTATTTAGCCTCCTTTGATTAAAACAATAAAAAAATTTGATCACATGATATCTAAATAAAAAAGATTTGAAGTGACGGAGGTTGGAACTCAATCAGTGTTCATAATCCATGATGATGGTTCCTTAAAGTTTGGTAATATATTTTATGTTCTTAATAATGAAAAAAAAGAAAGAAGCTCATAATATAGGATATATAATACATCCAGGTGGTACTAAAATGTCTAAAGATGTTTTAGAAATTTTTTGTTAGAATATTATTTTAAAAAATACATAATATATTTTATTATGTCTTATTTGAGCATAGAAAGTCATCTAGAAATTTTCTAGAGCCTTTGCCTATACCTCAATAAATAAAAGTGGTAGAACATCACAATAGATTTCATGATAGGATTGTTAAAAACTTATAAAGGGAATAACATTGTTTTGGTGATTATGGATCATTTAACTAAGTCAACACATTTTCTTACTATTAAAATTGGTAGCCTTCTTAAAAACACTAGCCAAATTATATATTGATGTGGTTGTTTGATTACATAAATTATTAGCAACTACTGTATGAGATCCTACGTTTATTTTATATTTTTGGAAGGGTGTTGGTAAATCTCTAAGAACTAGTTTAAATTTTAGCATAGCTTTCCACCTACAAATAAATGGATAATTTGAAAAAAAAACTATAAAAATTCTTGAAGGTATGCTTAGAGCTTGTGTTATTGATTTGAGATGATTTTAAGATGAAAGACTATCTATGGTTGAGTTTGCTTATAAAATAGCTATCAAATTAAAACTAAGATAATCTCACCTAAAACCTTATATAGTTAAAAATATATGTCACTCATATGTTAGGATTATATTAATGATAAAAAGTATTTGGGACATGATATAATACAAGAAACATTCGAATAGATAATGTTTTTTCTAACGATTGCTTATAGCTCAAAACATACAAAATAGTTATATGATTTGAAATTTAAGGATGACGATTATGTTTTCTTAAAAGTTTTGGTTAAGTGGCATATTGAGTCCTAGATTCATTAGACTATTTAAGATTTTGGAGGAAAAAAAAAACTAGAGAAGTTATAAACTTGCTCCATTATACATAGTTTGCTGGAGTTCATAATATGTTATATATATTAATGTTGAGAAAATATCTTTAGGTTCATTGTCATGAACATGACTTATATGATTGGAAAAAGATTTATCATATGAAAAATAATATATTCATATTATGGATAAAAAAAATAATTCTTGCGTTGAAGAACTATTCCATATATGTCAAATGTAATAATTGAAGAACTATTATCATAGCAAGAGAAAAACCACTTAAGAAATTGAAGATGTTATAAAAATAAATATTCTTGATTAATTTTGAACTGAGGTAAATCAAGTTTAGATAACAAAAGTTTTATTTAGGTGAAGAATGTAATATCATAAATATTTTACTCTATAAAGAAATCCTAAGGATTTCTAGCTTATAAATATCCTCTCTCCATATCACATGAGCGGAGGAACTAATCTTCGAAAAGAGACAAAATATCTTCTTAACATCTATCTCTGTATCATTTGAGAAGAGGAACCCACATTCGAGAGGATATTAAATATGCTCTAAACGATTGTCTATATATCATATGAGGAGATAAACCAATATTTATAAGAATTGTGTACCAGGAGCTGCTAAGTAAAAAAAAGTATAACTTCAACCACAAGTGATTTATCATAGATAAACTTTGTTCTCATTTTTTTTTCATTAAGCATTTAGGTTATACAATCTTTTTTTATATCTTGTTGATTTTATATTGTACAATCTTATTCAAAGAATTACAAGAGACAAGAAAATTCTCTAAATAAATTATATTATTAATGAATCATGATTTATGTAATCTAAATTTTTATGTATAAATCACGAGTCTATGAGATTTTAATGAACAGTTTATTATTTAATTGATCTCAAGTTTAAGGTCTTTCAGTGTATAGTGAATTAATATTTACCTATTTATCAAAAGATAGAGAGTTGGAATTCTCTTTCGATATATTTTTTATATAATATATCATAAAAGTTATCAAAAATATAAACTAACGTAATTGATAAAAATTTTCATAAATTATCGTAAGATTTTGAACTTAAAAAAAACTTATATATATCATATGTCTCACGGTAGTTTGAGAGCCATAAGGATCGATGGACAATAATATGTAAAAAAGTAAAGAATAGGAAAAGAAAACACAAAAACAAGAGAGAAACTGAAACACTGTTGCAATGCGTATGTCTGCAGCAGCAAACAAGAAAGAGAGGGAGAGAACAAAAAGAAAAGAATGTCCCAACGTGGTGTCCCAAGATTGCTCTGCATGGTAGAATGTCCCAGACATACCGCACAGGAAGGAAAAGAAAAGAAAAGAAACAATATAAAAAAATAAAAGGGAGAAAAAAAAGGAAAAAAAATCTGTATGTTGATCAAAAGACATACAGATTTAGGGAAAAAGAAATATTTTATTAATAAAAAATTACTAGGATGAGATCAAATGACACAGTCATGATGTGACCATATATTTCAATCCACACCCCGTTGGGGTTCTTTTGCCACACTCCCCGGCGTGGACTGCTGGCTTCAAACCCTGCAAACACCGACGGAAGGGCGAGCTGAAGTCGTCGCAGCAACTGAAACCTTCTCCTCCGTGACATCGTCCCATTTCTGCCCCTTCAGTTCACCAGTAAAATCTAGCATGAAGTTTTGGATGGGGACGGTGTAGGTGAAATCATTCACATACATGTTTGTAGTGTCGGTGTAGCTACACAGTTCGTTTGATCTTGTCTCTGGCATTGCAGCGAAGACCTCTCCGGTCAAGCAAAGCTAAATTAGAGTCCCGGACTACTAATAAAACCTCAGATGCGTTCACTAATGCGAGGTTGCAGTGCTGAAGATTAATTTGCATCACAAAATAGACAGTGAGAGGTTGCAGTCCTATTACACGCGCAACTATGGCGGGTGTGCACCACTTGTGCAACGTAAGTCGTTCATCATCAGGCATTCACCGTGCAAAGTATATCACACGTCCAAGTACGTTCTAGTACAGTAGATGGAGCTAAAAGCAGCATTCCTCGGCGAAGACACCATCGACAGATGGCTTACTAAGTAACCCACTAAGCTGACATCTCGTCCTGTGAACTTGATGTGTCCGAGCTTCGGAGCAGGGAGCCATGTGATCGTAGGATGATCACAGCTTTGCCAATATATGTTAGAGTTCGGACTACTTTCGGAATAAGATCGTCATCGTCAAGAAGCACTGCGAGAATGGAGTTGAAAGCAAGGAATTGTTCGAGTTGGATGACCAGACTTTGTTCTTTGAGACGCCGAAGATGATGAAGACGAGGTTGCCGTCTTCACCGAGCATGAGCTCAGAAGATGAAGCATCGGCAGCAGGCTTCTCCCTTTTTGGCCACCCACACTACCGTTTTCTCGGACACCTTACACCAGACTGGGGTAGGAGAAGCCCAGCTCGAATTTGCCACCTCTGGACGCCACCATGGTCTGGTCTCCAGAAACAGATTGCCCTCCTAAGAGTGCGCCATGTGCAACACAAACGTGGGCATTGGAGGGAGTGAGAAGACAAAAAGCAGACGACCGGAGAGCCATGAGCCGAGCCATGCTTCTTCTTCTTCTTCTTCTTGCAAACATGAACTCTGCAACACAGCTTATGCAACCATCGGTGAGTAGCGGACATGCACTCACTCTTCAATACGATTTTACTGATTAATATAGCTGGTCACTCGAGAGGGAATAAAAAGACAACCGTATCCAATACTTTGCAGGGTAAGTCAGATTGCAACAGCCACATAAGCTATGTTGCAGAGTTCCATGTCTGCAAGAAGAAGAGGAAGTATGGCTTGGCTTATGACTCTCTCGTTGCCTGCTTTTTTTTCCCTCCATTTCCCTTTTCGGCCCACGTTTGTGTTGCATATGACACTCTTGCGACGACAATATCTTACTGAAGACCAGACGATGGTCGCCAAAAATGGTAAACTTAAGCTGGGCTCCTTCACCCCAAGTAACTCGCGCATGTACTGCATGGGGTTCTAGTATTTGGTGTCCAAGAAAACAATAGTTTGGGTAGCCAACAGGGCGAAACCTGTTGCCAATGCTCCAATTCAGAGCTCAAGCTGGCCCAAGATGTCAACCTTGTCTTTTGTTGGGAAAAATCTATTAATGTGAAATAATTTTTTTCTCTTTATGTATCAAAATGAGTTTCTCATTAAAAAATACGAACTTGATATCGCAAGCAAATATTAGCCAGAATAATATTTGTAGTAGAACAACTGATCAATTACAAGTGATATCGAATTTTTAACGTGAAAAACTCAATGCGAGAAAAACCACAGGATTGTAGTCTACTTCAAACTTCCACTATCACTAATAATGATAACAGGTTTATAATAATTCTTCTCTAAAATAATAAGAGGATCATAATAACATCAAGATTACATATCTTGCTCAACAATAGTACATCATCATCATATATATGGATCTCATCAAAGAAAAATTTTAGGTATCACCAAGTAGCTATGGCAAGAAAGCACCTTAGAGAGAATAAACCGTAGATCGACACTATTAGGATTGTAGAGTTTACTGCAAGGATTCTTCATATCAAATTTGGGCCAAAGCTGACGAAGTTTGGCTATCGATCGTGAAACAAGAAATTCAATATCCTAGTTTTTCTCTTTCCTCCTTCACTCTCTTTACTTTCTCTCATTGCACCGCCGCATGCTGCACAACAAAAAAATCATTTTTCCATTCACATCGCTTCTTAGCAATTACCCCTAAAAATATCTTTTTTTTTCTTTAATTAACTGATTTGGGCTCAAAGGCTCAATTATTTGGTCCAAGCCCACGTATGGGCTGAACCCAACAATTCTTCCCTTCCAGCTCAAAGGCTCATATGGTGGACTGTACTAAGCTTGCTCTTCACCTACAAGCTTCAAGCTTCTCTTTAGGTAAAGATTTTGTCAATATGTTTGATCCATTCTCATTGGTATGCATCTTTTCCAACTATAATTCTTTCATCTTAAGCACATTACGAATCCAATGATATCTTACATCAATATGTTTGGATCTAAAATAGTATGTTAAATTCTTAAAGAGGTGAATGACACTCTGACTATTACAATAAATAGTATATATTTTCTGTTTCAAGCCCAATTCTTGTAAAAACTTTTTCATCCATAAAGCTTCCTTACAAGCTTCAGTAATAGCTATGTATTCTGCTTCTGTGATTGATAGAACAACATATTTCTGTAACTTAGATTGCCAAGAGACTGCTCCCCCTATAAATGTCATCAAAAATCCCAAAGTGGACTTCCTGGAATCAGTATCACTAGCCATGATTGCATCTGTATACCCTTCTAACACAGGTTCACTACTACCAAAATATAAACATAATCTAAAAGTACCTCTTAGATGTCTTAATATTTATTTTACTGTTGCCCAATGTTCTTTTCTAGGATTAGAGAGAAATCGACTAACAACTCTAACTGCATGAGCTATATCTAGTATAGTACAAACCATAGCATACATCAAACTACCCACTGTAAATGAGTAAGACACTCTGGACATTTCTTCTTTTTCTTTCTCACTTGTCGGACATTGTTTTGAGCTGAGCTTAAAATAACCTGCAAGTGGAGAATAAACTACTTTGGCTTTACTCATGTTGAATCTTTCAAGAACCTTCTCAATGTATGTCTCCTAAGATAGCCAAATCTTTCATTTCTTTCTATCATGAAGAATCTTTATACCAAGTATTTGTTTCACCGATCCCAAGTCTTTCATAGCAAAAGACTTACTTAACTCTCTTTTAAGTTTTTTAATTTTATCAGCATCATGACCAACAATCAACATATCATTAACATATAGTAGGAGAATAATGAAATCATCATCTGAAAACTTTTTTGTAAACACACATTAACATATAGTTTTCACATTAAGTTGCTCAACTTCTAAATTCAAATGGGCAACCAAACCAAGAATAACTCGGATAGAGAACATTTTCACCACAGGAGAAAATATTTCTTCAAAGTCAATCCTTTCTTCTAACTGAATCTCTTCACAACTAATCGTGTCTTATATCTTTATTATGAGTTATTATTTTCATTCTTCAATCTGTAAACCCATTTATTCTTCATAGCTTTCTTCTCTTTATGCAATTTTACTAAGTTATAGATGTGATTCTCAAGTAAGGATCTTATCTCTTCTTGCATGACTTTAACTAACTCATTCTTGTGCTCATGTAGAATAGCTTCCTTGTAAGTTTCTAGTTCTCCCCCATTAGTAAGCATAACATACTCATGTGGAGGATATCTTATAGATGATTGTCACTCTCTTATAGATCTTCTAAATGGAATCTCAACTGGTGGTGGAGGTGCTTGCTCAGTTGGTTCAACTTCATTAACTGTAGGAGTATCATCACTAACATTCTCATCACATTCTTCTTCATCATCTCCCTCATGATCATCATGAACTATAGGTGGAGGAACTGAACCCAAACTCCAAGGAATATAAACAGAGGTTTCTGGCTTCTCAACATTATCACCATTATCAAACAATTGATCTTCAAGAAATACAACATCCCTGCTTCTAACAATCTTCATATTCACTGGATCCCATAATCTGTACCCAAACTCTTCATGACCATATCCCAAGAAAATACATGCCTTTGCCTTATTATCAAGCTTGGATCTCTCATCTTTGGGAATATGTATAAATGCTTTACACCCAAAAACTCTCAAATGATCATAAGATACATCTTTCCCTTTCCATACTCTCTCTGGAACATCACCTTTCAGATGAACTTATGGAGAAAGATTTATCAGGTCAACTGTAGTTCTCATAGCCTCCTCCCAAAATGACTTAGGTAACTTGGTATGGAAAAGCATACACCTAATCCTTTCTTCAATGGTTCTGTTCATCCTTTCTGCTATACTGTTTTGCTGAGGAGTTTTTAGAACTATTTTCTCAAGCCTGATACCATGAAACATGTAATAATTCTCAAAAGGACCCTTGTACTCGCCACCATTATCTACTCGAACACTCTTTAGCTTTCTATCAGTTTCTCTTTCAACACTGACATAAAATTCTTTGAAGACATTGAGTACCTGACCTTTAGATTTTAAAGCAAAAACCTAAATTTTTCTAGAATGATCATTAATAAAAGTAACAAAATAAAGAGCACCTCCAAAAGTTCTCGTTTGTATAGTACAAACATTAGTATGTACTAAATCAATAATATTTGATCTTCTAGATGGCGGATAAGTATGAAATGCAACTCTATGTGTTTTTTCAACTAAGAAATGATCATAAGATTTAAGAGATGTACCTTGTAACTCTAGTAAGAACTGCTTTATAGTAAGAGTTTGAAGTCCCTTCTCACTGATATAACCAAGCCTCTTATGCCAAAGATCTATGCTTTCACCCTTTTGAATTGTATTAATCTCTCCTTTGTGTAGCTTAGCTTCCATAATATAAAAAGAGTTTAACTTCTTTCCTCTCGTCACAACTAGAGAACCTTTAGTGAGCTTTCATTTGATTTCATCAAAATAGTGTGTAAATCCCTCATCATCAAGTCTACATATATATATATATCAAATTCAGATGAATATCTGGAATATGTCTAACATCTTTGAGTATTAATTTGCTCACAGTACTAGTCTCTAAACAAATATCTCTAATACCCATAATCTTGGATGTACCATTGTTTCCCATTCTAACATTGCCAAAATACCAGTAGTATAGGATCTGAAGAAATCACCATGAGAAGTAACATGGAATGACGCACCAGAGTCAATTACCCAGTTACTGTCCTGAGTTGCAAGACTAATATATCCATCATCATAAACAATAATGATATCACCTTCAACAGCAACTGTATTGGTCTCTTTTTCATTTTTCTTCCTTTCATTCTGTTTTCGCTTCCAAAACCTACACTCTTTCTTCATATGACCTGGCTTGTTACAGTGGAAACACCTGATATCTCTTCTAGACTTGGATCTTCCTCTATAACCATATGAATTTCTACTGTGACTTCTTCCATGTCTTTCCTACTTTTTAGTACTAAGTGCACCAGAAGAAGATTCTCCCTGTTCTTTCCTTCTGGCATCTTCATTTAATAAACTATCTTTAACCATGTCGATAGTTAGAGTCCCCTCTGGCGTGGAGTTACAAATTGTTACCATATACGTTTTTCAACTTTCTGATAAAGAGCTGAGAAGTAGCAATCCCTGCATTTCATGATCTATATTTATTTTCATAACAACTAATTTGTTTGTAAGACTCTGAAATAGACTTATGTGCTCAACAATGTTGCCACCATCTTTCTAAGGAGAGAAATTCTATTTCTCACTATCTTTTTCGTAAATAGATTTTCTAACTTTTGCCAGATAATATCAACTCTGGTTCATCAGAAATATGTTCATGCAAATTTATATCCATCTATCTTCTAATATAAGCAATAGCTTTCTTATGTTGGACCTCTCATTCCTCCTCATACATAGTAGAGGGTTTTTCTTTAACTTTGATGGGCCTATACAAATCTTTGCAATAGAGCAAGTCTTCCATCATACACCTCCAAGTGGAATAATTTGATGAGTTCAATTTAATCATATCATTTGACTTTTCCATTTCAATCACACAAGAAAAACTAGTAGCAAATAACAACCTGCTGCTCTGATATCACCTGTTAGGAAAAACCTATTAATGCGGAATAATTCTTTTCCCTCTTGGTGTATCAAAATAGGTTCCTCATCAAAAATACCAATTTGATATCACAAGCAAATATTAACCAGAACAATATTTGTAGCAGAACAACTAATCAATCATAAGTGAGACCGAATTTTTAACGTGGAAAACCCAATGCGAGAAAAATCATGGGACCATAGTCCACTTCAAACTTTCACTATCACCAATAATGATAACAGGTTTATAATAATTCTTCTCCAAAATAACAAGAGGATCATAATAACATCAAGATCACATATCTTGGCTCAACAATAGTACGTCACCAAGTAAGCTCAATAATGGATCTCATTAAAGAAAAATTTTAGGTCTCACCAAGTAGACATGACAGAAAAGCACCTTAGAGAGGATAAACCGTAGATTGGCACCGTTAGGATTGTAGAGTTTACTGTAAAGATTCTTCACGTCAAATTTGGATCAAAACTGGCTACCGATAGTCAAGTAGAAAACTCAGTATCCTAGTTTTTCTTTCTCCTTCGCTCTTTCATTTTTTTTCTCGTTGCACCGTAGGACGCTGCACAACAAAAAAAACCTTTTCTCCGCTGACACCGCTTCACAGCAACTGCCCCCAAAAAAACTTTTTTTATTCTTTAATTAATTGATTTGAGCTTAAACGTCCAATTACCTGATCCAAGCCCACCTATGGGCTGGACCCAACATCTTCCTCACAGGCTTGAAGAACAAAGTCGGGTCATCCACTCCATCCAATGCCGCAGTGCTTCTTAACGATGACAATGTTATTCCGAAAGATAATTTGAATTCTAACATATTCGGGCGAAGCTTTGATCATCATTTATATACACTATTGGCTCCCGGGAGAAACGCTAGGATACGATAATCTCACAGGAGCAGAACCTTCGTTTACCTTCGAGATCGATCCAGATGGCATTGCATGCTCGGTTCTACTTACTGAAAGATCAGCCTGACATCGGTACTATACCACCGGGGTTTGGAGCAGAGTGAGCCTTGCTGCAATCCCAGAGACGAGATCGAACGACGTGTGTAACTACAGCAACACTACGAACATGGACGTGAATGATAATCTTGATCGCATCATGATAACTACTAACAACAAGACGTGATTGTGGTATTTCGGTCAATTCAATTCTGTTTCTTTTTCTCATAAAAGATATTTATAATTTAAATCGTCCATTTGTTCTGACCCATTTATCCACTTTCGTCGGTAGGTACCAAAGAAACAGAGATTCATGCCATGAGCAATCTACTAGAATACACTATTTCTTTATTTAATTAAGCTGAGCTCAACATCTTCAACCGACGTAACATAGCAGAATTACAATACTATCACGCTACGGCTGGGCATGCAAGGCGTGTTTCGTTAGTACAACATTTATTCATTATGCGTTTTACTACCAGTATGTATTCTAGATGGTGGTGTAGTAGTAGCTATCCTCGGCCAACTCATCGTCCCCGAGCTTCTTTAGTAAGGCAGGGATGGGCGGTATGCTGACGTCTAATACTCCCTCCAGTTGCTGAACCACTTCTCCCATGCTCGGCCTACTGCACTCCAAATCCTGAATGCACCAACATGCAATCCTACACACTCGACTCAGCTCCTCCTCGTCCACCGTCCCCTTCAACTTCGGATCCAGCAAGCAGAGAGTGTCGCCTTCTTGCACTTTGATTGCAGCCCAAAGAGGGAAGTAGAGCCGATTCCATTCTTCGCACGTGTCCCTGTTTCGCCTTCCCGAGACAATCTCGTGCAGCATTAGCCCGTAGCTGTAAACGTCCGCTTTGGGGGTGATGGCGGATCCTGTGATCCATTCCGGGGCGAGATAGCCGATGGTCCCCCTCACCGTCGTCAGCACCCGGCTGAACTCGCGGCCCAGCAGCTTGGCCATGCCGAAGTCGGCGATCTTTGGACACATATCCATGTCGAGAAGTATGTTCTCCGGCTTGATGTCGCAGTGCATGATGCATTCCCTGCACTTCTCGTGAAGATACGCTAAGCCTCTTGCGATCCCCAGCGCGATCCGGTACCTATTCTTCCAGTCCAAAGCTTCACGGCCATCGGCGAACAGGACGGAATCCAATGAGCCCATCGGCATGTAGTCGTAGACGAGCAGTCTCATGTCACCTTCGCAGCAGAAGCCACGGAGACGAACCAGATTGACATGGTGAATCGTCCCGATGGTGTTCACTTCCATCCTGAACTGCTTCTCCCCCTGCCTTACGCTCTCCAGTCTCTTCACCGCTATGGCGCCCGAGTCCGGCAGCTCTCCCTTGAACACCGACCCGAAGCTTCCTCGCCCGAGTTTCTCGGAGAAGCCCTTGGTGGCTTTTCTTATGACCTTGTAGTCGAATGCAATTAGAGGACCTTGAACGCCTCCGGAACCTCCGACGGTTGCCCCTTTGCGGTATCTCAAAGCCAAAATCAAGACGACGACAGCGATAACAGCAACACCTGAGACGGCACCGACGACAATCGTCGCCGTCTTTTTCCTGTTCATATGATCATTATCTGACAATTCTGAAGCGTCGACACTAAGATAAATAGCTCCTGATTCTGCTCCGTTGCTCGAAGCCAGAGATTTGAGGTTGAGAAGATCGCCCTGCCAAATCGAACACTCGGAGTGATAAGCATAAGCGGTACAAGAACAAATCCGCAAGCAAGCAATTCGACACTCTTCTCGACCGCCGATGGTCGACATGCGCACGGGGTTGGCGGGCAGCTGCATGTTGGGTAACTCGAGGAATCCATCTCTTTCCCCACAGCGTAGAGGGGTTTTTCGGACGCACCCTCCGGTGTGATCTCCCAGGGCCCATTCATTGGAAGACCATGGGATGAATCCCTGCAAACAGTGACAGGGTGCGGACGTGAAGTTGTTGCAGCCACCGAACGGCCCACAGCGACCATCCACATCACATGGATCCCTCGGAAGCGAGAAGAACTGCAACATCACTTTGTCCTCATTATCCCATCTCTGCCTCCTGAATTCACCAGTGAAATCCAGCATTAGGTAGTGTGTGGCGGCGCTGTCACGGACGCGGTAGCTGAACTCGTTCACGTTCGTGTTGGAAACATGGCTGAAGTCGACGAAGTGGTTCAATTTCATCTCTGGGATGGTAGCAAACATGTCTCCGGTCCAAGGCCCGGAGGTCCAGTAGCGATGTCTCCGATCTCTCGAAAGGCATAACTGGTCGACGCCATTCGGATCCAACTCCATAGTAAACATTCCCGGTGAAGGGTCTTCTGGGTTCCTCCACGAAGTGAGGAGCCAGTCTTGGCCTGTCAACTTGTTGTATCCGAGCTTTGCTCCAGGGAGCCATGCGTTGGTAGGATGATCAAAGCTCTGCCACAAGGTGTCAGAACTTATATTATCTTTAAGAACAAGATTGCCATCATCAAGAAGCACTGCGACAGTGGAGTTGGAAGCAAGGGAGCTCGAGGAAATGGATGACCAAATCTGGTTCTTCGAGTCTTTGAGGCGGAGAACAAGGTTGCCATCTTCGGCGAGCGTGAGCTCTGAAGATGAAGCACTGGCAACAGGTTTCTCCCTGTTGGCGACCCAAACTACTGTTTTCTTGGACACCTTGTACCAGATGCCTATGTAGTACTTGGAAGAGTTACCTGGGGCGAAGAAACCCAGCTCGGCCTTGCCACCTCTGGACACCATGGTCTGACCTCCAGAGAGAGACTGGCCTCGAAAGAGGCTGTCATTTGCAACACCAGTATGGGCGCTGAAGGTAAAGAGAAGAAAGAAATCAGACAAGCAGAGAGCAAGAAGCTGAGCCATTTATCTTCTCCTGGCATACATGGTGGAGTTCTGCAACTGCAACAACAGGGTAACCATATATTTTGTTGGAGGAGCAACAAAATGAAAAAAAAAAAAAAAGTACGCTGAAGGGAATATTTGAATCAAGAAAATCAAAATAGTATTAAACAAGAAATAAAACTAAAAATGCTTACAAAATAATCTTGGTTCATGAAATATGGTTCATGAACTATGATCCTATTTATAGGATCTAATGTTAACTACTTCACTGTTAACTACCTCACTTCGTTATGTCATATAGAAATTATTTTATAATTTTTAAATCATAAAATTATTTATAATATATTTATAATTATCTAAAATATGATAACTACATCAATAATTATTTATGAATCAATTCTCAACATTATCTTTAACATCTATTTCACTCGTTGATGATATCTTGCTACTCAAATCCATCTTCTTTGTTATTCATGATGAATTTGGTTAGGTGTCATTATTCTTCAAAAGGAGTAAAAAAAAAAAGGTTTATAAAATGATTGGTAATCAAATAAGAGAGACCTAGGACATCTGCACCAAATGTCTTGAGTTCTCTAGGTAAAGTTCACATGGCTTTTCGGTCAAATCGAAAAAATGAACGAGTGTCAGGTATTATTATTAATAACATAATAAGAAGATGTATGAAGATTCTTTTAACCTTCTAAATCATGAATTAACTTGTTATGTCAAAAGTAGTTATGTTAATACAGACATGAACAGTTGAAACTATCTTAGCAGTTATTGCACCAAGAGAATTAGTAAGACATCACCTGTTCATTGTAATGAGAGAGATGCAAAGCATTGAAAGTTAGATATCCTCCCAATGCCACGATTAAGCCTAAATGCTTCCAAGAATTTGAAAAGTTTGACGGTATTTGATCTAGAAATTTCTTCATATTTATGAACTATTTAAATAATCGATGGGGATATGTAACCATCTTCTTGCATATATATATATATATATATATATATATATATATATATATATATATATGATTGACTAAGTCAATTTAATATATATTTTATGTCTTCATATTTATAAGCTAATTACGTGATTGATAAGACTTACATCCATCTTTTTTTAATATATAGTATTGTGAGAAATGATTCGCTAAGTCAATTTAATACATTATAAAATTTTTAAGATATCTTATATTTATGAATGGGTCACATAATTGAAGATATATATATATATATATATATATATATATATATATATATATATATATATATATATATATATATATATATATATATATATATATATGCTGTAAATCTTTAAGGATGTCTTCATATTTATAAACAAGCCACTTGATTGATTGGAGACCTAGATCCACCTTCTTGAATATATATATATATATATATATATAGTATCTTGAGAAATGATATATCATGTCAATCTAATATATTATAAATCTTTAATGTGTTTGGTCACATGATTAATAGGGACCTATGTCTACGTTAAGCAAGTCAATATAGTATATTATAAATTTTTAAAGTTGTCTTCATATTTATGAACTGATTGGGATTTGCACCCACCTTGTTGGATACATATAGTATCTTGAAAAACGATTGATCAAGTTGATTTAATATATTATAATGATTGAGTTGCTTGCTCATTTATCAATATATCATACATATATAGCAAATGATTCTCAACAAAACTTTAAAGCATTTAAAAGAATATTGATATTTTTGCTATACCACAATTATATATAACGATGGTTCAAGCGCATGATTAGATATGTGTAAATGTAGCATGGTAAGATTTTGTCTAATGCTTCTAAATTGAGTAGAATTATCCTACATATCATCTGGGTTAGAACAGTAATTTTTATTTAAAAATTTGACGCATTATCTATATGGTAATAGTAGGATAGTCATTGATCGATTCAAAAAAATTAGAAGAAAATTCAAAAAAACAATAACCACTCGGATAGTAATCAAATAATAACCACTCAAAAAATAAAAATTCAAAAAATAGAAGAAAAATATTAGTAGGAAAAATTCAACTAATCTAGTACAAATAATAACCACTCGGATACACATATTAGAAGATTAAAAAAAAAATAGATATGAAAGTGCGTTGGCAAGAACCACAAGTTCTTATAACTAATTTTATTATTTAGCCTCCTTTGATTGAAACAAAAAGAAAAAGCTCAATCACATGATATCCAAATAAAAAGATTTGAATTGATGATGGCTGGAACTCAATCAGAGTTCAATTTCATGAGGATGGTTCCTTTAGATTTAGTAATATAATTTATGTTCAAAATAAAGAAAAAATCATGAAGGAAGCTCATAATATAGGATATACAATACGTCCAGGTGGTACTAAAATATATAAAGATTTCTTAAAAAAATTGTTAGAATATTATTAATTTTTTTTAATTTCATAATGTCTTATCTGAGCATAGAAAGTCACCTAGAAAATTGAAGTCTTTGCATATACCACAATAGAAGCGGTAAAACATCTCTGGATTTATTTCATAATAGGAGTAGTGATTGTGGGTCATTTAACCAAGTCAACACATTTTGATGCTATTAAAATTCCATAGCACTCTAATGAAAATAGCTAAATTATATATTGATGAGGTTGTTTGATTACACAAAGTATTAACAATTATTGTATCATATCCCAAGTTTATTTTATATTTTTGAAAAAGCCTTCATGAATCTCTAGAAACTAATTTAAATTTTAACATAGCTTTCCGCCCACAAATAGATAGATAGTTAAAATGAAGGCATGTTTAGATCTTGTGTTATTGATTTGAGATAATTTTTGGGGTGAAAGACTATCTATCCTTTGTAGAGTTTTCTTATAAAATAGATATCAAGTAAAAATTAAGATGATCTTATTCGAAACTTATAGTTAAAAATATAAATCACTCATATATGTTGGGGATGATATTAGTGCTAGAAAGCATTTAAAACATGATATAATAAAAGAAATACTAAAATAGATAAAGCTAGTTCTAGTGATTGCTTATACCTCAACAAAGATAAAATAGTTATGTGATTTGAAATTTATGGTTGGAGATCATATTTTCTTATAGGTTTCTCCTAGCAAATGTGTGCCATATTGAGTTATAGATTCATCGGGCTATTTGAGGTTTTAAAAAGCTTATAAATTTGTTTCACTATACCTATTTTACTAAAGATCATAATGTGTTTATATATCAATATTGAGAAAATATATTCAGGATTCATCATGAACATGACTTATATGATTGGAAAAAGATTTATCATATAAAGAATAATATATTCGGTTAGAAAAAATCAATGTGAATACTTTATATGTCAAAGTATAATAAAAAGAATCATGGTAAAAGAAAAGTCACTTGAGAATTTAAAGATATTATAAAAATTAAATATTCTTGATTATTTCTGGACTGAGATAAATCAAGTTTAGACAACTAAATTTTTATTTAGGTAAAAAAAGTCATAAACATATTACTCAAACATTTTTACGCAAAAGGAAATCCTAAAGATTCTGAATGTGTTCTACCATATAAATATCCCCCCTCCATATGACCTGAGAGGAGGAACCAGCTTTCGGAAAGAGACAAAATATCCTCTTAACGTCTATCTTTGAGTGAACAAACATTTGGAAGGCGATTAAATATCCTCTAAATTGTATAGTGTATAGATCAGTTAAATTGTATTGAAAAGTGATGTGCTTGTCTGCTTCTCGCCAGCAGCTACATAAGCTAAGCTGTGTTGCAGAGTTCCAAAGAAGAATAAGAAGAATGGCTTGAACTGGGAAAAGGTACATGGGGCATCTTGAATTTCGAATTTTGATGATAAAATTAATTGATTGTGATTTATTGTTTAACTATGTTTTGAGTTATGCAGGTCTACTATCTATTATGATTAGATAATTGATGCTAGAGGAATTGATGTTGCGTCTGGTGATCAGTCAGGATATTGGATGTCGAGCCGAAAGTTCAATCGACAATCGACAGAAGGTTTCGGATGTCGGACATCGAGCCAAGAAGAGCGGGTTGCACCAAGGATATCGGGGTTGCAGAGATTAACCGCCAATTAGGCAACGGATCGCAAGAGAGAACGATGTGCCTAAGAATCAGACAGAGCGCCAATAAACCAATGACGTGCCGGGCAACTGAATGTCAATTCACGTTGTAATAACTGTCTAGATTGAAATAAAATTTTTGTTTGTGTGTAGGATTAACTACGATAACGATAAAGACGTAAAGCGAAACAAAGTGTCAGAAGACAAGTGTGATGGATCGTTGGGAGTTCGAGAGTTTGACGGAAGTCCAAAGATTCGTTGGGAGTGCTGCCAGAACTAGGTCGAGAATGAGTAGGGAGCTTTCTGAAGGGTTTTCTGAAGTTCGTCGGAAGGTTCGTTAGAAGTTCACGGAGCTTGCCAAGAAAGATCGAAGATTGCCAAAGAAGTTCGTTGGAACTCGCCAAGATCATCGTGAAGTCCAGGAGCTTGCCGGGAGTCTGCAGAATGGTTTCTGAGGGTTCGTCGGAAGCCCATCGGAAGTTCGCCGGGAGCTTACCAGAAAAAGTCTTGACTTGTCGGACTTTATAATAGCTTAGGAAATATCTTTAATTTCATAGTTAGCATGTTAATTTAGGTTAGAATTAGATATTAATCCTATAACTCAAGTAAGGGCCAATTGGATCTTGTTTTGGACTGATTTGGGCCGAGTTTAAGGCCCAAACCAGTGAGCTGGAATAGGCTAGGCGGTGGCACCGCCCAACAGCCGAGAGGCCAGGCGGTGGCACTGCCCGTACACTATGAGTGTCAGACACTGAAGGCGGTGGCACCCCTAGCACCGGGAATAACGAAAGTGATTCAAATTTGGGCTCCTTTTGAGGCCTATAAATATCTCTCTCATTCATGGATGAAAGGGTGTCTAGAACTGAAAAAAAAAGAGGAAAACTCTCTTGAAAGTGTGTCAAAATCTTCCATCTAAGTTTTAAGTGTATTCTAATCCAAGAGAGGGGTAAGAGGCCTTGTAAGGTTATCTCTTAAGCCCGTCAAAAGGAGAGGTACTGTAAGGAAGTTCATCTTCGCCCGTTGGAAGGAGGACAACTAGTGAAAAGCCAGTAGCCTCAAGCGAAGAGGAATAGAGAGTGGATGTAGATCAGATGATCAAACCATTATAAAAACGATTTATGTTTATGTTCTTGTATTTATCTTTCTACAAACTCTATTTTTTTCGCTGCACAACTTACTCATCACTACCCTTCTTTCTTTCTAAACACTCTTTACTTTAAGTAATTTTCATTAACCTTTCATCGAAATCAATTTTAAACGAAAATGTAATTTTTTTGTTTATCTTTCTTTACCGTCGATCCGTAACTGGGCGAAGAAACCCAGCTCGAATTTGCCACCTCCGGACACCATGGTCTGACCTCCATAGAGAGACTGGCCTCGAAAGAGGCTGTCATCTGCAACACCAGTACGGTCGCTGAAGGTAAGGAGGAGAAAGAAAACGGACATGAAGGGAGCAAGAGGCTGAGCCATAAGCTCTGCAACACGGACAAGCAGGCTAACCAGTTGACCTTAAAATGGTGATATCTATCTGCTCGTTCTGGAGTCCCTTTTTTGGTTATTGATCAAAGAATGTGGTTAGATGTCATTGTTCTCCAAAGAAGAGATGAAAGAGTCATAAAAAGTCCTGAGTTCTTCTGGCAAAGTTATTATCAGTACTGCAATAGCAAGCGGTGTGCAGCTTCTTTTCCCCCTTGTAAATTACGAATTTACATTTTATTTCATCAGTAGTTTTGACAACATGAACAGCCAAACTCTGTTTGCAGTTATTGCACCAAGTGAAGTCGTTTGGTGACAGCCGTTGATAATAATGGGAGAGATGGGAAGCATTGAATAGGATGATGTGTTGATGTAAGTTTGATCTCATCCTAATGCCATTGTTACTCTGAATGCATCCAAGAATTTGCAAAGTTTCAAAGTGTTTTATCGAACATGTGAAGCAATCTTCACTTAAGATCAACAGAAAAATCTTTGTTTATGAACGGGATATTTGATCGATGAAGACGTATACTCACCTTCTTATATATTAAATATCTTAAAAATTGATGACAATGCTACAGTCTTTTTTAACAATGAAAATATTATGTTGGTGAATTTAATACAATAAATCTGAATTTATAGATCCAAAATTAAATTATTAGAATATTTCTATAAAACTTATTAAATCTACAATAATGAGTATGAAATTTTATAATAATTATAAAATAAATTAACACGGAAGCGTATCTGATGAATCCATCGAAATTTTTTCTGAATCAATTGGTGATTTGGCCTTTATGTTGCAAAGTATCTTTTAAGAACTTTATATTTCTTTCTAATGATTGATACTGCAATCGGAGACCATAATTTTATTTATAATCATAACTGATAAATCTATAATTATGATTATATTCATAATTGATGAATATACAATTATGTCTCAAGAGTTACATATTCCTAACTTATCCTATCAACTAAGTAGAAATATGACTTATGATATCTACACAATTAATTTTCATAATAATTATCTTCCTTAGCTAAATAAATTTATTTTAATTAGATCACTTTAATTTTGGCTAATCAGAATAATGACTTAACACATTTAATTATACATGTGTGACCCTCAAAATTCTAATAATCTTCCACTGTGTCACATATGTATCCTTATAAACGTATTATATTTTATGAGCTTAAAATTGTTGCCATTATTAAATAGAACATACAATACAATCTCGTCCATTAGCCATATTAATATAGAACCAAAGCAGTTTTTGCTGTATCGATCATAGCTAAACCCATCAATGATCACTAATATTAATAAAACCAAATGACAGATCAATCATGAAATATGTAGCATGAAAATTACATGAATGTGATCCATACATGTCAATTTTCTACTAGTCCAACTTTTATTTTTATGAGATCAGTAATCATAATGTACAAAGTATAACAAGAAACTTTATTTCTGATCAGAAAATATAGAATCTGACATAAAACATTTAACAAACATATGACAAACCTTACTAAACTAAAGTTTTCTTAAACACCCATATGAGCAGTATGCTCATGAAAGACCTTGGGTGGTACACCATTATGAGAGGATCTGCTAACATAAAGCTTGTTCCTAAGTGTTATATGGAAACTTGTTTATTTTTTACCTTTACTCGATTGACAAAATTTTTCAACCAAATTTCATGATGGGATGCCTCAAAACATGCTATAAATTCCATTGCCATTATGGAAAAAGTAATAAGAGATTGCTTGGCACTACGCCAAGAAATCGCCCCATTAGCCAGCATATAAATATAGCATGAAGTTGATTTCCTATTGTCTTGGCATCCAGCAAAATCGGAGTCGAAATACCCAATGATCTCCAAATAGTCTGATCTCCTATATGTGAGCATATAATCTTTTGTTCTCTTTAAATATCTCATAACTCTTTTCATTACTTTCTAATGATCCATTCTAAGATTCCTTAAATATTTACCTAACACTCTAATAATGTACACTATATCCGAATGCGTATAAACCTGTGCATATATTAGACTCCCTATAGTTGAT
Organism: Musa beccarii; assembly: GCA_024322285.1. Lineage (NCBI taxonomy): Eukaryota > Viridiplantae > Streptophyta > Magnoliopsida > Zingiberales > Musaceae > Musa > Musa beccarii. The sequence goes on along the minus strand of CM044395.1, from coordinate 38,480,733 downwards.
GCATAAGGAATCTTCTGTATTTCTTGAGTTTTCAGATTTGCTTTAGGACACTGATTGAGACTGAACTTATCTCCCTTTGTGATAGGGAGACAAGTAAGCATTTATTAAGAATATAAGCTATAGTCTTTATTGCTTCTCCTCAGAATGACTCTAGCAAAGTAGATTGAGAAATCATACTTCTTATCATGTCCTTAAGTGTGCGGTTTTGTCTTTCAACTACACCATTCATGCTAAGTATTCCTGACATTGTATACTGAGGGATAATTCCACACTCATCTAGGTATAGAGCAAATGGTCCTGGACGTTGTTTGCTTGAGTCATCATTTTTGTCGTAATATTGCCCTCCATGGTCAGATTTGACGCTTTTTAATCATTTTGCTGAGTTGATTTTCAACTTCAGCTTTAAATGATTTAAACACTTTCAAAGATTGGAACTTTTCATGTATTAGATACAGGTATCCATATCTATAGTAATCGTCTATGAATGATATAAAATATTATTGATCATTTCATGAATGTGTAAGAAATGACTCACAAATATCCGTATGTATCAATTCTAAGATGCCTGTAGCTCTATATGCACCTGATCTTTTAAGTTTGGTTTGTTTACTTTTAATGCATTCAACACAAATATCTAAACTTGATAAGTCAATGAGATCAAGAATCCCTTCTGATATAAATCTTTCAACTATATTTCTAGAGATGTGACCTAAACGTTTATATCATAATACACTTGAATTTTTTATTTTATATTTAGTATCTTGCAATTCCATATTCAAAGATTTATGATATGATGCTATAGTATCATAAGTGAACCAGTTCCAATCACATTTGAATTTAAAGACAAAGTAAATTTAATATTTCCAAATGAACAAGAATAACCAGATTTGCCCAAATAAGAAACAAAAAATTAGATTCCGTCTAAATGATGGAACAACAAAAGTGTTTTTTAAATCCAAATAGTATCCAATATACATTAATAATCTAAATATGTTTATAGCTTCCACATCTATCGATTTTTCATCCCCCACATAAATACATCTCTTAGCATCATTGGGCCTTCGGTAACTCAGGCAACAATGCATTGAAAACCATGCATTGAAACACTGATGTTAGTGGTTGCACCAGAGTCTAACCACCAAGTGTTTCTAGGTACTGAAGCTAAATTGACTTCAGAATAAATCAAAGTAAGGAATGTACCCTTTTTAGCACTCTAGGTGTGATATTTGCCACAGTCCTTCTTTAAATTTCTAAATTTCTTATAGAAGAAACAAGTATCAATCTTATTTTGTTTCTTTTGTGTAGGACCCTTATCAGCCTCATTCTTTCTAGATTTGTATTTTCTTTTCTTGTCCTTATCCTTAGAGGTGCTAGCCAAAGTTGACACTTTTAGTCTTTTCTTGCTTCAACCTTTCTTCTTCTTGCACACAATATGAAATGAGCTTATTAAAAGACCATTTGTCATTTTGATAGTTATAACTGATCTTAAATTGACTAAATTATGTAGGAAGAGATATCAAAACCAAATGGACAAGTAAGTCCTTTGATAAGCCAAGTTTTAGTATTTTAAGCTTCGAAGTAAGATTAGATATTTCTATGATGTACTCCCTTATATTTCCTTTACCGTTATGCCTTATGCAAATCAAGTTTTGAAGTATAGTGCTTGTTTTCGCCTTAACGTTTTTAAGAAAACGTTTTTCTATTTCGGTAAGAAAATCTTTGGCCTTAGTAATCCCTTCGGATACTACAGCTCTAAAGGCCTCTGGAATATCATGCTTAATGATCATGAGACACATGCAATTAGACCTGTCCCATTTCTCATATAGTATCCTTTCATCAAGAGTACTATTATTTGTAAGAGAAGCGGGTTGGTCTTCCTTTAGTGCAAGGTCTAGATCCATGCAGCCCAAAATGATCAGAATGTTTTCTTTTCAACCTTTAAAGTTGGTTCCATTTAGAATTGATACTAAATTAAGATTAGTAGATTTTGAAACATGATAACCTGATGAATAAGAGAATAATAGACAACCATAAATTATGCTCATATATATTATCATAAACTTAAGTAAATTCAAATAATGATGTAACCCTTCTCAAGATACCAAGCACAACATTAATATCTTGTCTTTAGACTTTAATATTAATTACTAATGGTAATCTTGTTATAATGATCAAACACTAATAATAAGACATGTTAAATGATAAACCCATCTTTGGATTGATTTATCATTCACATGTATAACTTTATAATTGTCACGTGTTTATCATTACAGGTGTGTATAAAATCCTATCAATCATTAACCTTTCTTTGAGTCGGGTAATTACCGCATGGATATAAATACACATAATATTTAATATTTTTATGAGAAATGTTACATATGAGAGGTCACTTTGACTACTTCATGCATCAATTACTCAATCTAATATTAAATAATTATTAATTAAATTTAAACTATATTAGTCAAATTAGCTTGACTTTAATTTGTTGACTTAGACATTAAATATATGTAAACTATTTATGTCAACAAATAATTTTATAAAACCAATTTTATGTTTAAACCAACATAATATTACATGAATATAATAATAATAATATTAATTAAATTTACATATTGTAATAACATAATTAAACCAACATAACATTATAATAATAATATTATTAATTAAATTTATATGAATTTAATTAATTAGATAAAATTCAAAGAGAATTTGAGAGATTTATGCCTTGCAATGCAAAATATAAATTTATATACTGGAATAAGAAAAAGATATCTCAAATTAAAATGATCTAATATCAGAAAACATACCAAACTGAATGTGAAGTATGTTCTAGCATGATTACATGAAACCATCATTTTTTTTAATGATGATAGAACCAAATCACTCTAAAATACTGATGAAAATATCATTAAAATATATATAAAAAATAAGTCTATATGTTCAACAATCATTGTAGGATAGCTCTTTACCATTGTTGGTGGATTTAACATAATAAATCTGGATCAAACAAGCTTTATAAATCCAAAATCCAATTATTAGAATATTTCCATAAAACTTATTAAATCCATAATAATAAATATGAAATCCTACAATAATTATAAAATAAATTAATACGGAAGAAAACCTAATGAATCTATTGAAATTTTTTTTGAATCAATCGGTGATTTGGCCTTCCTATTGCAGAGTATCATTAAGAACTTTATATTTCTCTCTAACGGGTGAAGAGAAATTTCTTTCTGATGATTGATACTACAATCGGGGATCATAATCTTATTTATAGTCATAACTGATGAATCTATAATTATGATTATATTTATAATTGATGAATCTGTAATTATGTCTCAAGAGTTTCATATTTCTGACTTATTTAGTTATTAAGTTAGAAATATGACTTATGATCCTTAGCCAAATAAATTTATTTTAATTAGATCATTTTAATTTTAATTAATCAAAATAATGATTTAACATATTTAATTATACGTGACCCTCAAAATTTTAACATGCTATTCTGAAAGATAATTTGAATTCTAATATATTAGAGCGAAGCTTTGATCATCCTTTATATACACTATTGGCTCCTTGGAGCAAAGCTAAGATACGATAATCTCACAAGAGTAGAACTTTCGTTTACCTTCGAGATCGATCTAGATGACATTGCATGTCCGATTCTACTTAATGAAAGATCAGTCGACATCAGTACTATACCATAGGGGTTTAGAGCAGAGTGGGTCTTGTTGTAATCCCAGGGACGAGATCGAATGACTTGTGTAACTACAACAACACTACGAACATGGAGTGAATGATACTCTTGATCGCATTATGATAGTTACTAATAACAAGACGTGATCGTGATATTTAGATCAATTCAATTCTGTTTCTTTTTTCTCATAAAAGATATTTATAATTTAAATCGTCCATTTGTCCTGACCCATTTATCCACTTTCGTCGGTAGGTACCAAAGAAACAGAGATTCATGCCATGAGCAATCTACTAGAATACACTATTTCTTTATTTAATAAAGCTGAGCTCAACATCTTCAACCGACGTAACATAGCAGAATTGCAATACTTTCACGCTACGGCTGAGCATACAAGGCGTGTTACGTTAGTACAACATTTATTCATAATGCGTTTTACTACCAGTATGTATTCTAGATGGTGGTGTAGTAGTCGCTATCCTCAGCGCTATCATCGTCCCCAAGCTTCTTTAGTAAGACAGGGACGGGCGGTATGCTGACGCTTAATACTCCCTCCAGTTGCTGAACCACTTCTCCCATGCTCGGCCTACTGCACTCCAAATCCTGAATGCACCAACACGCAATCCTGCACACTCGACTCAGCTCCTCCTCGTCCACCTGCCCCTTCAGCTTCGGATCCAGCAAGCAGAGAGTGTCGCCTTCTTGCAATTTGATTGCAGCCCAAAGAGGGAAGTAGAGCCGATTCCATTCTTCGCACGTGTCCGTGTTTCGCCTTCCCGAGACAATCTCATGCAGCATTAGCCCGAAGCTGTAAACGTCCGCTTTGGGAGTGATGGCGGATCCTGTGATCCATTCCGGGGCGAGATAGCCGATGGTCCCCCTCACCGTCGTCAGCACCCGGCTGAACTCGCGGCCCAGCAGCTTGGCCATGCCGAAGTCGGCGATCTTTGGACACATGTCCTTGTCGAGAAGGATGTTCTCCGGCTTGATGTCGCAGTGCATGATGCATTCCCTGCACTTCTCGTGAAGATACGCTAAGCCTCTTGCGATCCCCAGCGCGATCCGGTACCTATTCTTCCAGTCCAAAGCTTCACGGCCATCGGCGAACAGGACGGAATCCAATGAGCCCATCGGCATGTAGTCGTAGACGAGCAGCCTCATGTCACCTTCGCAGCAGAAGCCACGGAGACGAACCAGATTGACATGGTGAATCGTCCCGATGGTGTTCACTTCCATCCTGAACTGCTTCTCCCCTTGCCTCACGCTCTCCAGTCTCTTCACCGCTATGGCGCCCGAGTCCGGCAGTTCTCCCTTGAACACCGACCCGAAGCTTCCTCGCCCGAGTTTCTCGCAGAAGCCCTTCGTGGCTTTTCTTATGAGCTTGTAGTCGAATGCAATTAGAGGACCTTGAACGCCTCCGGAACCTCCGACGGTTGCCCCTTTGCGGTATCTCAAAGCCAAAAGCAAGACGACGACAACGATAACAGCAACACCTGACACTGCACCGACGACAATCGTCGCCGTCTTTTTCCTGTTCTTATTATCATTATCTGCCAATTCTGAAGCGTCAACACGAACATAAATAGCTCCTGATTCTTCTCCGTCGCTCGAATCCAAAGATTTGAGGTTGAGAAGGTCGCCCTGCCAAATCGAACACTCGGAGTGATAGGCATAAGCAGTACAAGAACAATTCCGCAAACAAGCAATTCGACACTCTTCTCGACCGCCGATGGTTGACATGCGCACGGGGTTGGCGGGCCGCTGCGTGTTGGGTAACTCGAGGAATCCATCTCTTTCCCCACAGCGTAGAGGGGTTCTTCGGACGCACCCTCCGGTGTGATCTCCCAGGGCCCATTCATTCGAAGACCGTGGGGTGAATCCCTGCAAACAGTGACAGGGAGCGGAGGTGAAGTTGTTGCAGCTACCGAAAGATCCACAGCGACCTTCCACATCACACGGATCCCTCGGAAGCGAGAAGAACTGCAACACCACTTTGGCCTCATTATCCCATCTCAGCCTCCTCAAGTCACCAGTGAAATCCAGCATTGTGTAGTATGTGGCGGCGCTGTCACGGACGCGGAAGCTGAACTCGTTCACGTTCGTGTTGGAAACATGGCTGAAGTCGACGAAGTGATTCGATTTTATTTCTGGGATGGCAGCAAACGTGTCACCGGTCCAAATCCCGGAGGTCCAGTAGCAATGTCTCCGATCTCTCGAAAGGCACAACTGGTCGACGCCATTCGGATCGATCTCCAGAGTAAACATTCCCGGTGAAGGGTCTTCTGGGTTCCTCCACGAAGTGAGGAACCAATCTTGGCCTGTCAACTTGTTGTATCCGAGCTTTGCTCCAGGGAGCCATGTGTTGGTAGGATGATCAAAGCTCTGCCACAAGGTGTCAGAAGTTATATTATCTTTAAGAACGAGATTACCATCATCAAGAAGCACTGCGACAGTGGATTTGGAAGCAAGGGAGCTGGAGGAATTGGATGACCAAATCTGGTTCTTCGAGTCTTTGAGGCGGAGAACAAGGTTGCCATCTTCGGCGAGCGTGAGCTCTGAAGACGAAGCACTGGCAACAGGTTTCTCCCTGTTGGCTACCCAAACTACTGGTTTCTTGGACACCTTGTACCAGATGCCTATGTAGTACTTGGAAGAGTTACCTGGGGCGAAGAAACCCAGCTCGACCTTGCCACCTCTGGACACCATGGTCTGACCTCCAGAGAGAGACTGGCCTCGAAAGAGGCTGTCATCTGCAACACCAGTATGGGCGTTGAAGGTAAAGACAAGAAAGAATTCAGACAAGCAGAGAGCAAGAAGCTGAGCCATTTGTCTTTGTCCTAGCAGATATGGTAGAGCTCTGCAACAGCAGGGTAACCTGTTGAGCTTAAACGTTTGATTCGTTGGGATGGAGGAGCAACAAAATCGAAATAGAATTAAACAAGAGATAAAGACTAATAATACTTACAAAATAATCTCATGTGCATACTATCTTGTTTCATGAACTATGATCCTATTTATAGGATCTAATGTTAACTACCTCACCTCATCATATCACCCATGATTAAGTTTGATATAGAAATTATCTCATAATTTTTTAAATAAGAGACTACTTAGGATATATCTATAAATATTTAAAACTACTTAGGATATTTCTATAACTATTTAAAACTTGATAATTACCTAGATAACTATTTATGAATTAATTTTCAACATCAGCTTTAGCATTTATTTCTTTTAATGGATGATATTTGTATGTTGGAATCCATTTTCATGGTTATTCATCAATGAATTTGGTTAGATGTCAATGTTTTCTAAAATTGACATGGAGGAGTTAAGTTCATAGACTTGTTGGTAATCAAACAAGAGAAACCTAAGACATCTCTGAAACATACAATAGGCACAAAATGTCTTGAGTTCTCTGGGTAAAGTTCACATTGGCCTTTCAGCCAAATCAAAAAATGAAGAGTGTTAGGTATTGTTATTAGGAATACAATAAGAAGAGGTATGAAGAATCTATTAACTTTTTAAATTACGAATTCACTAGTTATGTCAAAATTAGTTATGTTAATACCGAACATGAACAGCTGAAACTATCATAGTTGTTATTGCATCAAGACGATTAGTAAGACGTCACTCGTTCATAGTAATGAAAGAGATGCGAAGCATTGAATAGGATGATATGTATATAAATGTTATATCTCTTCTCAATGCCACGATTAAGCCTAAAAGCTTCCAAGAATTTGTAAAGTTTGACGGTGTTTGATCAAGAAATTTCTTCATATTTATGAACTATTTAAATAATCGATGGGAATCTGCAATCATCTTCTTGGATATCTCTAGTATCTTGAGGAATGATTGACCAAGTCAATCTAATATGTTATTTGTCTTCATACTTATGAACTAGTCACATGATTGATGGGATATGTATTCATCTTATTGGATATATATAACATGTTATATGTCTTCGTATTTATGAAGCAGTCACATGATTGATGGGACTTGCATCCATCTTCTTGGATATACAGAACATCTTGAGAAATGATTAATCAAGTTAATCTAATATATTGTAAATATTTGAAGATGTTTTTTATTTATAAACAGGTCACATGCTTGATGGGGATCTACCCTCACCTTCGTCGATATAAACAGTATTTTGAGGAGTGATTGACCAAGTCAATCTAATATATTATAAATCTTTAAGGATGTCTTCATATTTATGAACTAGCCAATGGAGATATGTATCCACCTTCTTGAATATATATATATATATATATATATATGTATATATATATATATATACATATATATATATATATATATATATATATATATATATATATATATATATATATATATATATATATATATATATATATATATATATATATATATATATATATATATATATATATATATATATATATATATATATATATATATATATATATATATATATATATATATATATATATATATATATATATATATATATATAAAGTATCTATATATATATATATATATATATATATATATATATATATATATATATATATATATATATATATATATATATATATATATATATATATATATATATATATATATATATATATATATATATATATATATATATATATATCTTGATATATATCATCTATATATATACATATATATATATATATATATATATATATATATATATATATATATATATATATACATATATATATATATACATATACATACATATACATATACATACATATATATATATATATACATACATATATATATATATACATATATATATATATATATAGTATCTTGAGAAATGATAGATAAAGTCAATCTAATATGTTGTAAATCTTTAATGTCTTTGGTCACAAATAATTGACCAAGTCAATCTAATATATTGTAAATTTTTAAATATATTTTCATATTAATATACTGATTACATGATTAATAGGGACTTGTGCCCACCTTCTTGAATATATATAGCATCTTGAGAAATGATTGATAAAGTCAAATCTAATATATTGTGAATCTTTAAAGTTATCTTCATATTTATGAGCTATCATATGATTGATGAGGATATGCACCTACCTTATTGGTTACATATAGTATCTTGAAAAATGATTGACTAAGTCAATTTAATATATTATGACTCAGTCGTATGATCAATTGTCAATATATCATACATATATAACACATGATTCTCAATAAAACTTTAAAGCATTTAAAAGAACATTGATATCAGCTTATATTCTTGCTATACCACAATGAAGGCTTCATTATATATTATTATGGTTCAAGGGCATGATTAGATATGTGTAAATGTAACATGGTAAGATTTTGTTTAATGCTTTTAAATTGAGTAGAATTATCCTACATATCATCTGGAATAGAGCAGTAATTTTAATTTAAAATTTTGGTGCATTTGCTATATGGTAATAATAAGATAGTCATTGATCGATCATAAGAGTGTAAAGTATAATTTCACTTGGAAGAACTTGAATTTGAAAAAAAAAAAGATGACTAAAACTATTGAAATATTATGATATCATCATAAAGTATCATCCTAAAAAAAGCAAATTAAGTTCTTAATAAACTTAGCTAAAAAAGTTCAACTAATATAGTGCAAATAATAACCACTCGAATACATATCATAAAAAAAAAAAGATATCATTGTGCATTGGCAAGAACCACAAGTTCTTATAACTAATATGAATATTTAGCCTCCTTCGATTGAAATAATAATAAAAATACTAAATCACAAGATATCCAAATAAAAAAAGATTTGAAGTGATGAAGGCCAGAACAATTAGACTTGAAATTTCATGATGATGGTTCCTTTAGATTTAGTAATATAATTTATATTTAAAATTAAAAAAATCGTGAAGGAAGCTCATAATATAGGATATACAATATATCCAGGTGGTACTAAAATGTATAAAGATCTCTTAGAAATTTTTTGATAAAATATTATTAAAAAATTATATTTTATTAAGTCTTTTTTTAGCATAGAAAGTTATCTAGAAATTTTCTAGAGCCTTTGCCTAGACCTCAATAAATAAAAGTGGCAGAACATCACAATAGATTTCACGATAGTATTGTTAAAAACTCATAAAGGGAATAACATTGTTTTGGTGATTATGGATCATTTAACCAAGTCAACATATTTTCTTACGATTAAAATTGGTAGCCCTCCCAAAAACACTAGCCAAATTATATATTGATGAGGTTGTTTGATTACATAAATTTTAGCATAGCTTTCCACCTACAAATAAATGGATAGCTTGAAAAAAAAAAAAACTATACAAATTCTTGAAGGTATGCTTAGAGCTTGTGTTATTGATTTGAGATGATTTTGGGGTGAAAGACTATCCTTGGTCGAGTTTACTTATAAAATAACTATCAAGTAAAAACTAAGATGATCTCACCTGAAACCTTATATGGTTAAAAATATAGATCACTCATATGTTGGGATTATAGTAGTGATAGAAAGCATTTGGGATATGATATAATACAAGAAACACTCAAATAGATACTGTAACGATTGCTTATAGCTCAAAACATATAAAATACTTATATGATTTGAAATTTAAGGATAATTATTATATTTTCTTAAAAGTTTCATTTAAGTAGCATATTGAGCCATAGATTCATTAGACTATTTAAGATTGGAGAAAGAAAAAAAAAAAAGCTAGAGAAGTTATAAACTTTCTCCGGTATACCTAGTTTGCTGGAGCAATAATATGTTTTATATATTAATGTTGAGAAAATATCTTTAGGATCAATTGTCATGAATATGACTTATATGATTGAAAAAATATTTATCATATAAAAAATAACATATTCATATTATGGATAAAAAAATTAATTCTTGTATTAAAGAACTATTCCATATATGTCGAAGTGTAATAATTGAAGAACTATTATCATAGTAAGAGAAAAACTACTTAAGAAATTGAAGATGTTATAGAAATAAATATTCTTGATTAATTTTGGACTGAGGTACATCAAGTGTAGATAATAAAAAAAATTTATTTAAGTGAAGAATGTAATATCATAAATATTTTACTCTAAGCAAAAATCCTAAGGGTTTCTAGCTTATAAATATCCTCTCTCCATATCACATGAGAGGAGGAACTAATCATCGAAAAGAGACGAAATATCTTCTTAACATCTATCTCTTAAGGATAGGAACCTGCATTCGAAAGGGAACTCGAGGAATTGGATGTCATCCAAATCTGGTTCATCGAGTCTTTGAGGCGGAGGACAAGGTTGCCATCTTCGGCGAGCGTGAGCTCTAAAGATGAAGCACTAGCAACAGGCTTCTCCCTGTTGGCTACCCAAACTACTGGTTTCTTGGACACCTCGTACCAGATGCCTATGTAGTACTTGGAAGAGATATCTGGGGCGAAGAAACCCAGCTCGAACTTGCCACCTCTGGACACCATGGTCTGACCTCCCGAGAGAGACTGGCCTCGAAAGAGGCTGTCATCTGCAACACCAGTGTGGGCGCTGAAGGTAAGGAGAAGAAAGAAAACGGACATGCAGAGAGCAAGAAGCTGAGCCATAAGCTCTGCAACACGGGCAAGCAGGGTAACCAGTTGACCTTCAAATGGTGATATCTATTTGCTCGTTCTGGAGTCCATTTTCTTAGGCATCGATCAAAGAATGTGGTTCTATGTCATTGCTCTCCAAAGAAGAGATGGAAGAGTCACAAAAAAGTCCTGAGTTGTTCAGGTAAAGTTCTCATGGCCTCTCAACCAAATCTCAAATTGAACGCATGTCAGGTATTATTATCAGTAATACAATAACAAGCGGTATGCAGCTTCTTCCCCCACACGACGGCGCCCCCCCCAACCCCAATTTTTATTATTGTATTATTATCAGTAATACAATAACAAGCGGTATGCGGCTACCCAAAATTTTAAAGAGTTAAAAAGAATATTTTTGCTATACCGCTTCAGAGGCTTCATTATATATAATGACTCTTCAAGGGCATGATTAAATACATTTAAACGCTGCATGGTAAGATTTTGGCCAATGCTTTTAAATTGAGCAAAATTATCCTACACATCATCCGGATTAGAACAATAATTTTTATTTGATAATGTGGAGCATTATCTATATGATACTACTAAGATAGTCATTGAGTGTAAGAGTGTAAAGCATAATTTCACTTAGAAGGACTTGAATTTGGGATTAAAAAAAAAGAGAGATTATTAGAGCTATTGAAATATTATGATCTAATCCTAAAATATCATCATAGAAAAATAAACTATGTTCTTGATAAACTCAGGAAAGTTCAACTAATCTAGTATCTATAATAACCACTCGAATATATATTTTAGAATATTTAAGAAAATTAGATATCAGAGTGCGTTGCATTGGCAAAAACCACAAATTCTTATAACTAATATGATTATTTAGCCTTCTTTGATTAAAACAATAAAAAAAAGCAATCACATGATATCCAAATAAAAAAGATTTGAAGTGATGAAGGTCGGAACTCAATCAGTGTTCAAAATCAATGATGATGGTTCCTTAAAGTTCAGTAATATATTTTATGTTCTTAATGATCAGAATTTGAAAGAAAAAAAAAAAAAGTGAAAGAAGCTCATAATATAGGATATATAATACATCCAAGTGGTACTAAAATGTATAAAGATGTTTTAGAAATTTTTTTATTAGAATATTATTTTTAAAATTATAGGATATATTTTATTATGGCTTATTTGAGCATAGAAAGTCATCTAGAAATTTTCTAGAACCTTTGCCTATACCTCAATAAATGAAAGTGGCAGAACATCACAATAGATTTCATGATAGGATTGTTAAACGCTAAAGGAATAACATTGTTTTGGTGATTGTGGATCATTTAACTAAGTCAACACATTTTCTTACTATTAAAATTTGTAGCCCTCTCAAAAAGACTAGCCAAATTATATATTGATGAGGTTGCTTCATTACCTAAATTATTAGCAATTACTGTATGAGATCTCACGTTTGTTTTATATTTTTGGAAGAGTCTTGGTAAATCTCTAAGAACTAGTTTAAATTTTAGGATAGATTTCCACTTACAAATAAATAAATAATTTGAAAAAAAATATACAAATTCTTGAAGGTATACTTAGAGCTTGTATTATTGATTTGAGATGATTTTAGGGTGAAAGACTATCCTTGGTCGAGTTTAATTAAAAAAATAGCTATCAAGTAAAAATTAAGATGATGTTAGTGATATAGATCACTCATATATTAGGATTATGTTAGTGATAGAAAACATTTAGGACATAATATAATACAAGAAACACTCGAATAGATAATGTTACATATTTCAGACTCTATAGCAGTTTGTTTTTCAATCTTCGAAGTTGCATATAATATTTTTGCATCTTTAATCTTTTTCGGAGTCTTCAGGTCATCTTCATTTTCCTTAAAAGGCTTATCAGAACGACTGTTGTCTTTTGATGCTTGAGACTGCGTAGCTTGTTTCCTTTTTGAATGTTCGTCATCAAAACTTTCTTAGAGCTGCTATCGTCATCTTCTTCGCTGCTGGTGCTCTTCTTTTTTACAATCTTTGTAATAGGTTTATCAACAGTAGATAGAACAGAATCTAAAACTTTTTGCTTCTTCAATCATGAATTCTCAGTGATCTCATCATAACTCTCATTGTTCTCATCAGAACTTTCATCAACTTTGGTTTTATTGTAAAGTATCTTCTTATCAATTTGAATTTTGAAGGGTTTATCATGCAAGATAGTTTGTATAAACCCACAAAAATTCAGATGATCATCACTTTTATGTCATAATATCAATTCATCAATAAGAGTAATATGTAAGGATAAATTCGGAAAAAAATAAGAGAAACACTGTATTTTTTGTCATCCTCACAATTACTATCAATTTTCTAATTTTTTTTATCATAAATCAAGCATTTTTATCATAAAAAATAGTACAATATCTTCTTCTCAACGGTTATCCTATACTAATGAGAATTTATTTTAAACCAGAAAGAAACATCATATCATCAATAAATTTTTTTTATCAGATTTAGTGTTCACAATTACTACTTGAACCTTATTATTATTTCTCATATGTATTATAGATTTGATTAAATTATTAAGTCGTTGAAATAAACTTTTATCTATAATCATATCTACTATTCAGAAGTCAAATAAATCTAAAATATTTTTCATTAGATATTATAAAGAAAATATTTTCTTCATCTCTTTTTTCACTATTATTTTTCTCATGATAATTTGTATGATTTTTGCTCCAATAGTATTTGCGGGCATATTTTTAGAGAGAAACATTTGGATTTTTATTTTTATACTAGTAATCTTTCTCAATATGTCCAATGTTTTTTGGAACAAAAATAATAACGAGTTTCTTTGTTACATTCATTCGAATTTCTCTTGCCCTCATTTGATTGGTCATGACTTTTGCCATTTTGATTTGTCCCTTGATATCTGAGTTTCAAAATTTTCTTTTGATTTTTTTATCTATCTTTCTATGAAGAGTATGTCCTGAAGTTTTATCTGAAGATTTATTTATTTTTTGTTGGATACCATACTATTGGTTCTAATGCTATGCTTATTTTCTATAGAACTTCAAGGAGAAAGAAAAAAAATAATAGAAAAGATTAGGAGTACTCCTAATTTTTAAAGTTTTGGATTGATCCAAAAATACCAATTTATATTGACTAAAAGATAGAATTTTTTTTAAAATAACAAAAAATTGTATCATATCCCAAATAATTTTTTTCATCATAATCTATTTATTTAAATTTAAATTTAAATTTTTTATTTTATCTAATCTTGACTATTTGAATTAATCTTATCAAACACTAATGGTTGCAAATGATTTCACGTACCGCTTTCGTGATAGCTCCACCATCCATAACTTCATGCTACATTTTATTGGTGAACTGAAGCAGCAGAAACAGGACGATGTTACCGAAGAGATGGTTTTAATGTTGGGGTTGAAGGAGTAAGGAAAACAATAAAAGACAGAATACTATGATGCAATCAAGAAAGAATGCTCTTAATCAAGAAAACCAATGTAGTATTAAAAATAAGAAGAACGATATATAACACTAACAAGATTAACCTAAATGCACACCTCTACATTGCTTCATGAAATATGGTTATATTTATAGGACCTAGTGGTAACTACCTCATTCTATCATATCACCCATGATTGAGTTAAGTGTAGGAATTATCTTATAACTTCTAGACCATGGGTCATTTCTTAGAACATGCCTATAACTATTTACAACATGACAACTATATAGATAATTACTATGAATTAATTTCTAACATTCAATGGCTGTAACGACTTCAGCTCTCCCTCCCGTCAGTGTTTATAGGAAGAAATGGAACCCAGGAGTTTACACCGGGGGGTGTGTGAGGAGAAACCCTCTAAGGCGTGGACAAATGGATGGATTCCTCAAGGTATCCAACTTGCAGATGCCCGTGAATGCCAAGCGCTTCTCAAGGATCGGTAGTCGAGAAGAGTGTCAAATTGCCTGATTGCGGAATTATTCTTCTACTGCTTATGCTTACCACTTGGACTGTTCGATTTCGCTAAGTGGCGTTATCAACCTCAAATATTGTTGGGTCCAACTCATATATAGGCTTGGATATGATATTTGGGCTTTTGAGCCCAAATTAATTAATTAATTAAAGAAAACCTAAACAAGTAGAGAAAGGGTTTTTATGTGGAAACTGTAGCAGTGTGTGCAATGGTGGAACGTGCAGCGTGCGGCGGTGTAGTAAGAGAAAGGAAAAAGAGAAAAAAAGAGGAGAGAAAAAAACTAGGATTTTAAGTTTTTACGATCGGTAGCCAAACTTCGTCAGATTTGGCCCAAATTTGACGTAGAGAATTTTTGCAGTAAACTCTACAATCCTAACGGTGTTGATCTGTCGTTTATCCTTTCTAAAGTACTTTTTTACTATACTTATTTGATGAGATTCAAATTCTTTCTTAAAAGAGATTTATCTTATAGATGATTAAGTTAAGATGTGTTATATTGATGTTATTATGATCCTCTTGTTATTTTAGAAAAAATTTATTGTAAACTTGTTATCATTATTGGTGATAGTGAAAGTTTAAAGTGATCTACGATCCGTGATTTTTTCAGTATTAGCTTTTTCACGTTAAAAATTTAGATCACATTTGTGATTGATCAATTATTCTACTATTAATATTGTTATGGTTAATACTTGTTTATAATATCAAGTTGATATTTTTGATAAGGAACCTATTTTGATACACAAAGAGGAAAAAAAATTATTTCACATTTACAAGTTTTTCCCAACAAATATTTGTGTTTAAGCAAGGAATACCAATCAGGAGCTATTTATATTCGTTCGGAAGTTTCTTGACGAAATAATTAATGATCATAATAATACAAAGAAGAGGTGTCGCTGCTGTCGCGAGTTCAGCCGGGTGTTGACGGCGGTGAGGGGAACCTTCGGCTATCTCGCCCGAGAATGGATCACAGGCTCCGCCACCATCACCCCCAAAGCAGACGTTTACAGCTTCGAGATTGGTCTACGGCGGGCGAAACACGGAGAGATGCGAAGACTTGGATTTCGTCTACCGCCCTCTCTGGGCGGCAATCAAATTGCATGAAGGCGACAACTCTAAGCTTGCTGGATCCGAAGCTGAAGGGGAACGCGGACGAGAAGGAGCTCGGTCGGGCGTGCAGGATGGCTTGGTGGTGCATTCAGGATGTGGAGTGCCGTAGGCCGAGCATGGGAGAAGTTGTTGAGCAACAGGAGGGAGAATTTGGTGTCAGCTTACCACCCATTCCTGGGTTACTTGAAAGCTATTCGTCGATGATGTCTCGGTCGAGGAATAGAACTTCGGCACCATCACGTATAGTAAAACGTACTTGGACTCGTGTAATAAATTAGGCATGGTAGTAGTCGGTGAATGCCGGATGATCAATGACATACCTAATAATATGTTATAATTATTCAAAATTTTCTCCTTGGATTTGTTGGGGTTTGATTAAGATGCCATGTGATAATACGAGCATCGACTCGATGTAAATATGATTTCACGTTGTTGGTGTGATAAGGTCAAGAAGTTTAAGCATGAGGGCTACTTAAATCTAATATCCTGACGCAGTGGGAATAGCAAGTAGTAAAAGCATTTTTCATTCGTTTTGCAGATATCAATATTTATTAATGTTATTTTTATTACGAGCCTTCCTCAATCGTATTTAGATCAATTCAATTCTCATAAAAGATATTTGTAATATAAATCGTCCATTTGCACTGACCCATTTATCCCCTTTCTTCTATAGGTACCAAAGAAACAGAAATTAATGCTATGAGCAATCTACTAGATTAAACTATTTCTTTATTAATTAAACTGTGCTCAACTTCGTCAATCAACGAAACATAGTAGAATTAAAATACTATCACGCTACAGCAGAGCATATAAGGCACGATCCGTTAGTACAACGTTATTCATAATGCGTAGCACACCAAGTTTTCCTACCAGTATGTATTCTAGATGGTGGCGTAGGAGTGGTTATCCTCAGCCAGCTCATCATCCGCAACTAGCTTCTGAAGTAAGACAGGGATGGGCGGTATGCTGACATCCAACACTCCCTCCAGTTGCTGAACGATTTCTCCCATGCTCGGCCTACTGCACTCCAAATCCTGAATGCACCAACAAGCAATCCTACACACTCGACTCAGCTCCTCCTCGTCCACCTCCCCCTTCAACCTCGGATCCAGCAAGCAGAGAGTGTCGCCTTCTTGCAATTTGATTGCAGCCCAAAGAGGGAAGTAAATCCGATTCCATTCTTTGCGCGTGTCCGTGTTTCGCCTTCCCGAGACAATCTCAAGCAGCATTAGCCCGTAGCTGTAAACGTCCGCTTTGGGAGTGATGGCGGATCCTGCAATCCATTCTGGGGCGAGATAGCCGATGGTCCCCCTCACCGTCGTCAGCACCCGGCTGAACTCGCGGCCCAGCAGCTTGGCCATGCCGAAGTCGGCGATCTTTGGACACATATCCATGTCGAGAAGTATGTTCTCCGGCTTGATGTCGCAGTGCATGATGCATTCCCTGCACTTCTCGTGAAGATACGCTAAGCCTCTTGCGATCCCCAGCGCGATCCGGTACCTTTTCTTCCAGTCCAAAGCTTCGCAGGCATCGGCGAACAGAACGGAATCCAATGAGCCCATCGGCATGTAGTCGTAGACGAGCAGCCTCTTGTCACCTTCGCAGCAGAAGCCACGGAGGCGGACCAGATTGACATGGTGAATCGTCCCGATGGTGCTCACTTCCATCCTGAACTGCTTCTCCCCCTGCCTTATGCTCTCCAGTCTCTTCACCGCAATGGCGCCCGAGTCCGGCAGCTCTCCCTTGAACACCGACCCGAAGCTTCCTCGCCCGAGTTTCTCCGAGAAGCCCTTGGTGGCTTTTCTTATGAGCTTGTAGTCGAATGCAATTAGAGGACCTTGAACGCCATCTGAAGCTCCGACGGTTCCCCCTTTGCGGAATCTCGAGGGCAAAAGCAAGACGACGACAGCGATAGCAGCAACACCTGACAGTGCACCGACGACAATCGTCGCCGTCTTTTTCCTGTTCTCATGATCATTATCGGCCAATTCTGAAGCGTCAACACGAACATAAAGAGTTCCTGATTCTGCTCCGTTGCTCGAACCCAACGATTTGAGGTTGAGAAGGTCGCCCTGCCAAATCGAACAGTCGGAGTGATAAGCATAAGCAGTACAACAACAATTCCGCAAGCAAGCAATCCGACACTCTTCTCGACCGCCGATGGTTGACATGCGCACGGGGTTGGCGGGCGGCTGCGCGTTGGGTAACTCGAGGAATCCATCTCGTTCCCCACAGCGTAGAGGGGTTCTTCGGACGCACCCACCGGTGTGATCTCCCAGGGCCCATTCATTCGGTGACCGTGGATTGAATCCCTGCAAACAGTGACAGGGAGAAGAGGTGAATTTGTTGCAGCTACCGAACGGCCCACAGCGACCTTCCACATCACATGGATCCCTCGGAAGCGAGCAGAACTGCAACATCACTTTGGCCTCTTCATCCCATCTCTTCCTCTTCAATTCACCGGTGAAATCCAGCATTAGGTAGTGTGTGGCGGCTCTGTCACGGACGCGGTAGCTGAACTCGTTCACAATCGTGTTGTAAACATGGGTGAAGTCGAAGAAGTGGTTCGATTTTATCTCTGGGATGGCAGGATACATGTCTCCAGTCCAAATCCCGGAGGTCCAGTAGCGATGTCTCCGATCTCTCAAAAGGTAGAACTGGTCGACGCCATTCCGATCGAACTCCATAGTAAACATTCCCGGTGAAGGGTCTTCTGGGTTCCTCCACGAAGTGAGGAACCAATCTCGTCCAGTCAACTTGTTGTGTCCTAGCTTTGCTCCAGGGAGCCATGTGTCGGTAGGATGATCAAAGCTCTGCCACAAGGTATCAGAACTTATATAATCTTTAAGAACGAGATTACCATCATCTAGAAGCACTGCGACAGTGGAGTTGGAAGCAAGGGGGCTCGATGAATTGGATGACCAAATTTGGTTCTTCGAGTCCTTGAGGCGGAGGACAAGGTTGCCATCTTCGGCGAGATGGAGCTCTGAAGATGAAGCACTGGCAACAGGTTTCTCCCTGTTGGCTACCCAAACTACTGTTTTCTTGGACACCTTGTACCAGATGCCTATGTAGTACTTGGAAGAGTTACCTGGGGCGAAGAAACCCAGCTCGACCTTGCCACCCCTGGACACCATGGTCTGACCTCCTGAGAGAGACTGGCCTCGAAAGAGGCTGTCATCTGCAACACCAGTATGGGCGCTGAAGGTAAGGAGAAGACAGAAATCAGACAAGCAGAGAGCAAGAAGCTGAGCCATTTGTCTTCTCCTGGCAGACATGGTGGAGCTCTGCAACAACAGGGGAACCATATGTTGTGTTGGAGGAGCAACAAAATGGAAACAATTAAATAGGACGGTGAAGAGAATGGTATTAAATAAGAAATAAAACTAAAAATACTTACAAAATAATCTTGGTTCATGAAATATAGTTCATGAACTATGATCCTATTTATAGGATCTAATGTTAACTACCTCACTTCGTTATGTAAAATAATTTTTTAAATAATGAATTATTTAGGTAAAATTACTTAGGATATACATATAACTATTTAAAATATGATAACTACCTCCATAACCATTTATGAATCAATTCTCAATATTATCTTTAACATTTATTTCACTCGTTGGTGATATCTCTCTACTCAAATCCATTTTCTTTGTTATTCATCAATGAATTTGGTTAGATGTCATTGTTCTTCAGAAGAAGTCAAAAAAAGTTTATAAAACGATTGGTAATAAAATAAAAGAGACCTAAGACATTTCCGAAACATACGACAGGCATTCTACAGGTACAGGTCACATGGCTTTTCGGTCAAATAAAAAAAAAGAACGAGTATGAAGATTCTTCTAACCTTCTAAATTATGAATTAACTTGTTATGCCAAAAGTAGTTATGTTAATACCGGACATGAACAGTTGAAACTATCTTAGCAGTTATTGCACCAAGAGAATTAGTAAGACATCACCTGTTCACTGTACTGAGAGAGATGCAAAGCATTGAATAGGTTATGCATATGAAAGTTAGATCTCTTCCCAATGCCACGATTAAGCTTAAATGCTTCCAAGAATTTGAAAAGTTTGACGGGTGTTTGATCGAGAAATTTCTTCATATTTATGAACTATTTAAATAATCGATGGGGATATGTAACCATCTTCTTAAATATATATATATATATATATATATATATATATATATATATATATATATATATATATATATATATATATATATTATATCTGGAGGAATGATTAGCCAAGTCAATCTAATATATTTTATGTCTTTATTCTTATTAGCTAATCAATAATTGATACGACTTACACGCATCTCCTAGCAAATGTGTCATGAAATTGGACTTACGCATCATATTGAGTTATAAATTATTTTAAAAATTTATGCCGGAGAGGTGTAGTGTGAATTAGTATGTACGTTAAAGTTGATTACGAATCGAAATCCAGTTGATAAAATCATTTCGATGAACACATCTAAGTGAATATTAAGTAAAAAAATATCTAAATAATAAAAGTATGTTGGGATCTAGAGCGACACTAAGAGGGGGAGGGGTGAATTAGTGCAACGGTAAATAATGATAAATTTTGACGATTTAGATTGGTTCGAAAACTTCATACGTTGGAAAACACGTTTCAAAGAAAATCGATTTCGATTACACGTATTGGAATGATGTAAAGTTTTAAACTTGAAGCTGATTGTAAGAAGGAGAGATAGAGGAATAAGGATGGTCTGCAGAAATATAAATTGCAAGAATATAAATGCAAACTCAGATTTTTATAGTGGTTCGGTCATATGACCTACATTCACTCCCAAATCATCTTCTTTTGAGGCGATCGATTTTCCACTAGGTATCATTCTTCCAACGGGCGAGGATTGACTTCCTTTTACAATACTCTTCTTTTGACGGGCTTAGGAGGTAACCCTTACAAAGCCTCTCACCCCTCTCTTAGACTAGATCATACTTAAAGTTTAAAGGAAAGATTTTAACGCTAGTATAATAAAGTTTTCCCTTTTTCTTTCTCAGGTTTTGTGTGTTTTTCAATTATGGATGAGATGAGTATTTATAAGCCTCAAGGTGATTTAAATTTGGAGCCCAAATTTGAATCACCTCGGATTTTCGGGTACTTACGGTACTATCGCCTATACTGGCGGTACCACAGCCAGTGGACTCTGGTTCTCTAAGTGTACTAGGCGGTACCATCGCCCAGTCTGGCGGTACCATCGCTTGACACACTGACACAATCAGTGTACTAGGCGGTACCACCACCCAGACCACCTGGGAGATTAAACCCAGGCGATACCACCACCCCAGTCTAGTAGTGCCACCGCCATACAGGGTTTAGCAACCCTATTTGAGTCTTGAGTCCGGCCCAAACTTGTCCTGGTACAGGCCCAATTGGCCCTTAATTAGGTTGGCCCAATTATAACCCAATTAGTCATTAATCCTACTTCAATCTAGATAATTATTATAATACTTAATCGAAATATTGCCCCAGCACGTCATTGGCACATTGAGGTTACGTCCATTTCTTCAGCACGTCATTCTCTCTTGCGGTTTGTTGCCCAATCAGCAGTTGACACCTACAACCTTGATCTTCTTGGTGCAACTCCACTCTTCTTGGCCCGATGCCTGATTTCTTTATCCGAAGCCTTCTGTCGATCGTCGACCGGACCTCCGACTCGATGTCTAATCTCATGACGTGTTTTCCTCCGGCAAAACATCGATTCTTCCTGCATCAATTGTCTAAGCCTGATCAAGAGTAGACCTGCATGACTCAAAACGTAGTTAGATTATAAATCACTCTCAATTAATTTCAACATCAAAAATCTGAGATTCAATAAAATAAGCAACAAGGAAAGAACACACCGGATTTATCATGGTTCGGTTGTTATGACCTACATCCACTTTCAATTCCTCGTCCGTCTAGGTTATCGATTTCTACTATTGATCTTCTTTCATTTGGACGAAGATCAATCATCCCTTTTACAGATCTTTTCTCTTTTTAATAAGTTTAGGAGTTAACCTTTTCATAATTCGCTCACTTCTCATTGTACAAAATTCTAAGCTAGAATCGATGGAAATAAACTCTCAAAAGGGTACAATAGCATTTTCATTAAGATCTCAGTTTTTTTTTGGTTCACTTTTCTATGTCCTGCGAGCAAAAAAGTGTAGGGTATTTATAAGCCTTAATTGGCTTCAAAAATAGAGTAAAAAAAGGTATCATCCCATGTTTCTAGGGTACTAGCAATACCATTGTCTATGTTGGGTGGTACCATCACCCACACCTCCTAGGAGACTAAGCCCTTGGTGGTTCCATTGCTTAGTTTGGTGGTACTACTATCAGATAGAGTCTCGAGTACTAGACCCAAGCGATACCATCACCCATACCTCCTAGGAGACTAAGCCCTCGGTGGTTCCACCGCCTAGTCCTGGTGGTGCCACCATCAGCCTAGTTCTAGGTCACTATTTGGGCTATTAGTATGGCCCAAACCAGTCTTGATTCAGGCCCAATTGGCCCATAACTGAGTTAGTGGGATTACGTCCCAATCCTAACTCAGACTAAGCCCTAACTATGATAATTAAGACATTAACTAAGTAAATTACGTTCGGTACGTCAAATGTTCTTCTGGCAAAATCCCGACAAGCTTTTGGTGATCTTCTAGCGGACTTTCGATAGACTCTCGGTGATCTTCCGAGAAACTCCTGGCAAGCTCTTAGCGAACTCCCGATGAACTCTCAGCGAGCTCCCAACAAACTTCTCGGCAAGCTCCAGCGATTTTCTGACGAACTCCCATTGAACTCTTAGCGAACTCCCAACGAACTCTCAACGGACTCCCAATAAATCATCCGATCTTTGATTCTGACATATTATCTACTTTATGCCTTATTCATAATCGTAGTTAATCCTGTAATACTTTTCTCAATATATAGATTAGATTAATAATTTATCAATTGATTTCATTATCAAAATATGAGATTCAATGGTTCCACTATACCTATTTTACTAAGTTCATAACGTGTTTTATATATCAATGTTGAGAAATTATATTCAGAAATTATCATGACATGGCTTATATGATTGGAAAAAGATTTATCATATAAAGAATAACATATTCGGATAGAAAAAATCGGAGAACTATACCATATATGTGTAATAAAAGAATCATGATAAGAGAAAAGTCACTTGAGAATTTAAAGATGTTATAAAAATTAAATATCATTGATTATTTTTGAACTGAGATACATCAGACAACTAAATTTTTATTTAGTTAAAAATAATAATAATGTCATAAATATATTACTTAAAGACTTTTACGCAAAAGGAAATCTTAAAGGTTCTGAAGGTGTTCTACCTTATAAATATTCCCTCTCTATATCACATGGGAGGAGGAATCAGCTTTAGACAAAATATCTTCTTAACATCTTTCTACGAGAGAACCAACATTTGGAAGGAGATTAAATATCCTCTAATATACAATAGATCAGTTAAATTGTACTGAAAAGTGATGTTCTCGCCAACAGCTACATAAGCTAAGCTGTGTTGCAGAGTTCCAAAGAAGAATAAGAAGCATGGCTCGGCTTATGACTCTCTGGTTGCCTGCTTTTGTTTTCTTCCATTTCCCTTCAGTATTGCCCACGTTTGTGTTGCAGATGACACTCCTTTGAGGGCAACCTCGTCCTGGAGACCAGACCATGGTGTCTAAAAATATGGTAAATTGGCGCTGGGATTCTTCGCCCCAGGTAACTCTTCCAAGTACTACATAGGCATCTGGTACAAGGTGTCCAAGAAACCAGTAGTCTGGGTAGCCAACAGGGAGAAACTTGTTGCCAGTGCTTCATCTTCAGAGCTCCATCACGCCGAAGATGGCAGCCTTGTCCTCCGCCTCAAAGACTCGAAGAACCAGATTTGGTCATCCAATTCCTCGAGCTCCCTTGCTTCCAACTCCACTGTCGCAGTGGAGAAGATGTTTGTATTCGTGCGGAAGTTTCTTGACGAAATAATTAATGATCATAAGAATAGAAGGAAGACTGCGGTCGTCATTCCCGGAGGCGTCGCAGTTATCGCGAGTTCAGCCGGGTGCTGACGGCGGTCGGGGAACCTTCGGCTATCTTGCCCGAGAATGGATCACAGGCTTCGCCACCATCACCCCCAAAGCAGTCGTTTACAGGTTCGAGATTGGTCTCAGACAGGCGAAAGACGGAGAGAAGCGAAGACTCGGATTTCATCCATTTCCCTCTCTGGGCCGCAATCAAAATGCACGAAGGCGACAACCCTCCGCTTGCTGGATCCGGAGCTAAAGGAAAACGAGGACGAGAAGGAGCTCGGTCGGGCGTGCAAGATAGCTTGTCGGTGCATTCAGGATGTGGAGTGCCGTAGGCCGAGCATGGGAGAAGTTGTTCGGCAACAGGAGGGAGTATTACGCGTCACAAGTATTTCTGATATCACATCACCGGTATTGTATAAGGAGGTTTAGGTAGAACTCGTCCTTCACCGTTGAGCTGAGAATTCAACAATAACTTTTTCTGCAAAGTTAAAATTGCATATATATATATATATAATTTGTAATGGCAAATACAAATATTCAGACTATGTAAAGATAAATATGTGGAGGTAAGCATAAATTGGACAAACTAGTACGTCTGTCAAGCGGAAGAACGACTTGTATGTTTGGTTGGGGGTTAGCGCGAATTAAAGCCCATGGACAATGCCGTTGATCGAGCACAAGTCTCGATAACCCTAATGATATTTATACGTGGATCTCAAAGCAGGGTGGGAGAAGTTAACGCGTGGAGGAAGTCTTCGTAATTTCGTATGGTGATGGCGCGGTCCTCGTTGGCGGAACCCTAATTTCGTATGCCCCTCTTCTCCTCCTCACCTTGGAATTCCGACGCCTGATTCCATGTTTCGTCGGTTTTGGATTTGCCTTCTGTTTACCTCTCATTGATCGTTTCTCTTCTTTTGTTGCGTTGCTTGTTTCATTCTTTTTCTCAATCTTCTTGTTAGTCTCAAAAACCCGGATTCGATTGCCGTCGATCCGGGAACTGTCAGATGAAGCGATGCAAGATCGATGTCAATGGTGCCTATGGACGTGCGACATCCAAATGTTCACGGATCGTCGCATTTTCTCGTGGGTTCTACATTTTTTTTGTTCTAACGAATCGCTAAAAGGCCGATCTTTTCTCCAAGAATAGGCCATTTTGGAGCTCGATGATGATTTATTTTGCTTTAACCACACCGAAACTGAAGCCAGAAGAGGAGGGTCCTCTTCCTGCGGTTTCCCGGTTTTGTTGATCCCTTTCTTGGCGGAGCTCGGGGATCTCCGTCCTCTTCTCGGGAGGAAAGGGGGAAAGCTCCCTTTGGAGGATGCTCTCTTGCCCGCCCCGAAGAGGGAGGTGTGAGGGCTTCGGTAAGATTGCCATCGATTGGGTGGGTTCCTTCGGGAGAGATGATCCTCTTTTGGAACTTCTCGTCTGTGGAAAACTTTGGCCGTATCACTGAGGGCTCAAATTTGCATTTTTATTTTCCTTTTTCTGTCTCCACTGATCAAAGTTTCCGATGATCGCTGTTTAATCGCTTTTTTTTATTCAACATTTCGGAATTTTAGTTCGATTTGCCTTCCTTGACTATAATTTTTTCCTCATTTATTGGATGGTTGTCTACATCTAAACTATGTTTTTTTCTTCTAAAATTAAGTTAAAAAATAGGAAGAGTTTAAAACTATTCTCTGGAAAAATTTGAAGGAGTTGGGCTTTTATTCATTTTTTTTAAAATGAAAAATATGCATGCGCGATAATCTTGATTGCATTATGATAACTACTAACAACAAGACGTGGTTGTGGCCGGATGACTTGGGAAAACTATTATTCAACGATTTTTTTTTATAATAATTTAAATAAAGGTATTTAGATCAATTCAATTCTCTTTCTTTTTTCTCAGAAAAGATATTTATAATTTAAATCGTCCACTTTCTTCTATAGGTGACGAAGAACCAGAAATTCACGCTGTGAGCAATCTACTATAATAAACTATTTCTTCATTTAATTAAGCTGTGCTTAACATCTTCGATCAACGTAACATTACAATACTATCACGCTACAGCAGAGCACATAAGGCGTGTTACGTTAGTACAACATTATTCATTATGCGTTTTGCGACCAGCATGTATTCTCTAGATGGAGGTGGTGTAGTGGTTATTCTCACCCGACTCATCATCCGCAAGCTTCTTTAGCAAGGCAGGGATGGGCGGTATGCCGACGTCTAGGACTCCCTCCAGTTGCTGAACCACTTCTCCCATGCTCGGCCTGCTGCACTCCAAATCCTGAATGCACCAACAAGCAACCCTACACACTCGACTCAGCTCCTCCGCGTCCGCCTCCCCCTTCAACCTCGGATCCAGCAAGCAGAGAGTTTCACCTTCTTGCAACTTGATTGCAGCCCAAAGAGGGAAGTAAATCCGGTTCCATTCTTCGCACGTGTCCGTGTTTCGCCTTCCCGAGACAATCTCGTGCAGCATCAGCCCGAAGCTGTAAACGTCCGCTTTGGGAGTGATGGCGGATCCTGTGATCCATTCCGGGGCGAGATAGCCGATGGTCCCCCTCACCGTCGTCAGCACCCGGCTGAACTCGCGGCCCAGCAGCTTGGCCATGCCGAAGTCGGCGATCTTTGGGCGCATGTCCATGTCGAGAAGTATGTTCTCCGGCTTGATGTCGCAGTGCATGATGCATTCCCTGCACTTCTCGTGAAGATACGCCAAGCCTCTCGCGATCCCCAGCGCGATCCCGTACCTTTTCTTCCAGTCCAAAGCTTCGCGGCCATCGGCGAACAGAACGGAGTCCAACGAGCCCATCGGCATGTAGTCGTAGACGAGCAGCCTCTTGTCACCTTCGCAGCAGAAGCCACGGAGACGGACCAGATTGACGTGGTGAATCGTCCCGATGGTGCTCACTTCCATCCTGAACTGCTTCTCCCCCTGCCTTACGCTCTCCAGTCTCTTCACCGCTATGGCGCCCGAGTCCGGCAGCTCTCCCTTGAACACCGACCCGAAGCTTCCTCGCCCGAGTTTCTCGGAGAAGCCCCTGGTGGCTTTTCTTATGAGCTTGTAGTCGAATGCGATTAGAGGACCTCGAACGCCTTCCGAAGCTCCGACGGTTGCCCCCTTGCGGCATCTCGAGGCCAAAAGCAAGACGACGACAGCGACAGCAGCAACACCTGACACTGCACCGACGACAATCGCCGCCGTCTTTTTCCGGTTCTTATGATCGTTATCGGCCAATTCTGACGCGTCAACACGAACATAAATAGCTCCTGATTCTGCTCCGTCGCTGGAACCCAAATATTTGAGGTCGAGAAGGTCGCCCTGCCAAATCGAACAATTGGAGTGAAAAGCATAAGCAGTGCAAGAACAATTCCGCAAGCAAGCAATTCGACACTCTTCTCGACCGCCGATGGTTGACGTGCGCACGGGGCTGGCGGGCAGCTGCGTGTTGGGTAACTCGAGGAATCCATCTCCTTCCCCACAGCGCAGAGGGGTTCTTCGGACGCACCCACCGGTGTAATCTCCCAGGGCCCATTCATTCGGTGACCGTGGGTTGAATCCCTGCAAACAGTGACAGGGAGGAGAGGTGAAGTTGTTGCAGCTGCCGAACGGCCCACAGCGACCGTCGACATCACATGGATCCCAGGGAAGCGAGCAGAACTGCAACATCTGTTTGGTCTCATCATCCCATTTCTGCCTCTTCATTTCACCAGTGAAATCCAGCATTAAGTTGTCTGTTTCGGAGGTGTTCAGGACGCGGTAGCTGAACTCGTTCACGTTCACGTTGGCAACATGGCTGAAGTCGAACAAGTGGTTCAATTGCATCTCTGGGATGGCGGTAAACATCTCTCCGGTCCAAATCCCGGAGGCCCAGTAGCGATGTCTCCGGTCTCTCAAAAGGTACAACTGGCCGGTGCCATTCGGATCCATCTCCTGAGTAAATATTCCCGGTGAAGGGTCTTCTGGGTTCCTCCACGAAGTGAGGAACCAATCTTGGCCTGTCAACTTGTTGTATCCGAGCTTTGCTCCGGGGAGCCATGTGTTGGTAGGATGATCAAAGCTCTGCCACAAGGTGTCGGAAGTTGTATTATCTTTAAGAACGAGATTACCATCATCAAGAAGCACTGCGACAGTGGATTTGGAAGCAAGGGGGCTCGAGGAATTGGATGACCAAATTTGGTTCTTCGAGTCCTTGAGGCGGAGGACAAGGTTGCCGTCTTCGGCGAGCGTGAGCTCCGAGGATGAAGCACTGGCAACAGGTTTCTCCCGGTTGGCTACCCAAACTACTGTTTTCTTGGACACCTTGTACCAGATGCCTATGTAGTACTTGGAAGAGACACCCGGGGCGAAGAAACCCAGCTCGAACTTGCCACCCCTGGACACCATGGTCTGTCCTCCAGAGAGAGACTGGCCTCGAAAGAGGCCGTCATCTGCAACACCAGTATGGGCGCTGAAGGCGCAGAGAAGAAAGAATTCAGACAAGCAGAGAGCAAGAAGATGAGCCATTTGTCTTCTCCTAGCAGACATGGTGAAGCTCGGCAACACAGACAAAGCAGGGAAACCAGTCGACCTTAAAATGCTTCACCTTTAACATCTAATTTCGATGGACTCGGAATAACTAATTTGAGCGTCACAAAAATATATTTAGAAAATCTCTTGATGTGTCCACCTCAATTACATCGGATCACATCAGGCTAATCAAGACGTCAATAATTATTTTTCTTAACATTGGGTATCCATCAATGAATATAGTTAGATATTATTCATCTCCGGAGAAGCGATGAAAGAGTATTTTAAAAAAATAATCTTGTACTGTTGACAATCAAACAAGAAAGACTTTAGACATCTCTGAAACAAACGACAAGTCAAAAAAACCAAAAAAAAGAAAAAAAAAAAAAATTGTGCACTGTTGTTAATCAAACAAGAGAGACTTTAGACATCTCTCAAACAAACGACAAACAAAATCTCTCGAGTTCAGCAGGTCAACTTCACTCGGCTTTCAGTCAAATCCAAAATTGAACGAGCGTCACGTATTATTATTATTAGAAATACAGTAACAAGAAGTATGAAGATTCTTTTCCCCTTCTGAATTGCGAACTAACTTGTTATGTCAACGGTGGTCATGCTAATACCGGACAAGAGCAACTGAAACTATCTAGGCATTCACTGCACCAACAGAATTAATAAGATGCGAAGCATAGGATGACATGTATATGAAAGTTAGATCTTTTCCCAATACCACGATTATGCCTAAATGCTTACAAGAATTTGGGAAGTTTGAAGGTGTTTCATCGAGTATGTGAGGCAATCTTCGCTAAAGATCATCAAAAAAAAAAAAAAAAAAAAATTGTTTTCATATATTTATGAACTGTTCAAATAATTGATGAAGACTTAAACCCAATTTCTAAAATATATATGTGATATCTTACAAAATGAATAATCAAGTTGATATAACATGTTGTAAATCTTTAAAAATATTTTTTTATATTTATGAACAAGTCACATGATTAATGAGATCTGCACCTGTCTTCTTGGATATATAGATATATAGTATCTTAAGGTTACAAAATCAATTTAATATGTTGTAAATCTTTAAAGATGTCCTCATATTTATGAACGGGTCACATGATTGATGGGGATTAGCATAACATGAATCTTTAAAGATGTTTTCATCTTTATAAATAGTCACATGATTTGATGAAACTTGCACTCATCTTCTTGGATATATATAATATCTTAAGGAATGATTTATAAATCTTTAAATATATCTTTATGTTTAACTTTTCAAATAATTGGTGGAGACTTACACCCACTACTTTCTTGTATATATATAGTATCTTAAAAAATAATTAACTAAGTCAATCAAATATGTTTTAAATTTTTAAGAAAGTCTTCGTATTTATAAACTAGTCATATATATATATATATATATATATATATATCTTATGATTTACTATATATATATAAAATGTCTTACATTTATGAAATGATCATATGCATGATAGGGATCTGCCCCCACTTTTTTGAATATATAAATATATAAATATATATATATATATATATCTTAAGAAATGATTTACTAAGTCAATCTAATATATTATAAATTTTTAAAAATATCTTTACATTTATGAACGGGTCATATGATTGATGGCACTAACTCATCTTTTGAATATATATATATAAAATATATAATATATATATATAAATATATATATATATATATATATATATATATATAGCATCTTAAGAATTGATTGATAAAGTCAATTTACTGTGTTATAAATTTTTAAAAATGTCTTCATATTTCTAAATTGATCAAATGATTGATGGGACCTGCACCCACCTTGGATATATAATATATTAAGAAATAATTTACTAAGTCAATCTAATATATTATAAATTTTTAAAGATATCTTTATATTTATAAATGTGTCATATAACTGATGGGGACTAGCACCCACCTTCTTAGATATATATGGTAACTTGAGAAATGATTTGTCAAGTTAATCTAATATATTATAAATCTTTAAATATGTTTTCATATTTATAAATGGGTCATATGATTGATGGGATCTGAACCTTATCATTTTGAATATATATATATATATATATATCTTGATAATTGTTTATATATAATACATATATAATATACATATTGTAAATTTTTAAATGATTTTTAAAGATGTTATCATATTTATAAATTGGTCACATGATTAATGGGATCTACACCCACCTTCTTGGATATATAATATCTTAAGGAATGATTTACTAAGTCAATCTAATATATTATAAATTTTTAAATATATCTTTATATTTATGAACGGTTCACATGATTGATGGGGACTAACACCAACCTTCTTGGATATATTGAGAAATGATTTGTCAAGTTAATCTAACATATTAAAAATCTTTAAAGATGTTTTCATGTTTATAAATGGGTCATATGATTGAATATATATACTTTTTTGAGTGTGTATATATATATATATATATATAGTATCTTGAGAATTAATTGACCAAGTCAATCTAATATGTTGTACATTTTTAAAAATATCTTCATATTTATAAATTGGTATATGATTGATGGGACGTGCACCTTCGTGGATATATATAATATCTTAAGAAATGATTTACTAAGTTAATTTAATATGTTTTAAATCATTAAAAATATCTTTATATTTATGAACGGGTTACATGATTGATAGGACTAAGCCTACTTTCTTGAATATATATATAAATATACATATATATATATATATATATATATATATATATATATATCATGTCAATCTAATATACTGTAAATATATTGAATCTAATCATAAGAAATGATTTATCATGTCAATCTAATATATTGTAAATATTTAAAAATATCTTCATATTTATGAACTGGTCCATGATTGATGGGGACTTGTACCGAACTTCTTGAATATATATAATATCTCGAGGAATGATTTGTCAAGTTAATCTAATATTTGTCGAGTCAATCTAATATATATATATATATATATAATATAAATATAATATGTTGAGAAATGATTAACCAAGTCAACCTATTTTACTGTAAATCTTTAAACATGTCTTCATATTTATGAATGGCTCATAAGATCGATGGGACATGATTGATGGGAACTACACTTACATTTTTAAAATATATAATATCTTAATAAATAATTGATCAAGTCAATCTAACATATTATAAATTTTTAAAGATGTTTTTATATTTATGAACTGATCACATGATTGATGGAGACCTTACAACTATCTTCTTCCATATATATATATATATATATATATATATATATATATATATATATATATATATATATATATATATAATTTTGAGAAATAATTGACTATGTCAATCTAATATATTGTAAATCTTTAGAGTCACCTTCATATTTATGAACTTATAACATGATTAATGGAGATTTATACCCACCTTGTTGGATCCATATAATATCTTGAGAAATGATTGACGAAGTTATCATAATTCAATTGGATGGTCTATTATTAGTATATCATACATATATAATAAATGATTCCCAGTAAAACTTTAAAGAGTCAAAAAAAAGAAGAAAAGATATCAGACTTTATTCTTCTTATACCACAAGCAAGGCTTCATTATATATAATGATGGTTTAAGGGTATGATTAGATATTTGTAAATATAGAATGCTTTTAAATTGAGTAGAATTATCCTACACATCATCTGGTTTAGAGCAGTAATTTTTATTTAAAAATTTGGAGCATTATCTGCATCATAATAGTAAGATAGTCATTGATCCTAAAAGTGTAAAGTTTAATTTCACTTGGAAGGACCTAAATTTGAGAAGAAGAAAAAAAAAAAGATGACTAGAACTCTTGGAAAATTATGATGTGATCCTAAGGTATCATCCTAGAAAAGTAAATTATGTTCTCAATAAACTTAGTCGAAAAAGTTCAACTAATCTAGTGCATATAATAACCACTCCGAAACTTATCTTACAAGATTCAAGAAAATTAGATATCAGAGTGCATTGGCAAGAACCACCAGTTCTTATAACTAATAATATGATTATTTAGCCTCCTTTGATTGAAACAATAAAGAAAAAAAAAACTCAATCGCATGATATCTAAATAAAAAAGATTTGAAGTGACGAAGGCTGGAACTCAATCAGAGTCCAAATTTCATGATGATGGTTCCTTTAGATTTAGTAATATAATTTGAAGGCTACGGTCGTCATTCTCAGAGGTGTCGCTGCGGTCATGAGTTCGGCGGGGTGTTGACGACGGTGAGGGGAACCTTCGGTTATCTCGCCCGAGAATGGATCACAGGATCCGCCACCGTCACCCCCAAAGCAGACGTTGACGGCTTCGAGATTGGTCTACGGCGTGCGAAACACGGAAGAGATGCGAAGACTTGGATTTCGTCTACCACCCTCTCTGGGAGGCAATCAGATTGCATGAAGGCGACAACTCTAAGCTTGCTGGATCCGAAGCTGAAGGGGAACGCGGACGAGAAGGAGCTCGGTCGGGCGTGCAGGATGGCTTGGTGGTGCATTCAGGATGCGGAGTGCCGTAGGCCGAGCATGGGAGAAGTCGTCGAGCAACAGGAGGGAGAATTAGGTGTCAGCTTACCACCCATTTCTGGGTTACTTAGAAACCTATTTGTCGACGATGTCTTGGCCGAGAAATGGTACTTTGGCACCATCTCGTATAGTAAAACGTACTTGGACGTGTGCAAGAAACTTTGGATGGGAGTTGTTGGTGAATGCCTGATGATGAATCACGTTGTACCAGTGGAACCTGCCCCAGTTGCGCTTTATTGTACCGAACATGTATTCCTATTTCAGATTAAATATGCTTAATTGACTTTTCTTCCACGAAATCAATCCAACTGTGGCGTTATCAAATAGCTGATTTAATCGCCGTCATACGGGGTTTTATTCTTGTGCTGATCTATGCCATCATTTGGATGCGTCAACTCATGTTCCATGAATAGCAGCAAAACAGCAGTGCATGGCGTTTTGTTAAGCAGAATCAATCAGAAAAAAAACATTTGAGCCCCTAGTAAGATGACAAATATGAACAAAGATTACTCAAATATATTTATTATCGTCTTCAAACATGTCTTACAAACTTCCTAAAATCACTACCAGCAATTTCTCAGAAGCAGAGATAAATGCAAGTGTTTAACTGTACATAAGTGCCAAAACTCTGTCATGTTCCAGTTAAATTCACCAGCTAGAAGTGAGCAATCATCGTGGCCGCCATGCCAGACATTGATAACTCTGGAAGCAGCACAAATGCACTCAGGTATCCGAAGAATCACCTTTCGGATTCATAGTCATCTGGAGTTGGTTTTCGGGGGAGGACCATCTGGACCTGGTCTAAGGCTATTCCGCGCAACCTGTAGGTCGTTTATAAGTTGCGCACGACGTTCCTTCAGAAAGTTTAGGCGGTTCGTCAACTTGGCAAGCGCTGATGATGACGATGATGATGAGGCTGTTTCCTGAGTGAAATCAAAATAGTTTAATCAAGTCAGTAAGCCGTACGTTGGATGATTATAGCTGATATGTGGATGGTGAGACCCTCGAAACCTAGTGGCAAATAATTCCTTCCATAGTAAGGCTTATTGTAACTGTAAAAAGATTTGTACCTCAGGTCTTGAAGAGAACCTTTTTGTAGCTCCATTGTGCCCAGATACTGTCACATCCTCGGAAGATGAAATACTCGCAGAAATGTGAGGTGTCAAATTATTTGATGTCATGTCACGTGGTTGTTGCTCAAGGGAGGGCTGCTTATTAGATAGAGATGGATCTTGGACTTCTTTCTTGACTTTCTCATCCCACAAAGAGAATTTCTTTAAAGCACTACCCTTTCTAGCTTTCACCGGCTCTTCATTAGATGGAAGAACTTTATTAAGCCCCCGGGATAAGTTGCTGCTTGGATTTGTTGTATCTATCTTTTGCTTCTGAGATGGCTGATCATCTGATGATGACACTGATTCCTGGGATTGAGTTTCCACAGTCTCATGGTCAGCTGCAGTAATGTTCTGCTTACAAAACAAGTCTGTATATGCTACAAAAATAAATTGTAGTTTCATCTTAAAGCATACTGGTGATCAAGAAGCCAGTGATACTAAAACACAAACGTGCATGTACATGCACAAGCCGGCAGAATATATACAAGCATACCTCACCCATGGAAGTGAAATGCTTTGAAACTGGAGATTCCATGCTACTTCGATTGGTATCGAGCTGCTCGGATTGAGGCTTGGCAGTTGGAGAAGAAGGTATACATTGTGCTTCTGTCTTCGTATCCTTCAACTTTTAGAAAAACATAAGCATGGGTCAGTTACAGATTTGGGAACTAATCGGCATGAGAAAGAGGAAAGATGCTATAGCAGGATAATGGAGATTAGCATGTGCACCTCATTATTAGAAGAGAATTTTGACATTGAATCCTTGTTAGATGGAGTATTTCTGGTTCCTGAGGCGATCGTATTCTGACTACATGACTCTCTGTTCTGAGCCTGAGGCTCCACTTCTTTTAAAGAAGGTAGCTCTTGCTCTTTTGCTGGCACCAGATCACAGGCTCCTCCAGACAGGGAATCCTGCACCTATAAAAGATATGCCTATCAAACAAGATAATATTTTATAAAATGGAAAGAGATATCGAACCAATAAACAAGAGGAGATAAAATCATCTACGGTGAAATGAATTTGCAGCTGAAAAAGCTGAAAGATGATCTAACAGATAAAAACCAACATGTATTATCTTTCCATAATAAGTATAGGGTTTCAGGAGGACCAGTGCACACAACTTCACTCCTGCAAATAGAAGGATTATTTCTATAACTCAAACCCTGGTAACCTAGATTAGTTTCAAATTTATATCAAGTTATTTTGCAATATCATATAAGGAGGTTATACGAGCACTTAAAATGGCTACTGTCTATTTTGGCTAAACAAACATGTCTGAAAACAGTTGCTGAAACAAATACATCAAGATATTTTTGCCAAATGCTCTCATGGTTGTTAAATTGTAATATTCTGAAAAGTCAACACTTTGAGCTATCCAAGATAACTTATGGAGGTAGTGGAACATCACTTCAAAATCCATCGGACTAGTTATTTTTATTTACATAAAAGAAAAGTTGGTTGGACCAATTATCAGTGTGCTCCTACTCTATGCTGCATTGGGCCTAAATAAGAAAAAAATGATGCTGAGAAAATTGGTGAATTGTTAGAAAGCAATACAGAGGTCAAAAGTTACAGACTCTCAGATGAAGTCAGATCTTAGAAGATTGTGATTGGATAATTTCATCATGTAAGAACACAGCTAAGTTCAGGAGGAATGAATATTAAGAACTCATGATCATGATAGAAGTATAAATACTAATCCAAACCATTAAGCTGGTTTTAAAAATATGCACATTGATCTGAAGTTGTGTTTCCAATATGACCTCTACACCAGAAGTCAATATTAGTTTCAGGTGCTTAAACAGAGTCCCTTTTCATTCCAACAGATGTGATAGACATTGACTGAAATTCTTCAGGTAGTCTCATTTAGGTAATATGAATAACAATATGGACAAAATTTTAATTTACATCTCAGTTATCCACTAAAGAGAACAACTTGGCGTGTATTAGCACAATAGCACCATAAGGACTGTACATTGTTTAACAATTAATAAACAAGGAATGTCAAAATTGTCAAGAAGGGATGTCACATGATAAACTTACAGCTTGTTTCAAAAAACTCCCATGTTGATCACCAAAACTGTTATTAACATCCTCCAATGTATCATTCCTGTATGACAATGAAGACTAGTTAAGGTATAACAAAGAATTCACCTGAAAAGATATTCCAATACAAATGAATGTTATGCTGTGATACTCAGACATTCTTAAATAATTACTAACTGAATTAAGTGGATCAACATGAAATAACTTGAATTATGAAATAAATCTATTAGACTGAGTAGCTCCATTGGGCATTCCTTTTAATTGTTTTTTAACACAAATATCTATGATGAGTGAGTAACTCATTCTTTCATGAAAACTCTGTATTCAAGGAATTTAGATCCTATGGCTAATGATGTTGATGTTATTTTACTTTTTGATATTGATTTCAGCCAATTGACACCCAGTTGTCAGATCAGGCCAATATATATCTCAAATACTATGGTCAATCATGTTTAACAGCCACTTGAAACTTAACCTGCTCCTAGAATCTTGATATTTCAATCTTACCACTATCAGAAAACTGCATTTGAAGTTAGTTCTTTATGAAACAAAGAAGTATGAATGGCTTAAGATACTTGCAACTTTAGAAAAACCAAAACCCAAAAAAGACAAAAGAAAAACACCCAGAGAACAGGCATCCAGAATTTTGCATTAAGAAAGATATTAGTATTGATAAGGATCATATATCTTACTCTGCAGAATGATCCCTACTGTGGCTATGTTTGCTGCATGACTCACACAAGGAAGCATAACTTCGTTTTAGCTGACGACTAAGCTGCCCACGAAGATCAGCAACTTTTTGCTTCAAAGTTACTATATCTGCTTCAGCAAGAGCGACTTCCTCTAGATCTGCCCTTGTCTTTTAACACAACTATATGTTATGGATTTTTTACAAAATTAGCTTCTTAAACACTTTAAACTTTAAACTAACCTTGCTGTCCATAGCAGATGCAAAAGATATGTGCCCAGGTCGCATGTTCATTAATCCAGACTCCAAGGATGCTCTGAGATCTCTCTCAGTTTGCAATTGCTCTCGCAATTTTTCTATCTATTTCAACAGAGAGATTTATTTCAATAGCGATAAATCCCAAAAGATTCCTACTGAAAAAAATGTAAAATATCTAGGGTGAATAAGATTGAACTGCAGGGAGCTATATATAATAAATGCAAATGGGATGCTGAAATAGGAAAACATTTTCTAGAATCAAAACGAAAACTTCATTACAAAGTTGTACGTAGAAAATATAGAAAGGATGAAAGCTTCAATAAGAATTAGCAATTACAATATAATTTTCGCATAAATGTGTATTTAATTATGAAAAGTCATATTAAGTTGCTTGAAATTAGTCACGAGCACGCACAAAAGAAAATGAACTTTTGCAATTACTGTACCATCAGAGTTTCGAATCAGAATCAAGATAATAAATCTCTCAGGAAAATCAAAGCTTGTCAGGATATTATCCAAAGACAAAATGACTATTGCTGAGTATCCAAAATAGGAAAAGTGGAAGCTAAGAGCTGAAATGAAGTTAGAAATAGCATCAACTAAAACATCACAGTGCAGACACAATGATAGAATTCCAAGGCACCATACATATGAGTCTCACTTCTGCCAAAATATGTAATTTCCATGGTCTCAAGTGAGGAATAGTTAGTACAAACTGGATAAGCAATAACAAGAAGGATTGGCCCTAAGTTGAACCTAACTAATAAAGGACTTATAGTTTAAACATGTCAAATGATGCTATTCATTTCATAGCATGTCAGATCAGGAAGTGCATGTCTAAATAATGTTGCAGCAACTTTGATGTAGAATCTAACAGAGATAATAATGTGAAAAGATAAATAAGAGGCCCCTAAAAAGTCATGACTGGGTTCCCGACATCCTCTATCTATGGATGAATAGACAAAGTGCATTAATATATGGCCGCTAAGCAAGTGCTTATAAATTGATTAGATAGTGTAAGGAAAATCAAGTAATTTTCTTCCAAGTCTTCCTTTTCTTGGTTATTGATGACATGTTGGCCATTACCCAAAGGAAACAAAAAATGATAATTCAATACAGGGAGCATTATAAATGCAAACATCCTTTTATCAAGCAAGATAGAGTAAGCATTTCATTAACTCCACAATAACTGTCCAGGAAAGTTGTAGCAAGTAAAAAACATAAGACTATTTCTTCACTCACAAGAAAAGAAGTCATGGCTAAGATAAGAAAACTTTAACATCTGATGTATTATGCAGTACATACATCTCGCTCAAGAGCTAGGCGACGCTCATGCAAAGCTTCCTTTCGTCTTTCCAAACTTTCTTGTAAAATTGCATTTCCTTTTACCTTTAACAAAAGGGCATTTGTTTGGTACATAAAAATATTCTTTAATTATTTGAACCGACTTTTTGATTTGAAAAATAAAGAAGGTACCTCTTTTGAAATTTTATTTTGCAAGTCATTCTTTGTGTTCTCAAGCTGTTGAACAGAAATCCTGTTGATAGGATGAAACCAATAATTAAACATAAAAGTGAATTAGCTTAATAGCAGGAAATTTTCCTCAAGTAATAACATATAAATCCTCAGATATTGGAAGTTTGATCAAATAAAATTCAACTAATATACAGTAGTCCACCAACCAAAAAGATCCCTCAGAATATAAAACAATAAGAAAGCATTTCTTTCCAACCAAACCAGGCAAAATTTCATCATAGACTATCCAGTTTTAAGCTGTACAACTGTTTGGCTTGTTCTAAGCTACTGATCAGTCAAAGAAGGATCATAATCAGATTGAAATTTAATTATAATATCACAGCGAGAAATTTACAACTCAAGTGAAATATACACAAAATATGCTACAGTTCTTAATATGTCACCGAGGCAAAAGGTAAAAGAATATAAGGTGTATATGTCAATACAACTACATGTGATGGCTGTGATATCTAAAATCAAAGAACATTGATTTTAAAATAACCAAGTCAGAAGTCAGAACATAACTTGTTGACCAACATACTATTAACAATGCAAAAACCCCATATTGATGCATAGTGTCATTTAAGGGCCTAGACAATATATTACATCAATCCTGCAGAATTGATGTTTCAAATTACTTTCAGAATGAAATTTGGCTACAAACATCATCATATAAGTGAAAAAAATTACTAAATTACAAATAGTAGCTGGTAAAGAAGATAAACCACAAAGAAAATAGTTTCCAAGAGATCACATACCCATCTTTGCTTGATAAATCCATTGATTCCATGGGAAGGTTCTTTTTTGCCTGGATAATGGGAACATATGAGAATATAATCTCTCACAGTAGGCAATGATGAAATTTAAATATACTCACAGAGGTCCGTCCCCATACAGTAGGTCGTTTGGAAGCGATTACCATTTGATTTGACTTGTCTACAGCTTTTTGGTCGCTTGAAGGTAAAATATGGCTTGTACTTGTGGAAGTTGGTATATCATCACCAACAGACTCATGGGCGACACTAGCTACTCTATCATGAGAAGCTATGGCATTACTCTCATCGTGCAGCAAATTTCTGCATTTCAGAACACTGGAATTCTCGGCATATGGAATATAAGATGTTGATGATGATTTCTGATGACAAACATCTTGTGACAAAGTATTATGTGCTGTATCTGCCAAAAATTTGGGGGCATCAGGAACATCATTATCTTGAAGTGATGCACCATCTCTCTTCTGATTGTTCAGGAACTGTAAGTACAATATTATTTTGCATACATTATTAGAACAAGTACAAACAATTAAATAGCTAAAATATGTTTAAAGCAACTAAGTACAGTTCTGACCACACCCAAATATTACAAACCTTAACAATCATGAGTTTGGAGGCAGATCCTTAACAATAACATTTTATACACTAAAATCAAACCCCTTGACTCAATCTCTAATAGATTTTATAATAACTAGTTCTTGGAACCATATGAAAAAAATCACAAAGAAAATATTTAAACGGTGCAAAACTTGGAAAAAAAAAAGAATGGAAGATAAGTACATGTAATAAGAAATTGAAGGAGAAAGGCCTCTAAGATGGTCTCAAATGTATGCAAATTTAAGCTCCAGATTATCCCAAGAAATGACCAATATATATGGTAACCAAAGCCAAAAAGTTCATTTGATTGTTCAACCATTTGGTTGTCTGGATACACTATAGCTAACCAGGAGTTTATCTGGCCAACAAGACAAATCAACTATGGCTGCCTAAAAATCAAGTCTGGCAATATCTAGTCCACCAGGCCAGCCTAGTCAAATAGGTGAGATCCAACATGTGATAAATTCAGAAAAATTGACACCTTAACCAACTCAAAATATTGTGGTCCAATTACCTAGTTTGTTTAGAGTTCATTGAGCTTCATCCATGTGAACTAATAGCTTTTGGAAACAAGTAATACATAGATTTGCAGATTAAAACATAGATAAAAAGACTTCAATCTAATTGTTTCTTCACTTATCATGACCCAACCTGATAGACTAGCCAGAAGACCAGACAGAACAATCATTTAACTAGATAGTCTAAGATGCTTCGGCCTGAAATTACTCCTACTAAGCTGCAGGTGCTAATTCAGAACAAATTTGATGCTTAAACCAACTCAAAATGTTAAAGGTCCAGTTACCTAAGTTGTTACAGTTCATTGAGCCTTAT
Organism: Musa beccarii; assembly: GCA_024322285.1. Taxonomy (NCBI): domain Eukaryota; kingdom Viridiplantae; phylum Streptophyta; class Magnoliopsida; order Zingiberales; family Musaceae; genus Musa; species Musa beccarii. Next base: position 38,439,446 of record CM044395.1, on the reverse strand, counting down.
CCATGTAAACTAATAACTTCTAGCAACAAGTATATCAAGCTTTCCAAATTAAAACATAGACAACGATCTAACATATTCTTCATACTTCAATCTAATTGTTTCTTCATTTATCATGAAACAACCGGATAGACTGGCCAAGTAACTTGATGGGACAAATACTTAACTAAGTAGCCTAAGAGGCTTCATCCTGAAAACACTCGTAGTAATAAGGGATGGATGACACTACATGCCCTAAGCAATCCACAGGTACTAGTCTGCAAATACAGGATCTCAAGTCTGCTTCGGTGCCATGTTTTGTGAGAATATTACCTGATAAAAATACTGCCCATAGCTTCAACAGAGTGAACACTTAACCTTGTAACACAATGGTTAGACCTAAGTAGTAGTAAGTCCATCTAATCATACCAATCTATCTCCACAGCAACTCCTACTGGATCAATCCCATTTTTACAGCTCAAGCCCTTTCACTCTTTTATATCACCGAGCACCTCAAACTACCAGAGATATTCTTATTTAATTTATTGCTGCTAAACCCATATAAATGTACCAATATTTGAAAATGAAAATAATAATCACCAAATTAATAGTCGTTCATCAACAACATTTAAAATAAGACCCTAAAGCTACCACCAACTTGTGCTGCCATTATCCTATTGGCATGACATGTGCTTGCTATGACAAGCAAGGCGGGTCGAGATGCATAATGCTCTATATCAAACAAGATTTCTGTCCACAAAATTCCAATTTTCCTTGAGGCAAATCTACACAAGTTCCCTAAAAGAAAACACTATTAAAAGTTGCAGTCTCCCTCTGCATATTGGTACTAAGCCACCATATTTCAAACTTTCCTACAAGAGTAGCTTTAAGCTTGTGAGAAACTAGGGTACGATTTGTATAGGTTAAAGGCAAAATCAGTTTCTTGCTAAACAAGTGACAAACTCAAGTGAACCATAGAGAAAAATAATTTCTTGCTAAACAATAAAGGACAAAGACCAGTTTCTAGCATTATTAATATTTAACCAGAAGAAATAAACCTAAAAAATAGTTACACAACAAAAAAGAAATTAATGTGCTAAACAAAATTTACATTTTGTCTGAATAAATGACTTTCTAAGATGCTAGAGACATTTAAAACTGAATTGCCTTATTCTTTAACAAAAAAACTTGGGAGAATATAGGGATAGGAACCTTATCATCACATGGATTACTTCCAACGTTGCTGTTGCTTTCACCAATTGTTTCACTGGATGAATGTTCAGATTCTTCAGAATCATCACCTATATCTGCTTCAAGGCCATTATGCTCATCATGATATCCATCATCATCTGGAATGTCATTGTCAGTTGAATCATTGCTACCATCATGCTCATCATGACATTCATCATCATCTAGCATGTCATTGTCAGTTGAATCATCATCTTCAACATCACCATCTCCAGAGTCAGAATAAAGCTCTGACGACATTGAACCCTCATGCAAGAGATCCTCCTGAATGACACTTACTAGCTCATCACGATCAAATGAATTAACAAGATGATGCAACCATTTTCCATTAAAGTAAAAAAGAAACCATACATCAAATATTATGTCATACTTCTCTAAGAGAATTATGACAATGGCTTGAGCATGATTAGCAGCTGCAGCAGCTTTCAGAAGTTGAATAGAACCATCTCCACCCATATTAAAATCATCCTCAAATTCACAATCACCAGCAAGAAGAGGGCGGAGAAGTAATGGGGCCATGCAAGCTGCTAAAGCTGAAAGTGACATTCGGTTTTGGGTTTTGTGAGAAGCCACTGTTTGCATCATCTTAAGAATCCTGAATAAACAGTGATCTTAGAGTCACCAAATAAATAAATAATTTAAGAATCCTGAAATAAATATTAAATTATACTTTTAATAAATAAAATACATTCCGATGTTGGGCCCTTTATGTTTTGGTTCACCAAATAATTATAAACTGCTGATATTCCACAAACTTAAAGACTGACAAAAATGCATCTATAAAAAAATTTTGAGTCTAATGCATAATTTTTAATGACTGTTGGATAAGAAAAAAAATCAGGTTATAGAATCATAAGCATGGAACTACGTAGCATGTTAAAAAGACCCTCTATATTACCTCCAATCTAGTCCCATATTGGAAGTGAGTGAAATTTTGAATATGGGCACGATGGATATACACATACCAAGGTAAGCAATTTCGAGCTGTACCGCCTGAATATGGGATACACGGACCGCCTGCTATCTATATTTTTACTACGTCCCCCGAGGCTCGGGTGACGTCGAAGCTAGCGACGTCGACGAGGCTCGAGCTTAGGCGTCGCCGAAGACTTTCGTCCCCGAGGCTTTCGGCGAGTCGCCGAGGCTATTTTTAATAGATTTTTTTACTTTTCGGCGACGTCGCGGGTTGACATCTCGGCGATGTTGCCGAATCGCTTTAGGGAAAGAAAAAAATATATCTATTTATATATATATATAATATTTATAATTATAAATATATATATACCGAATCGCATGCGTCGAAACGCATACCGTTCGATATCGCATCGTACCAGAAAGCGTCCGAACGCCATGCGGTGCGGTAATGCATACCCTGGCACATACTACTATTAACTTGAGCTTAGACACTTTAAGTCAATGGTCCAGGCTAACACATGCCACCTTTAGTGCAAAGACATACGACATATTTCAGATATGATCCATAATCATCGTTGCCATCTATTTGTGCCAGAATAAGAATTACTCCATTGTCTACCCAGAATAAGTTTCTTGAAATTATACCTATTTATCTAGACCAAGCAAAATTACTCGGCTTAAACTTGATTTGTCCAAATATTGGCAAACTTAAGGTAGATTTGAACACCAAAGAAAAAAAGAAACTATGGATTTTATTAATTCAAGATATCTGAGAAAGATATAAATGTATTCAGCTTGAGAAAAAAATAACAAAATAACCAAAGCACACTATAATTCAATTTAAAAAATACCATGATTAATTCAAGCATATGCACAACATCGTTCTATAATTTGGCTCAATTCTAATATTTGAATAATATAGGATTTATTTTAAATAAAAAATATGGTTCAGAATACGATCGCTCGTCTTTGCGAAGCGATGCGTGCGGTCGACAGAATCACCGACACGCCCGCCTCAGTGTCGGTCGGTATTTTTTAAATAAAAATTATTTTTAAGCTTTTTTAATGCTCGACGTTATCGGCTGGGCGACGTCGCCGTTCTCGGCGATGGTCCCGAGGCTCAGAATCGCTCGCTGATTGACTTCTCGGCGACGTTGCCGAGGGCGACGCCATCGGAAGGAAAAAAATCTATTATATATATATATATAATATTTATAATTATAAATATATATACGAGTGATACGTTTGAAACGTTTTATTATGGTCGTCAGATAACAAAATAACAAAATAAGTCATTATAATCATGGTTCGAAGTCTTGAATATCGGACATATGAGATTTATCCTATTATAGTTCAGACAACAAAAAAATTATAATCATGGTTCGAAGTATACTGTCCCTGACCAATTTGGTCTAGGTCAAGTTTGTATTGACATACCAACATACAATATGCCAGTACATGCAATAGTACAGAGAAGGGGGAGAGGAGGAAGAGAAGGAGGAGACGAAGAATAGGAGGAATACTGGACAGGTGGATGGAAAGCCCGATGACAATGGATGGTGGGGATTGTAAGACAACCCCATATTAGAAAAAAAAATAAAAAATAAAAAGACTTCAACCAGATTGGAACTCTCAAAAAGGGCTAATCTGAGTGCTGGTTTATAGTTGGACCCATAAATATTGCCCAGTATGAACCAGCTTGGGTGGTATATAGAACCTTGGATAAAAATTCACTACTCAATAGCCACTGTCAATATTCTGAAGATTCAGAACATGCAAAAGGTCATAAATTTTACAGGCAGGAGAAATGCAATGCAAGTATTGGGAAGGCAACAAAGAGGATAGGGGAAAATGTAGCCATTGTGATTATTTTCGATAAGAAAATTTGTTGATGCATGAAAACAATGATGCACATTATAGTGTAGTTACAGGCACAAAAAAGTAAAATCATAAGAACCTAAGATTAGCTAATATACCTCTGCACCAAATGACGATTAGGCTCTGGGAAAGTTTCATAGATTGCAGCACGCAAAGAGTCAACTCTGCTTTCGCGACCAGTTCCTAATAGATATCATACATATAGTGAACATTATACAGAGTCAGCAGAAATGCAGAATAACAAGCAAAATCTCGAAACCAAAGAAATATATGCAGTTAACTGGTTATTGAACATCTTACACTTCGTACAGGAAGCACAGACAAAAGCAGAAATGCTGCAGATTTATTTCATCAAGTTAAACTAAAAAACATGGGGGAAAACCAAAAATGAAACACAAAGCAGAAACTGAAGAAAAGGGCTATATGAGAGAAATAATCCTTCCAACAGAATAATAGAGTCCACCAAAAGAGAGGCATGCAGTTACCACAACAGAACTTCCGAACCATGAAGAAGCGAGTCCGAAAATATAACTAATTCAAAAAATTTGAGGAACTATTGTTTCTTTCAACCAACACAAGGCAAAATAAGATGGTCCCCACCGTTCAGTGAAGAATAAAATAAATGGATTCACAGTCTACAGAGCAAAGGATTAAGTGCCAGCTTGGATCCACCATTTCTTAAGAAAGATCTCTTGGGACTACAACTTGTTCTTAATAGCCAACCACATAAAATGTTTGGACTATACAAACTTCTCTGCAGACTTCACAATGGCCAGAGACATCCACCAAAATTAAACAAATTATAAAGAATTGCCACTTAGAATAAGTCCTCTTCTAGGAGAATAAAGATGTTCCAGATGGGAGATAAGAAAGAAAAAAGATGCACTGTTTCAAAGAGAGACCAATCAGCAAGAAGTATGGCCTAGCTTTTCAGAGACAGTTTGGGCAATTAGAGTCTTATTAGGGATGTGAGCATCAAATCTAGAAACAAGTATTCCAACAGGTATAGTTAAACCTAAGTATCCTTCGAGAACCTAATGCTCTGGCCATTGCCCAAAGAGAACTGCCAAGAAAACCTGAAGGCTATTCCCTTTCAGATAAAAGAAAAGGAGCTTTCAAATGAGCACTTGTTCCATAATTGTCTCATCTGTGGAAGTACTTGAAGAAAACAAGATCCTTTCAGAAGGCTGAAGGACAGTCAATCAATTAGTCTCCACCACAATTTGCCAGGGAGAATAGAGTTGATCACCATAGAAAGACAGAGAAATTGCATCATGTCATGTAGACAGCATTTCTCATAGGGGAAAATTAACAATATAAGTGACGATTAATGACAACTACTGTGATGTCATCCTTTTTGCTTCCATTTAACATTTATGTTTCGGTATAATAAAAACATTATAGCAGACTGCAAGAGTAATATGTCAACTAGTCAACTATACATATTTTGTATGTTTGCCTACTCCATACATCTGATATCTCATGATTGTTCATGCATATTTCTTAAAGCTAAACAAAATTTCACAGAGGCGCTTTGAGCACTTACCTAGGTGCTTAGGTGAGGTGAGGCACCTCAGAGGGATTCGAGGTGACTCAGACGATGCGCCTTCTACTAGGTGCCATCTAGGCAAGCACCTCGGTAGAGGCATTAGGTAAGTAGGAGCCTGACTCACTCGATCCATTAATACCCAACCTGACCTGATAGCCCATAAAAGCATAATAACCCTCCCCTCACCCCCATGGAACAGCCGGCAACTACCGCTATCACCATCCTCTCTTTACTGTTCCTTCCCATCTCTCTCCACAGTCAGCAACTGCTACCACCACCTTCTCTTCCCTCTTCTCTACCATCTCCTCCTCTCTCTGCAGCCAACACCTGCCACCACCTCCCTTTCCTCCCACTTATCCCTTACTTCACTCTTCTCTCAGTGGACAACAACAACCATGTAATCGAGGAATGATTTTGTTGATGATGTGGTAGATCTTGGTAGTCTTCAGAACTCTTGAGTTGGTAGATGTTTGAATTTTTTGTTTTAATATTTAGATGTGAACTTATTTGATTTTAAATCTTTTAATTAAGTGCTCCATAGATGGTTAGATGTATGCAACATGGTATGTTAGTGACAATAATCTTCTATATGTAATGATATAAAACTCATGTTTTGATTGAAATTCTTCTGGAAAAAAAATATAATATTTGTAAGTTAAGCAGCTTGTTTTGCTCGACAAGCACCTAGGGGAGCACAGCTAGTGCCACAAGCAATAATAGACCTTAGCATCTTATTTTGCCTAGTGCCTTTGACAACACTAGTTTCACATGTATGTGGCATTATATTGTCTTCATGTAACATGAAGGTATAGCAAGATGTTGACAGTTTCATAGTCAAGAAAATTCCAGACTATGTGGAATTGAAGGCAGAAGAGGAACTATAATGTTCTATTGTAATTAAATTAAATTAAAAAATGAAAAAAGGGCAAATAATAGGTTCTTATGCAAATGACTTGGCAGATGCATATCTATGGCTCTAACAACAACAATCAAAAGCAATGTTAGATACATAATTTAACTGGACTTGGCACCATAATGCTAGGGCCATGGTTATCTTGGCATTTTTCATGTAGAAGTGATGAAGCTTCTATTCCATGTCATTACTTTATCAGAAACAATAAGATAAGTTTCATGCTTCTTATTTTAGCTATTGATATTGCCCTCAGTAAAATTGTCTCACCTCACCTAACCATTAGATCACAATGCATTAAAAATATTCTATTCTCACTACCAAATATGCATATTTGGAAAGTGACTTTCTAAAAATATGAAGTTGTAAACTTCAAATGAGATAAGATCACTGTAATGATACAAAATAGAATTTCCATCCAGACATACTGTATGCTTCAACCAGAGCAGTACAGCAAGATGCAGGAACTGGAGAAGTTGGCAACTCCCGCAGCACATACTGCATGAAACAAAAATAAATTATGAAGTCTGGCACAATTCATAAAAAATTGTTAAGTTGATGTCCCCAACAGAATTGTACCTTGATACAGTCTCCAACAACATGGGCATCCTCATCTGAAGAAAACTCGACTTTTCCTGTAAAAAAGTGAGAAAATAAAACCCAAAGTTCTTTGAATGAAACATGGCTAAAACCAGAATTTCTTTAGCTGCAACATTATGCTTAACACACTGGTTGCAGAAAACAAAAGCACTGAGGCAAGTCAGGAGGCTAAATTTGGTTCACACTCCACATAAAGGTATTAGAGAAAGGTTACTGCTTACTATTATATAAGAAAAAGGAAATACAATAGTATGAAAGAAAACTAACCTTGTTCATATTCTCGAACTCTGCGTTTTACCTCTTCAACATCAGCAGACTGCCGCAAGATACCTTCCACTTTGATACCTTCAAAAAAGTGGTGAAGATAATCACATACAGATCTTTAGGCTCAATATTGAATGCATTTAAACTGAACTAGGAGAAGTTTACATGATATAGTTCCTAAATTTTTACATGTTAGAACTCTTAATAGAACTGAAGTTGTATATTTGCTTCAAAAGTCAAAACAATAGCTGTATAATAACATCAGTAGTCTGCTTGGACAAGTTCCACAACACAAGTATCAACTTTCAATGTTTCCTACCAGATTTGGCCAATAGAACTGATGGTACCTTGATAAAAACAATCACTTTTCTGATGGAGGAAATCAAGAAGACCTACTATAAAGTATAAATAACACAAGAAACAAATTTTTACCATGTTGCTCAATGAACCTGAGGGCCTTCTCCAAGAAAGATGGACTCCCATCTATATCTTCAAGTGCAAGCAAGATAGGGCTACCAACTACGGTGGATTTCACAGGTTGTATATCCCTCACTTCAGAGGAAAAAAGCAAGGAAAAAACACAGAAATTGTTCAGTCAAAGGAAGGCAATGTGAGAAGACCAGCCATTCATAAATACATTCAAGAACAGAAGAAAACAAAGACAAGTGCAATTTAACAAAAATCAGTAGTTTCAAAAGTCCACAGAGAGAATATCCTAGATTAAGACTTTGAAAGGACTCAAGGTTATATATTACATCAATAATTAAGTTTTGCTAAAAATGTTCCAATCGTTTATCCACATGCAGCATGTGTATGCTTTACAGAAAATTGACCAGGACAAAAGAAAAAGGGATTTTCTTCAAAGTCATGGTCAGAATAAAATGCATACTGTATTAGAACCTTACAATGTCAATTCAAGCAAACAATGAAGTAATCATAAAACCAAAAAAACCTATCATAAAGGAAAAAAAAAGGATGATCATATCACAAAATTGTCTATTTGCAACCACATTCATCAATATACATATGTAACAACAAAAAAATATAAGTTCGAATGAACTCTGCTGACTAATGAAATATCCCTACTCTTCTACATAAGAATCATAGACATGCATGCCTAAATGTATTAAAGAAACTCTGCTGCTAATGAAATATATCTACTCTTAAACATACAGAAGTTTGATCAGAAGCATTTTCTCCACAAAGTAGTTTCTATAAGGATTGAGTGATGGACTTCAGTTTCTAGTAAAGAAAATTATATTTTCTAACAGAAAATGGACGGCTCAATATACATTTATAGTCCATATGGGTTTCCTGTCAGCCACTTAAATTGCATATAATTCATCAAACTGGAGTTTTCCATGATGCAAAAGCTGCTCACCAAGGAACTGAGAGAATGAGGTTGCATCTTGAATGTCCTTTAGAAGATTTTATTATCTTTAAAACTCAATTCACAATTTGACTACAATGGTAAAGTATTAACATCAGTTGTGGACTTCTAGATTTTATTAAAATATCATATCATACATGATACATCCATGATCCACATACTATGGTCTTGCAATAAAGAGGGAATTCAGAACATAGAAAAAATCTATGAAAGGCAACAACATCACAATTTAATTGCAATCCAAATATACACTTATTAGATTTAACCACAACAACAGGGAAGCATGGGCATATGTGATGAAGCATCAAGCATCATTAGGATGGCGATGAATCACACATGCACAAGACAGCCTCTTTATCTTTGCTTCAGCATGCATTTTCTAGGAAAGCCACAGAAAATTTAATTCATCAAATGAAACAGAAGTATCATCAATCTACTAGAGGGTTCTCACAATAAAAAGTTGATATCAAGTAAAAAACTTTTTCATCTCAAGTTTCTACATGTTAGTCATCGCAACTTCAATAACCATGTATTTAGGCTAGATGAATAGAGATCTAAACATGGAGTTGCCTCATTAAAAAGACATGGATGAACAGAAGCTTAAGGAGCATTTTATGCCTATATTAACTCTCTGTATGGAAATGTGTGAGAGGGATCATGTAAGGCATGAAAGATGAGAAAGAACTAAAAGAGACATATGAAACAGAGAGATGATATAGAGAGCAGGGTTCTCATTTTCGATGTGTGCCACTCGGTACAGGTGGTACATACCGGTCCATGAGGATACTAGTATACAGACCACCCTCTACCAGGCGGTACCAGTGTTTTGATTGGTACCAAGGCATACCGACCGGTACCATCCTAGATTTTGACTATTACCGAGGCATGGTAGGTGAAGGTATTTTTAAGATTTTAGAGTGTATCATCGGTATGCCATGACATACCGACAGTAAATACCGATACGTACCGTACCGAGCAGAGCTCGGTACGCCAATACAGACTGGTATTCAAAAACCTGATAGAGAGTAACTATTTTCAATTTATAATTGAGTGATATTTGATGAGAGATAACTTAGAAGCAGAGTAGAGAAAAATCAGATGATAGAGAGAGCAGATAAACTAGATTAGATATGAGAAGTAAACAATGGGTGGGAGGGGAGATTCCAGATGGAAAATAAACCAAGAGCCTTCAGATAAGAGATGCATTAAGGAAAAATAATTCAATCATCTCTAAGGACCAATTCAGGAAACAGTATATTAGAAAGAATCTTGGTCTTATCATATTAGATTCATAATCTATTGCTTAACATATTAATAATATAAGATCTTTCTATATTGTGAAACAACTCAAACTCATTTGATGGAGAAGACTAATCCCGATTTAATCAAGATATGACCAAAACTTGCAAAAGTTCTGTTGCCTTTCTTTAATTTTAGAAGCATCTCCTGGATTTAAAAGGTTGAGGGTATTGTTTAATAATATGCAGCTATATATACCACACATACATAACTCAGAACTGATGTATGGTGGCATCACCTAATGAGCTCGATACCCCTCAGTTGATGGTTGAAACTTGAGAGTCTAAAAGGGTATTCCAGAATACCTAGAAATCCACAAATTCATGAAAATTCACAAGAATGACAGAAACCTTCATGGCAATAGTGTTATTGCACAATGTGGTAACATACATTGATCACCTGAAACTTCAGTTGATTCTGTTTTATCATTGTGGAATATTCCATTCTGTCCCAATGGAAGGCCTGCACTTGGTGCTTGTGACAAAGCATTCTCTAATGCAGCTTTCCATTCATATAGATCCTCAGAAGTTTCTGCCTGCAATACCAGAGAATGGTAAAGAAAATAAAATCTAAACCAACCTAAAATAAACAACATGAAACCTGCCTTCAATGTAAAAGCTCGCCCATCACGGCCATCAGGAAAGAGCACTGTCAAAATCTTTTTATCTGGTTTAACAACAACACTGCAGATTTTACAATCAATCAAATCTATCAAATTTCAGTAAAATCAATATTCAACTAGAGGACTTCAAATAATCTCTCACCTTCCTGAATTATTCAGGTCAATACCTCCAAGAGTTATATTTGCTTCACTTCCCTTTTGAGGGAGAGCAGCCTGAAAAATTGATGCATATCATGATTAACCACAATGTTCTTGCGAAGGGAACAACTCGTATTCTCATCAATGGTGTTCTGTAAAGTGACCCCTTATGACTAATCAAATAACTAGGAACTAAGTTACTAGACTTTGTTTTCCTTGATTTCAGAATGTATCTACAAGAAAATAGCTAAATGGTAACGCAGACCCAGTTAACTTTGTTAAATTAGGGACATTGGACATTACTGAATGAACATTAAGGTCCAACATAGAGGCAAAAACTTAGCCTGTTAAACAACCCTAAAGCAAGATGCAAAACTAATTTGTATGGAATGAAACCAAGTCAAATCGATTTTAAAAAAGGAATAGGATTTACAAATTCTTGCTATATAAGATGTAACACTAATGCAGGCATGTAAATGTTCTAGCATAAGATATTTTCTGACATTTGAATGAGAAAATTAGGGTTCTCAATTTCGATGTGTGCTGCCCGGTACGAGCAGTACATCTGGTTTGAGAAGATACCGGTATGCAGACCGCCCACTATCGGGCGATACCAGTGTTTTGACTGGTACCAAGGCATACCGACCGGTACCACCCAGGATTTTGACCGTTATCGAGGCATACCGATCAGTATGTTCTGGCGTGGTAGGTGAAGATATGTTTAAGGTTTTAGGGTATATCATCAATACCCCCCGGCATACTGATGGTACATACCGATATGTATCGTATCAAGCAGAGCTCAGTACGCCGGTACAGACCGGTATTCAAAACCTTGGAGAAAATAGATCATTCACTAAAATGATGTTTAACTTGATATTTTTATGCTTTTGTTAAATATCATATGCATTATATCATCCTTGGCTTGGTGGTCACTTGTGGCAAGGATTTAGTGTAAAGGATTTTGGTCACGAGGTTGCATGTAAAACTGTGTTACACATGCCAAATTGCAACTGACAATACATGATAACCAGGCATCCATAAGCACATGACCAAAATAGGTGGGTCAAGTTATGTTGGATGCATACATGGTGACCCTTTGACTAGAACACATTCAGCATGCAGAATGGCAGTCCTTGCTGGACAGAAGTCCTCAGTTACTGCACAAGTAACACAGTTCCAAGCACTAAAAACTCTAGAACATCTATGCAAGCATCCCAATTCATGAAGCAAAATGGGTTATGATCCACATTAAATAAAATTGATGAAAGAAAGGCGACTTTATAACACCATAGATCATTTAAGATGAGATTTTCATGTCTAAAATCCCCATAAATAAATCCTTAAAAATATTTTGATATCGGACTTCTATATTTTTACATGTAAAATCATATATTTTTATAGTCCATTAAAATCAAATAAATAGACAGTTCATTTCCAGAATCAATCATGGATAAATTTGATGTCTTTTTTTTATTTTTTCATGCTTAACAGCATAACAAGTGTGCCACCTAGTCCAGCTTGCCATCCAACTTTTCCAGTGGGCCATCTAATGTTTTTCATGCCTTCTTCCAATTATTTTGTTTCTCCACATGCTCTTCTTCCAAGCAGATGGAAATTATCTAATCAGCCCTAATTCAGGTTCAAGGTAGTCGAGGTTTTTTGTCAATGTCACCCATTAGCTCCATTACCAAAAAGAGTGCACCATTGGATGGGACGGAATTTATATAATGGAGCCAGCTGTTGAGGGTTCTCTCACCTGTTCGTCTGGGAACCAAGAGGTTAGGGTGGAGGAACAGGGGTGAAGAATGAGGAGTCAGAAGTTCAATCAGATTGATGTTAGCGGTTTTTGTTTCTGGAAAGAGGGCTTGAAGCGCAAGAGTGAGAGCAGTGAAATTTCAAAGTGGTGGCGATAATAAAGGGGTTTGAAATAGGATAACTATGAATTTCTGGTTTGTACACTTCCTTCTTCCTTCCAATAACTAATGAATGGAAAGTGTTAAGTTGACTAATTGAATTCCATTCAGATGATATGCTGTTTTAATTAATGACTTAAAAATTCTTAATTGTCTAATCTACAACCAAAAGCAGGAGTCAGGAAGCTTAGGAGCAGATGCCTCCTCCCCCAACTCGTGTGCCAAAACACTCCATGCCTAAATTGAATAATGTGTAAAATATTTGGTTACTAATGCATCAATAGTACATGTCTAGAAGGTCCAGGCGAACATTAAAATTTAGAAGAATCTAATGTGCTGGTCTGGGTGTGTAATATATGGCAGTTAAGCAAAAGAGTCTTACTAGAAAATCAGACAAATCAGACTCCAGATATAAAGTAGACTTTGACTGCAACAACTTGGCCCATCTTATCATGGTATACTGTTTCTATTTCTGATAGTTTTGCAAGGTTTTGAATCTTGACTGTATCTGTCAGTATGGAAAAGTATTTGCCAATCCAATCAATTAACAGTAGCAAAAATGTAGCTCAATACCATTTTATTACTATTCATTTATTTTATTATATTAGTCAAGGATACCAGACGGTATAGGTCAGTATTGAGTATACATCCCAGTATACCAGTACAGTAGCAGTATAGTAAGTTACCAGAACTGGTACTGTACCAAAATTTAAATCCTTAGTTTAGTGTATCTCTAGTAGTTTAGCATAATAGTGATACAAGCCCTCTTAGCAGAGAAACGCTTATCCTTTGTCAAGTTATTATGGAAAAGTAATCACTGAAGTTTGGAGTAATTTATATGGTAGTGAAGGAAAACTCTTGTTATAGGGGAATGCATGTTCTATGTTAATATAAGCAAGTGGTGAGACTTAACAGTAGCTTATGATGATAAACTAAACAAATATCAGAACTACAGCTTATAGAAGTTGTCAAAGCAGTACTTCTTCCATACTCGAATCAATCGAGTCACAAAAGATGTGCTCTGTTCATACACATGAACACCATACAAACATGCAGCAAGTGAGATGCTTAATGTTATCATAAAAAAGAGTAAAATGATATTAGAGTTCAGTATAAGATACCCTGCATAATGTACTTACAGGGTCAGTTTTGAAAAAGACCAATGATGTGCGTGTAAGAACAAACCAACGTTTCTTCCATGATGTCCAACCTATTCCTGCAATTTTAAAGAGTTTAAAATAAATCATACTAAATCTTTTTTTAATTTATATAATTGACAAAAGAATACGAAAGAACTACATTTTGTGATGTCCTTAAACCATGACAAAAAAGGATGGCAATACACAATGTCTTGAATGAGGTCAAACAAAACAAAATGCTATGGTCAAAATATAATTCAGCATAAAATATACAGATTTAAAGAATTAAGTTATTTAATGACACTATAGAATGTCGAACTTCTCAATTGCAAATAAGTATTGTTTAAATCCTGAACCTCTCCATAAAAAAATCCTCACAGGACATATTCATATTAATACAATCAAATACATGTTCAAACAGGATGATGCTTAAAAGAACAGAAAATTATTGATTATTTGACAAGAAAATGGGGACTGGATTTCAGGCTTGGACGTGCACTAAACCACCGCGTACTCCTTCCTCGCCGTCTCCCCCCTTCCCCAGCATCCAGATACCATAATATGTTCCCGCATACCATGGTGTTGGTATGCTGGAACAGATGGGACCTGTATTGATCCAGCCTTCGATCATCATCAGTCCGATACCCAAAATTGAAAATCTTTCATTGAACTTAACCCATCTCTTATGTTCATATGTGCAATAAAGGCTGACTTCAATTAACCACTAATCAATCTTAATCCCTCCTTATATTCCCAACTTATGAACTCTCCATCTGGGAATCTTTCTGTTATGACCATACAGGAGTCATTTGTTTGTCATGACTAACAAATCATACTCCATGAGTTCTGCCCACCTCCCCTATGTACAGGAAATGATCCTCTGGGTTAACACCATTTAAGAACAGGTTTCAGGATAGGACTGACCTTTAAATAAAAGGAGGGCAAGTTCAAGCAAACAAGCAATAGCTATGAACTTATAATTAAGTGATTATCTAGGTAGAGGAAGTTGCCATTCTACTATTCATAGCCTCTTCTCTATGCATTAGCAAGTTCAAAAAAGGTCATTCCTTCTATACTATAAACAACTGAGAATAAGAGAACATGAGAAAATATCCTTCATGCTTCAGTAGTAAGGTAAACAAGACAAAAAGGCATGTCATGACTAATTGGTATAGATGTTGTTAAATTTCTTGCCAAATAATCATATAAATAATAACCAAAACAACAAACTGAAACAAAAATACTAATAAACTTAGCAAGTGAACCATCTTAATGTGTTAACATAAAAATGGCTTGACTGCAGAGCAACTACCTTTAGACGAAATGAAAAGTGGCCCACTCTTAAGTACCTGCACTGGAGGTCTAGCATTCAGTAATTGTGATTTTCTTTAAAAGAAATGCTTAACAACTTATCGTACATACGAGATAGATTTAAGCAAATGCAGACAAAAATGCTGTAACAAACCTGGATCTTATTAGGTTCATGAAGTTGATATCATGCTAATATATGCACAAAATATGAACAGTAAGTTACTATAAGGTGGGCTCAAGGCATATATAGCAAGAAAGTACAGATACTAACATAAGAAAGAGGTTATAGTCTAAACACCAAATCATTAACAAAGGTTCATATGTCCCACTTGAGTGAAAGTCCAGATAAAAAGGATGAAGACAAAGAAGTTCAGTCATTGTTTTCCTGGTATATTTAGCCCAAATGAATCATAAAGAGGCATCTAAAATAGTGGAATTTTGAATGAATTTCAAAATTGTTGCATAAACAGGCAAGAACTGGTATATGAATAGGGCAAATCCACATATTTTACAAGATTATTGTCTTCGCATAAGAGGACAAAAATGCTGACAAAAATGCTGTAACAAACCTGGATCTTATTAGGTTCATGAAGTTGATATCATGCTAATATATGCACAAAATATGAACAGTAAGTTACTATAAGGTGGGCTCAAGGCATATATAGCAAGAAAGTACAGATACTAACATAAGAAAGAGGTTATAGTCTAAACACCAAATCATTAACAAAGGTTCATATGTCCCACTTGAGTGAAAGTCCAGATAAAAAGGATGAAGACAAAGAAGTTCAGTCATTGTTTTCCTGGTATATTTAGCCCAAATGAATCATAAAGAGGCATCTAAAATAGTGGAATTTTGAATGAATTTCAAAATTGTTGCATAAACAGGCAAGAACTGGTATATGAATAGGGCAAATCCACATATTTTACAAGATTATTGTCTTCGCATAAGAGGAGAATGAACCACTAGCAAAAAGGTTGGCATCAATAGTTATCTAGCTTCAACAGTGGTCTACTTCTAACTGAATGAGATTTATATAACAGACACAAACAAAATCATAAGATGACAACAAAAGGCCTTAGCACCTGTACAATGACTGTATATGGTAGATATATAGTAACTGTTAACAAAGGTTTAACTGAGATATGAAAGCCTAGGTATAAAGCACTGCCCTATGTAATTCTTACAGTTCTTCACAATGATAAAATGCAATACTATGCTTCTGCTTTGGTAACATGGTTATCAAAACTGCATGGCATATGCATTGTTTTTCAAGTGTCTCAATGCAACCAACATAGCATGGAACAAATTAAGCCCATGCAGAGGCATTGCTGGCAATCATTCAACCTTAAAATGAATCACAGGGGGTACAGGAAAAGATTAAACAAGAGAGGGAAAAAAATTAGATCACTAATCTGTTAATGATAGTACACTGTACACATATTTCAATCTTCACTTGGTGATTTGGTACAATCAACCACTGATAATATTCAATTGGTTTCTTTGTAAATCTTTGGCTGCTTCATAGTATATCATTCTATGATTGAAAGCAATGAATAAATATATTATTAATAAATGTTTTTTTCTACTTAAGAATTCAATCTAATCAAAAATATATATATCAATATTAAGGTATTAAGTTCAAATATGCATATCCTTTCTACTATAAGCTAGAAATCCTCACACCAGGAAACAAAAAACATGTTCCGAAGTGATGATATAGTAAGAACCTCTAGAATTAAGCTGGGATCTAGAAATAAAACTAGAGCAACATCGTAGGAGAAAAAATTAAGCTTGAGCAATGAAACGGTCCTCACTAGGAACATACATGTTACAACCTTAAGGTTTATAAATTCAATTCAAACCCAGTGAATGCTGAAAAAGTCATTTTTTAAAATCCATAATTATGACATTGCAGAAAACATAAGGAAGCAGAGAACTACAGCCATAGGAGTCGCATTGGGCATCATATTTATTCTCATTTAGCATCATTTAGCAGATATTGTTGTGCCCAAGGTTTATCATACCGCTCAATACAGACAGTATGTACCAGTCTGACAGAAGACAGGTAGAGGTGGTACATCAGTGTGTCTCTATGAATCGTGTGTCGGTATACTCGGTATAGCTTGTTACAGCTTAGTACATACTATACCAATAGCTGATCAGTACACCGATATGAACCGATAAGGCAAACCATGATTGTGCCAGAACTCGAAATAAAGGAGGATGGGATTAGAGGACTTGAAACAAAAGAGGAATTGAGGATGAGAAAAAGGGAGATAAAACAAATTTTAAGTCAAACAAATTTTAACTTTTACCCTTTTTCATTTGCCTTTTATTTTACTTCATATTTAACAAATATGCCAAACCAACTATCTGAGTTAATGATTTTGCTTTTTTGGTCCTAAATCCTCCACTTGTGAGAACCATTTTTTTGTTGACAATGTAAATTAGTATATTCGCATATTTAACACCTAAATTTGGACATGTGATGCTTGCATTTTAATATAGAAAAATTGCATATTGACTGGTACTTTTTATATAATTGATTTATCTTCTGCTAGCTCCAATCATGTGGCAGAGTTATTTTATTGGATTTATAGCAGTGACTCTACGTGTATTCATCAATTCTAAGTTGACTTTTTTTTTTGAATTGTTTATTGGTTAGGTGTTCTATCTTAATCAATGCACCATAATAACAACACGAGTTCATTAGTCAACATTGAAACTGTTTCAAGGTTTCAAATTTTCCCCTTAAACAAATAAGAGAGGGAGCTTATCTTTTATCAGTACAGCATAGGGCTAAAGGACTATAAAGAGCTTGACTAAGTTAAAGAGTTGAAGATCCAAAAAAGTTAACTACAAAAAGTAATTCACACTCAGAAAAAGTAAATATACAATGGGACTAAAGCATTCAAAATATACACGAAAAGCTGGTTATCTTGGCAGTCATTTACTGGTACATAAATTTGATTTCAGACAGTTCATCAGAGATAAAATGCAATGAAAATCTTACCAACGGTGGACAATGAATTTTACTTCTTTCAAGTTCTGAAATTATATCAAACATGCTTTAGATATGCTATCATGCATCAGAATCCAAGCAGCATAACATACAATTAGGTTTTACCTCAAAAAATATTTGTAAATGTAACATAAATCATAATATATGAATTATCAATCTTTTGTTTTATTCATACAGAGAGTCGTTTGAGAGAAAGAGAGATAATATAGCAGTGGAAACGATGCACCGTTGATCTCAACAAAATCTTACTAACATTGCAATTAGGACATGTATTTGTTTGTTTGTCAGGATTGTCAGAGGCCCTGGTGATCCAGAACTTGGTGTCCGCCTCACCGCAGCGACAATTTTTACATTGCGTCACAACAGTCTCACCGCTTTGAGATGAGGCCATCTGTGACAGTCTCGTACTTCAACTGGACCAGAGAAAAAATTGGCAATGTTAGGTGCTCTATCTTAATTTGATGAAACTGATAGAAACCTTCGACAGAACAATCTAACCACATATCACCAACACGGGGTTGTTCCATCACTGAAACACACGGTCAGCAAGGGCTAGATCAATCAACGAATAGAAGATCGATTAAGCAGGAAGCAAAAGAGACGGCACCTGCCCAGCCTCGATCGAGTCCGGCGACACGGAGCCCATCAAAATGCGCGCATTCTCGGCATCGCAGCCACGATGCGGGGATCGAGGGCAGGGTTTACGCGACACGAGTTACCAATTCTTCCCTCTCCTCGACGAGCACAAGCGGAAACCCTCATTCGGGGATCCTTTCGATCATCTCTTTCTCCTTCCTTTTTCCTAGTCTTCTCTCACCCTCAGATTTCTTCGCCGTACGCCCGGCTTCCTCGCTCCGCCAGTCTCTCTCGCCCGGCTTTTGTCTCTCAAGACTCTCTCTCTCCCCCACCCTCCGTCGACACGAACAAACGAGCGGAGCGGGGGGCCGCACGAGGTCATAATGTGAAGGAGAAGATCCTTGCCGTTGGATCTAAAATGCAACGGTCAGATCGCGTTATACGCATAGGAAGTTCTGTGCGACTGTGTACGAGGATGGGGCTCGTCTGTAACGGTCAGCCTTTTCGTGGTGTCCATGTCGCGCGACGGTCATCGTTGGTTGCGTCCCTCATGCTTCAGAAAAAAGACTGGTTTTCTCCCAAAATCACATATATAGCCCTACAGAATAAATAACTTTCTTATCTATTCATTTATCACAATAATTGAAATGTAGCAGTTAATTATCATTCAAGTACATCCCGTGAAAATTATCATCAGCTCAGTCCTGCATTGCCTCTTCCCAATTTTTAACTCCCGGATGATACGGAGGTGGCACAAAGGTGACGATGAGTTTGACGAGAGCTAATCATAGGATTTACAGAAACAATAATGACTCTTGCATTATCTCCTTCCTCGTGTGAGGGTTATAAGCGAGACATATAGAAATGAGATCGATAGAAATCAAAAAATAATAATTATTTATAAAAATATTTTATAAAAATTTTAAAATAGAAATGCTTTTAACAAAAAATTTCAAAAGTAGGGATTTCTTTTGGGAATTGTCCCTAGTAATATTAAGAGTATTATGGGAATTCATAATATACTTTTGTAAGTCAGACCAAATTATGTTAAATATGACTGATTTTGGTTAAAAATGGGGTTTTGGATAAATATTAATGGGAGGGATGTATATACAGATAAAGGATGTTAATATTTGGAGGGATATAAAAAATAATGTTAATTATTGTTTGAAGGGTTCAAAAACTTTATTATAAACTAATTTTGGGCCTTGTGATGGTGAAATAAATACTGATTACTCTTTAAAACAAAAAAGATAGTCATGTTGATGGGAACTGAAAAAATATTTTGCTCGAAACTTATAAGGGTTTTTTATAATATCCTTTAGGAATACCTATATGTTGCTTAAAAGTCCGTATTTTTATCGATCCAATGGAAAACGGTCACATCTCCCGTTATATTGGGAACCTGTGGATGAATAACTGAATAAGATTCAAAACTGTATCAAGGGCATAAGTGTCTTTTTAATTTAACGGCCAAAAAAACATGAATGAAAACTGGGGAATTGGATTTACAAGTCAAATAGGAAAAGCATGTCCATCTTGCATTAACATACCAAAGATATTGGCACCAAAGGAATATAAATGTGCATTAATTGTTCTCCAAGGGTATAATGATTCTTACGAGAGTATGAATTGATTATTGTAAATACGTCTGTTGTTGTGTATGACTATTCTATTGATTCAAAGGCGAATGCATATTCATACTCTCGTAATCAATATATTCATGCATAATCTAAGTTGATTAAATATTTTTTTTATTAATTTTTACAGGTTGAATCAACAAAATTTCTTGAATGAGATATTTAACTCCAAAGATAATTTAAAAAAAATTATTTGTTCTATTTTTTATGAAGAGAATAAATTTTTTTATTGAAATTAAAAACAATCCAAATATAATGTAGAAATAATTTGAAAGGTTCAAAACTAAAACAATGTATTTACTAGCAATAGCACAATGGAGATAATTAATCAATATAGATTGATGATTCGAATACATATGACACCTATGGGAACATAAAAAAATTAATTATTAATGTATGATCCTAGAATAGTAATTTTACCTAGATAATTAACATATAAATTGACACATAAATAGATAATTAAATCTTGTTGTCTACCCATCCATGTTTCTTGGGGAATAGTTAGATATTATTTTTTGGATGCCATTGACCAATTAGTCAATACGATCTAGTTCAATTCCGAAAGCATAGACCCATCCCAGAAGCCCAAGTGGATTACTTGGGTGTGATTTAAGCATGAGATTGAGATAATAAGTGGACTCTCAAGGTTTTGTTGGCTCATGAAAACCAACCTACAGTTCCTCCGAGGTGTAGTTTGTCAATTGAAGAAAGTTCATGATCATCTCGAGGTGCTACTTACCTTATTTGATGATGCTTCTTGTCACACTGAAATGCTCCTTAGACGCATCGAGGTCCTACACAGTTAGTCAGCATCGAAGATTTCTCGACCTGACTCCTTTAACGCTTAAATTAGTAAAAAAAGTGAAAAAGATTTAGCAGAGTTTATGAAAATTTTAGGTTGAGTCCCTCCCTCGTCTAGTTTCAAGGGTTGACTTTTATACCTAATTTATCGATGGAGAGTGGTTGGTTGTACATCCTCCCTTTAACTACTCATACCATCATGGGTTCAATTATGTCAATGATTTAGTGAACATGTCTTCCTGTTGATTATGTTCAAGAAGGATAGTTGAGGGTGCGCTGTATGTTAAGATAGGGTCATGCTTGAAATACACAGGGATAGAGATTGACGTCAAGTGCTCAAAGAGTTGAGCTACGTCATTAAGAATTAATGTTCCTTACAATCTCTTTCGAAATCATAGTCATGAACGATGGATCGCTGGCAACAATCGAGGAGAAGCTGAGAGGATAGGTTTGGTCACCGTGCAGCGATGGTCGACTCGTGCGATTTCTCTGAAGATCATGTTTCGATTGGAAAACTACATGAGGGAATGACACAAGCTCTTATGTGCATGTCGATTCTAAGTGATAGTCTACGACTGAATGATTTAGTAGTGCAATGCACGGACCATTTCCGTGAGTTGCTCATACGTTTGCATAGGTGGCTTCTTTAGCCAAAGTGACGTGATGAATTGGCAATGCTATTATTTTTCATATAATTAGATAATTCACATATGAATTAACACAAAAATAAATTATTTTATTTATACAAAACATAAGTGATGATGATGAAATTCAAACTTAGGACTTTTTAGATAATCTAACTAGCTAGTACCACTTAGAAATTGAAGTGAAGTCATTATTCTAAGAATCTTATTACGAAGCAATCAACAGTGGTAGTGAGATTTATGTTGCTGCTAATCTAGCCTTTGCATTCAAGCTTGAACAAAATATACTGCAATTGATCTTAGCCTTGGACATGAAAAAGTTGCCGGAATATATTTAGAGGTTTCACCACCAGGTTGACACTGAAACTACTATAGAATCCACGGAGAAGTGGAAGCTGGACAAAAATGTCTCGATCATGTTGATTGTGCCAAAACCAAACATGTTCCATTCTCTTTGGCTCAGGAGAGATGGATTCAACTTTAATAATTGCATCAGATTCGTGAGTCACCATCCTGCTTTGTCAGCACAAAACAAGAATCACAATGTGACCAAGCAAAGGGAAGGAACGAAGCGTAGAGTAGCTCAGAGTACTACGAGTTCCCATTGATTACCTTGCAACAATCCATAGCAAAATGATGATTACACGTACGCAATCATCAGGTTGAAAGAATGTAAAGAATGATGAGAGTCTGCTAAACTATCAGCTACTTGAAAGGATGAGAGAGGTCATCCCCAACATTGTGTACATTGAAGAAGAATTCTAAGATGCTGCGATAGTGCTGCTGCTGCTGCTCCTCCTCCTGCCGGAATTGGAGAGCCGTTTCACCAGTCTCTCCAGTGCTTCCTTCATCCATGGATGCTGGCATCCCTCTCTGGCTTCGGCCACCGTCACCTGATCGATCGCATCGGTGTAAGAGATCGAAACAATACTGAATTGAATCTAAAGAATAGGAAGATGAAGAAGGAAGAGGCAGCAGTTGGTTTACCCATTTGCGTTGTCTCACATGCATCTCAGGCCAGTCTCCCAGTTCCTCGGTAACATTCAGAGGGAACATGATGCCCTCATAGTATGCATCGTACGTTCTGCTCTTGTACCTCCATCTCCCAAGCTTACGCTGCAAGGATGACATGACAAACTAATCAGCAATTAATGCTGCTGCAATGATTTCGATCGGAAGTGAACAGGGATCGAGAGGTGACCTCGACGTTCCCTTGCACGCCAGCTTCCTCCAGTGCCTCCCGCGAGGCTGCTTCTTTTATGGTCTCGTCCGTCTCCCAACCACCCTGCGAAGGCAACAGGAACCATCAATATTACACCCTTTTGTCCCTTGACGACCAAGAAATGGAATACCGATCTATCGCTGGCACGGGAAGAAAAGGGCAGATTCCGCAAACCTTCGGGAACAACAACCCATTGCCTTTGGGCGAGCTGATGACGAGGACCTCCATCGACTTGTCGAGGCCTTCACCGCCGGGGCAAAACTTGTAAGGAATGCACCTGCACGCTCGAAAAGAAACCGTTCTGCATCAGATAAGCCCGCGACACCTCCGTCCCATTCCGGAGCAAGAGGCCGAGACCAACATACCCGACGACGAGGCGCCCCCCGCTCTTGGTGTAGCGCTGCAACTGCCTGCCCTGTCGCGACACCAACGACACCATCGACGTCTTCTTCCTCCTCCTGCTCCTCCTCCAAAGAACGAGAGATGAGTTGGATCGAATGTACCAAACGAGAAGATGAAGGGCAAGGGCAAGGGACAGTTTGGTTCGGGGGACGAGCACAGGGAGGGGTGGGGGGGAGAGAGGTTATAAATAGGAGACGGAGGAGGAGAGGGGGGGACACTTGGGGAAAGGCAACGGCGGTGGAGCGCGTGGGAGGAGGCGGTGAGCCCATCTTGATGGGGGCAAAGGCGTCGCTTCCGGGTAGTATATGTCGCCCTTCCCTCGGCTTCGATCGGACTACTCGACATGGCTTCGTCATTAACCGTGACGGCACGTGGGTCGGATAATGTCGGGTCGACGGATCGGTCCGCCCGGTTCGGGTTGCCAAAAACCTACCCGAACTAATCGACCCAAATCGAGTCAGGTGGGTTAATTATCGATTATCTTATATAATTAATTTTTTAATATTTTAATATTTATTTTTAAAAAAATTATATTCGTTCCTTATATATACACGAAAGTAAAAGATTAAAATTTCTAAAAAAACAATTTTACAGGATTAAATATAAGAAAAAGAAAAAAAGTTAATGAAACTACGGTATTAAATATTTTTTTTTTATAAATATACAAATCTCAATATAATTTTTAAAAATATAAAGATCATAATAGAATAATTAATTATAAAAAAATAATCTGTAATTAATCCAATTAGATAGGACTCGAGTTTACTTTCATGATTTATTTCTTCGCAATGATTCAAAATATATTCGATGAATCGTTATCGAGAAATCAATGCCGCACAATTCCAACATCAAAATTAGGAGACGAATGGTGCCTTTGATTCGAAACGATTCGATAGTTCATCAGTTTCAAATTGAACCGAAACTTATCCTGAACAGTTCAATTCCGATTCTTAACTTTAGGATAGCGAAATTATGATTTCAATTTTTATTATTATCTTTTACATGATTGACTAGCATCGTTGTTGCATGAATATTATTAACCAATTCTCTCTCCTGCGTCCTTCATGAACACTCGAGTCATGAGGTGGCGGTTTTCTCGCCATGAAATCTATTCGATGGACACAATTAAGAGTCAGTTCATTGTATGAGTTTAGGATTGGAATGTGAAACCGAGTTCCGTTCTTCTCCAATCTAATGAAACATGGACTTGTTCAAGCTCAGCTCCAAATTATTAGTTTTGACTACATCATATTCAACTTAGCACGAACAGATTTGGTCCGATCCCGCCGACCACACATAATTGGTCCATTATTTCATGCACGATCGAATCTTTGAGTATTTTTTGTGTTGTGAAGAGTTGAATCGGCTTTGGAATCATCTCCACTTTGTCTCTTGTGGCTTGCGACCAATGGGACGAAGTCAAACACCG
Organism: Musa beccarii; assembly: GCA_024322285.1. NCBI lineage: Eukaryota > Viridiplantae > Streptophyta > Magnoliopsida > Zingiberales > Musaceae > Musa > Musa beccarii. Next base: position 38,414,557 of record CM044395.1, on the reverse strand, counting down.
GAATCAAATATATTATATATATATATATATAATATATATATATATATATATATATATATATATATATATATATATTCAGATCGAGTCAAACTTGACCGAACCAAGTTGTATTCAAATTACATAGTGGTACAAGGACGCCTTTGTTGTGGTACCAAGATAAGTGGGATTGTACTATATTTCACATGAGGAAACGATTGAGATATATTTAAAAGAGAACTCATAGATGATCATAATTATAAGAATATTGAATCAACGCAACATCGAGAAGAAGATGTCATTTGTTTCCAAACTATGTAGGTGATAGAAAAAAATATTCGCCCAATAATTAGATCATGTGGTAGCATAGTCAGTAATAGGAAGGTGTGTCTCGATCAATAATTATACTATGTGGATATCAATGGCAATTCAAAAAGATATTTAACTATACCCGAAAAATAATAAATTGGATGAATACTTTGCTTATATCGTATAATACTTGCTTGGTTAATTCACTGTAAAAGGTAATTTAGCCATGATAATCAAGGTCAATCACTATTTAGTAATCCCAATTTTATTCATTCCTAACATGTGCATAAAAGAGATCACTTTGAAAAACCCCTCAAATATTAATGTTTGTGTAGGTTAACTACAAAAGAAGCATCCAATTCCCCCTCAACCATTAAGCGAGAGTGTGACTCTCTTTAGTTGCACCAAACTTTTTACATACATAGATTCTAATCGAGTCTGACTCATCTGAGCATCACTGGTATCATCCACATTAGTAGATTAGATATATGAATTTTTTTTTTACCATTGAGCTTTGATAACACATTGTTTTGATAAAAATAGTGTCACTATAAATCATATTTTATTTAGCTTTATTGAGTATCTCTTATCAGAATATAAGACTTTTTTTTATATAATAAAAAAAGTACATCAAAAAAATTAAGTTAATTCATCAGTCAAAGAACTCTCTCTATCTGTATTATTATTATTTTGATAAATAAAAAAAATTTGAAAATAAGACGAGAGTAATAAACACCATAACAATTATTGTGGAGATGACTTGTGATGATGAAAGTCATAGGACATCATGAATCGTGGCATATAGTGATGATGATAAAATTAGCACGATTTAAGTGGTCAAGAGATAGAAAAAGATTCTAAAGATAAGACTAATTTTAGAGTTTAATTAACAAATAAAACCATGTTTAACCAAATGAAGATTGTAATAAGTACAGCATTTATCATATTTTTGGTTCATTATAGTTGTTACTAAATTGTCATAAAGTTCATCATTTATTTGAAATTATATGTGGTCAGCTCGATCTTGTGATCCATATCACACCAAGGAAGAAGAGTCTTCCACACCTGGGGCCACTTGGTGTATGATGGATGCTTAACCAAATCATTAAGCATCATTAGGTGCTCCTCCCTTCCGCAATTGCTTCAGTCACCACTGGTTGTCAATTCATCCCTCTCCCAGAACCAAGTCTAATTCTCCTTTTCGCATCCTCTTGCAACACAAATTGGCTTTGCTTGAAAGGAAACGCCACTTAAGATGGTGGAGGGTGGCAATGGTTGATTTGACACGTTCAACTCAATCTGATGTGACCAGCCCACCTGGTTTGTGGGGTCGGGGACCTGGTCCAAAGTTGACCGGTGTTCCTGTCTATCCTAAGTTGAACATAATTGTCACAAATTTGTATTCGATCTATATAATTTTATTACTAATTCGATGATCAAAAGATTTTTTTTTTTATGCTTTTCTGACCCATACCTTTAGCTTAACTCATCCGAATCTTATTCTTCCAAGTCATGATTATCAAATTAATTTTTTATAAAAAAAATACTATAAATTTATGGAGATCTATTAAGTAGCAATCCTTTTTCACTTGGGAGCATAAAGATAGCAAAGGATAATTGATAAGGATGAGATTTGATTCTAATATCTTTCTAATAACAACCAAAGTTTTTATCATCTGAGCTAGCTAACATTCATTATGTAAGCCATGACATTTGCTTTACACTAACCATCCGTATACAATGGCCAACTCAAAAGGGAGTTTAAGAAACACAACAAATGTTTTATCTTTACGAATAGACAACCATTCGAGAGAAAGTGGAATGCAAAGGCTCACTTGCACGCTCACCAATCGATTCCAAGTTCTCGTCTTCAGTTGTGATGTTCATTTTCTGATGCTTATTCTCTTTTATTTATATATATATATATATATACAATAATAATAATAATAATTCATGTATTATTATTGTTCCGATGTTTGATGGATTGTTCGTGGAAGTCACACTTGTGGTGATACCGACTTCCATGAATTCATCTCTGATTGATCCTTTGGTTATATATATTATGATCCCAAGTGGAAGTGGACACTTGTGTGACCTCACAATCGGATGCATGTGATGCACACTTCCTACAGTGAGACCATGGCCGAGGTTAAAAGATAAGATTAGTACTTTTATTTTGTCCATAATCATGTCATTTTCATGCTCATATATATTCAATAGTTCAGTTAGTATTTTTGAAGTGAATTCAGATTGCTTGGAGAACAACATGGTTCTAGGTTGGTGGATATCCCTTTCGTCGGTCCTTTGCGTTTTAGCTGCTCATGTCTGCACTGACATACATATAGCAAAAGACCCTCATAGATTTCCAACATCTATTGGTGGATAGCCTTTTCATGTCCTTTGCGTTTATCTTTCGATGTCTGCACTGAGCTGGAATAAAGCATATAGAATCTATGTCGAGCACCGTGTGTCGATCTCTCCGTATGTGTGGCTTCTTTTGGAACGTGGACGCAAGCGCATGCCGCAGTGGAACACGCATCTGATCCTTTTCCTTGCTGGATAAGCTCGAAGGACAATTGGCCATCGGTTTCATCAGCTTTGCAGAAATCACCATCGTCGTCATCAGCAGCAGCAGCAACTCTAATCTTTTCTCCATCTGCATGGGTTCTCGTTTCAGAACAAATATGCAAACGATCTCTCTTCCCTCTAACCAAAGATTACTGGGAGACTACATCAAGCTTGTGGGAGGCAAATCGAACTATATAAAGAGATTGATTGTGATTGTCCAAGCAATCATAGATTATAAAATTCTATTTAATTAAATAAGATATATTATAGACCTAATTAAATAAAAAAATATATTACAGATCTGATTAAATTTAATTATGACTATTTATCAATAAAAAAATTTAATTATGATGTGATTTCTTAGAGGATGATATTGATGGCACGGACTCTCATAATTATTTTTTTCTAGATCCTATACTCTCATTTATATAAATAAAGTCTTTTAGGGATTATACTATGAATATAGAGATATCTTCTCTTATCTCTCCTTATTTTATCAATTATAAGTATCCTGAAAATAAAAAAAGAGGAGAAGATAAGTATAACTTCTTTCTTGTGCAGATTCACAATGCATGCACTTTGCAACATTTAAAGTACTTCGCAACATTTAAAGTACCCTATTAACTATTTTTTTTAAAATGTACACACCTTGTCTTAGATCTTTGATACTTGATTTTCAATCTTTATATAAAATTTTTACACAATAATTTTATTTCTTATAATTGATATGAAAGTCATGTCAGACAATTTTCTAAGTTACTGTGGATCATTAAAGAAACTATATTTATTTTTTTTATTAGATATGTTTTGATCTATTTGTGCATTAGATCTATTTTGTATGAGATATATTATTGTTATTGTCTTTTGCTTGCGAAAGAATGTTTCTATTTTGATCATGTGATGCTCGCCTCACACGATCTATTTGTTCTCATATGACTCACGAGCATTACAAGGTTCCTCAGGAAAATTGCAAACAAAAAGATGCCACCATTCTAGCCAATGGACTACTACTATCAATAATTGCGCACTGCAATAACCGAACCACAAAGCAATGTTGGATGATTGCACATTGCAGCGATCGCTGGTGTGCACTGAGTGAGGATGTCATGGGCACAAGTTGTTACAATGATGGCTAAGGCAACATGAGGAAGCTGTGATAAGAAGCCAGAAGCCAACCGTAGAGTGAAAAATTACAACATTTTGATTATTAGTCCTATTTTTTTACTAAATCAAAATATCAAATTTGGCCATTTGGATTGCCCTTTTAACAACTATATGATATTGACTTTGATCATAATCTAATTTTAACCAAAATTTGCCTTCAGTCAATATCCTATTTTGACCCAAATTTGACTTCGATCAATGTCCTATTTTGACCTATTAAACCTAGTTATTAACTAATTCAAGTATTGGCCATCATGATTTAGTCAAACTTTAATTTTGATTAAGCCTAAATTTCGGGCAATCCTCAATTTTCTTGATGGGATTTAATTCTGATTGCATTTTAACTGCTTGACTATATTTATATTTGATCAATCTCGTTTTGTTCAAATTAGGAAAAAGTTACATTTTGATCAATTATTAACTTTGGTTAACTTTAATTTTGATCGATCTAATTAGACTGATGTTTAGCTCAATTTGAGGCTTACTCAATTAAATAGGATTGATTGGTCTGATTTAGAGTTTCATACTAAATTTAAAAAATGCAAATTATAATTTTTTTTATAGTTCTCTCATATAACATGTCGGTAAAATTTTATTATTTGTCATTCTTAAATTTTAATTATTATTTTTTGATATTTGTATAGTTATTCATAAACATATGTTTAAAATTATAAAATATTATTTATTTTTATATAAAGATATAATTTATATTTATCATGATTACAATTATCATGAGTTTTTTATTTTTATTAATATTTAATATTATGATCATTATTTTATTAATATTAAAAAATTTTGCATAAATTATATTAAAAAATTAAATGAATATTATTTATGTCGCGACTTGAGCCTAATAAACTAACTAGCCCATCAATTTTATTTATCTTAAATTATTGATTAAAATAGTTAAACTAAAATTAATAATAATATAAACACTTATAAACCAATCTTAGTCTTGCCCACTTTTGATGTGGGAACAATTGGGGTATTACAATTTTTCATGAGGCGTAGCCGACCTAAACCACTAATCAAAATGCTTAAGCTAAAATTAATAATAATATAATCATTAAGTCTTTATGGGTTAATCTTAGTCTTACCTATTTTCGATATGGGACTAATCGAGATATTATAATTTATAACTTACATTCATAAGTTTTATCTAACTATTAATTGTCAAAATTATTTTAGGTGGTAGGCTTATGAGATGTAAATTATAATATATTTTTTTATCATTTATAAGTTATTTTAAACTATATTTTATATTATTATATTGGTCTTATGGTCCTAGGTTAAAGTAACCTAAACTAATAAATTTATAAAATTATATTAATAAATTAATTTTAAATGATATTAAAAAATAATATTTATAATGATATACATAATTAATATATTGAGAATTTACTTTAAATAATTATATAATATGGTGGGATGTACTATTTTAGATATTCATAAAATTTAGAGTTAATAACTCTATTCCACGTGGATGTTATCAATCCTCCATGATAGTAAAATTGTATCTGAATACTAAATATATTAACATTTCACCCAAAGGCCAAAGAGATATGATATCAATAGTTTAACATTTACTAAAAAACTTAAAATATTAATATTATATTATTTTATTATAATGAAGCTTTCTTCATTATATTCTTATAAATATTTATATTTTTTTGACTAAATTATTATAAATGGCTTGAGCATGTGTAATTTATACTAAGAGTTAGAGATTGATCTTATTTCAGTGGTTAGTTAACCACTGAAAATTCTATGAGACAAATATTTAAATAATTTAAATAATTAATTTTAATAATTATTAATAATATCTAGACTTTCTTACCTAATATAACTAGCATTGGAATATTAAAAAATTAATTTAAATTTATTAATAAGTTACTAAGTGACACATTAATGATAGAATTGACTATAGCTTAGTATTAGAGTGTTCTAGGAGTTTTATGATATATTTTTGTTATGACTAACAAAGTTGAGATATTGGGGGTACGAACGTAGATGAGTCATTCACATGCAATTTATTTTTAATTCTTTTTCCTTTTAATTTGACTTATTTAAAGTTTGCTACAACACAAATAAAAGATAAGTAAAATCTAAATGAGTTAACTAGCATATATGTTTAGAAAGAATTAAGAATAAAATAGGAAAGATATAATATTTTGAGTAGTATGGACAATAATAAAAAGTTAAAGTATAATTTATTAAATAAATCATTTGAGTTTATAAATACTATACAAACTCATAAAAAGAAAATATTCATATTAAAGTGTTACTGAAGAAATCTGATGTGACAAGGACTGGTTTGGCTTAAAAGGTAAAGTATAAGCTAACCTTTCTATATTTTAAATTGAATATTATAAAAGTTCTTTTCTAATATTTGATAAATTGATTTTAATATTTCAACTTATATTACTAATAATATGTAGAGAATTATTTTAACTCAAAAACAAAAAGAATATAAAGGATCATCATTACAAGAAATCATCTTAAAACAAAAATGATAATAGTAGATGCTTATTGTTCACGCCTAACAATGATTCATTTGATGGATTTTGTCGATGCATTTTATGTTCATATAATTTTAGAAATTTGGTTTCCTTATTTAGGATCATTAGGATATTATTATTTTTAGTAAACTCATTATATTTATGATTTAATTAGTTATAAAATTTTGTATGATAATATACATAGAATTAATGTGAATCTTAAATTTGTAACTATCTTATAATTAAATATTAGAATAAATATAGTTTCATGAACTATTCAATTATACATGCTTACACCTATAGGTCTCTTCATATTACCTATTTTAGTATAAAGAGATATTTTATGACATTTATAGATAATAGTGACTAAGGTTTTATACTATTGATATCTTTAGATATATATAAATAAAATTGAGAGATAATTAGATATAAAAATTAAAATTATTATATTCAATAGAAGTGATAAATTTTATGATAGATTTGATGAACCCAATCATAGTCGTAGTCATTTTGCTAGATTCCTAAAAATGTAGAGTATTTAGTATGTCTTATCAAATATGTCATGGTAGAATGAGATTACTGAAAAGTAAAATTATACTGGTTATAATAAAAGTATTATGTATTATTCTTTTATACATGAATTAATATAAGATAAACCTCTAAGGACAATTATGTATATCTTAAACAGGATTCTTAGTAAGTCAATTACATTAACTCCTTTTGAATTATGGACTGATAGAAAATTCAACTTAAGATATTTACATATTTAGAATTATCTTATAATGGTTTTCAGTTCATATAAAAATAATTTAGATTCAAGGATTACTTTTAGATATTTTATTATTTATTTAAAAATATAAAATATATAAATTTTGTTACTCTAATCATATGATAAGGATAGTTGAATCCAGTGATATAAAATTCCTAGAAAATAACAAATTAGTGGGATTAAAAATCTCAAAATTTAATCTTAATATTGATAAGATATAGGTTAATACTTTTTTATAATTTTATATTTGAGAAATTATTATTCTTTAAATCACTAAAATAATTGATTAAGATGAACGAAAAACTAATATTGATAAACTCTCACATAATGTTAATGTTGCTACTAATAATTTTATAGAACAACTATAACCAAAAGTTTTGAGAAAATCGAAGATGAGACTTACCATTTTTTATGATTATGCGATATATGACATAAGAATAAAAAAAGGATCCTTCATTATTTTTATAAGTTATAAAAAATAATAATTCTTAAAAGTAGTATGATGAAAAAAAAAATTAAAATTAATAGACCAGAATTACATTTGAGAACTCAATAAATTACCTAATAATTAAAAAAGAGTCTGATATATATAAGTTTTATGACAAAACATAACCTAAAAGACAACATCGTATGATATAAAATCAAATATTTAACTAAAAGTTTTATACATAAAGAAAGCATTAACTATAACAAAATATTTTTTCTAGTTTATATAATGGACTAATTAAGAATTATCATAATATTAGTGACTCATAATAATTAGATAAATTTAAAAATATTTTCTGAATAAAAATTTTGATAAGAAAATTTATATTGATTAACCTAAATGATTCATAGAGAAAAAAAAATATAAAATTTGACTTATAAATTTAAAATTTTATTTATGATCATAAACAAATTTTTAGACAATAGTATATAAATATTCATGATACTATTACTTCCTTTATTTTAAAAATATTATTAATTAATATTTATATCTAAAAATAAGTGAAAATAAGCTTATTGTATTAGTCTTCTATGTGGATAATAATTTTCTTATCACTAATGATCTAGTTTATTATCCAGAATTAGAAAATTTTTCATCAAAAAATTTTCATTCTGAATTTTAAGATAATTGATATGTTTGAGATATCTTATTAACATAGAATATTTAAGGATACATCTTAATAATTGTTAAGACTATCTCAAAAAAATTTATTAATTAAGCCTGGGAGATATTTAGTATATAGTTTTATTTAGTAAATGACAAAAGTGTAAAATTTATTCAAAGTTAGTACATTCTCAAATTGATTTGTAAAAGAATCAAATAAAAATAAATAAATAAATTTTTTATACATACATAGTTGAAAGTCTATTATATGTTGAAGTCTATACAAGATAGATATTAATTTTACAATTAGAATGCTTAGTAGATATTAGAGTTATTTTAAAATGAAATATGAGAAAGTTACTTAGAAAATAACAAGATATTTATAGGGGACGAAAAATAATATGCTCATATATAGGAAATCAAATCAACTTAAAATAATAATATTTTCAAATATTAATTTTATAAATTATTTCAATAGTAGGAAATCCAATTTATGATTTATATTTACATTAGCTGGAGGAGTAATTTATAAGAATAATATAATATAAATTATATTATCAATAGTAGAAGTTGATTTTATGATAAGTATGGTTAGATTCAATTGTCAAGTCACTAAATATATTTTATGACATACCATAGTAGATTTTTGCTTTGAGAATGATAAGTATCATAATAGTTCTAAGGATATTGGCATAAAGTACTTGGTGATTAAAAATTGAGTCAAAAAATAACTAGTGTTGATTAAGAATCAAAGTTTTATTATATTAATTACTAATCTATTCACATATGCCTTATTACCTAAAGTATTTGAAATAACATATTCTTATAATTAGATTTGAAAGATATGATAATATATGTTTGAGTAGATATTATAAGTAATATTTTTATTTATATAATTAAAGCTATTGAATTCTAATATCCTATTCAATGTATGTATACAGTATAGTTGAATACAAATAATATAGTTGTCTTGGCAAGATAAATTATAAAGATTATTTTGGATTGCATTAGGAAATATTAACATTAATATTATACAGTAGGAAGTATGACACTGCTTACATAAAACCATTATGATTCATATTACTATTCAATGTAATATTATTGTATCTGTTGGGTTTACTGACTTGTTTTTAAATTTATGTGCATGCAAATGCTTTTCAAAGTTTTAGAATCTAACTAGATAAAATTATTTTTAAAAATAAATTTTAATTTATTTATTTTGATTTTGAACTCTTTTAAATCTTATTAATTAATGGATCAAGTAGATGAATGTTAGATTTTGTGACCCTATTTAATTAGGAAAGATAAATTATAGATCTTGTTAAATTCTAGTTACAATTATTGGCCAATAAAAATAAATTTTAATTATGAAAATTGTTTTTAAGAGATATCCTAGAGGAATTATCTTTCCTAGATCTCTTGATAGGTTCTTATTTTATTAATTATAACTGGTCATAAAAATAAAAAGAGATGAAAAAAAACGAGATATAAGAATATAATATGCTGTTTTGTGATATCCGACGTACGATCTGTCCTATGGGATAATGTGGTAAGTCAAATGATAAAAAGAGGTATGATTATATTTGTGCAAAGCAATCATATCTAATCAATTAAAAAAAATCAGAGAAAATATCGAGCACTGAATGATAACATAAATGATGGCTGGGTAGTCAGCAGAAGCTTTGAGTTATTAGAAAAAATTAATCTGATATCAATGAGAACCTCTCGTTTCATTACGAAGAGATTCATCTTGCAGAGAGTGCATTAACCTCTCTCTTCATTAAAAAGAAGCAAAACTTTGGATGGAGCACTGTCAATTTAAAAGAACATATATGATATGAAGGATATGTGGATGATTGAACTTAATTAGAAGGAGGCGCTACAAGGCCTTGGAATCTGAATCAATGATGTTGCCTTTGGTAGAGTAATTAAGTCAGCTGCAAAACTACATAAAATGACTGTCCACTCGACAACCCTAATTGACAGAAAATATAACCTATCCTCTTTACCGTCTTCAAAGATAAAGGTCCTTCAGGCACTCGTACGGTTGCGGATGGTAAGTTGCTCGCATGCTGTAATATGTCTGTTGTCTGCGTGCAGCCATCAACTTGCAATTTGGGAACGTAAACGCGTGCATGCATGCATAACATTTTGTGGGTCGAATCAGGTGGTCTTCTTTATCTATCATTCATGGTCTCAATCCAGGGCCATATTTCAACCTTCCTGATGTGCAGGCACATGGCATGGAACGAAGAACATTGAGAGCAGTGCTTCTCGCATCACAGATGACTTCTTCTCGCTATCATCCGTCGGCTTGCAGAACGACGACCATCGCTGTGGAATCAATGTTTGTGATGCCTAGTTTTCTTGACGACATCTCGTCTTTATAACTCTGGGAGCATGTCGACCTCCTTGACGGTGACTTTCGCATGCCACTTTGCGTAGAAAAATTACTGTATCTAATCACATCATGAATTGGAGTGGATTGGGCTGAACCATAAGCTAATTTAAATCCTCTGGATTAAGCCCAATGTCCAGTTGATAAAGCTGAGTCCACTTCTCGTCTGAGTATAAGATATACGTTTCATGAGTTCGGTTATCACAAAACGTATGGAAGAGTCATCGATGTCGTATCATTTTTCTTGTCATACGTCATGGTGTGATTGCTCAATTGGGATGGCCCTGCAGAGTTGTGATGCAATGTGGGGTATGCAAGAAATGAGAATCTCTTTTGGAAATAATAAAATATTTATTTATTTTAATAAAGATGTTCTTTTTCATAAAACTCAAATGCCGAAAGTCTTTATATATATATATATATGTTAACCGGTTTGACACCCTTATTTGGCAGGTGGCAAGAGATCGAACCAGGTTCGAGAGAACTGCCGTGGCCCGGGCGATGTCACGATACATAACAAGTTGTTGCGTCCAGTTCAAACAACATCGCCTTGGTCTCTCCTCGCCTTTCCCTCCCCTCTCTCTATCTATCGTCGTCCTCGATCCCTTCTCTTTAATGGTGATGGTGTTCACGGTGACGCAGGGACGCCTGCCCTTCGAGGGGACTTCTGGCCTTAGAAAGAAGGTGCGCAGTTGATCGATCCACTTCTTCTTCCTGCTCTTATATGGGTTTTACTCTTGGCATTACAGTAGATCTTGGCGGATCTTCTTTTCTTAATGTGAGTGGCTGTTCTTGGATTTCTTTTTCCGTCTTTCTGATGTTCTTGCTATGGGTCTCGCATCGAGCTTCCTCATCATGTTTTCTTGATGTGTTTTTAGGAGATTTGGTTTCTGATCAGATATGATCCGATGTGGTGGCCATGGGTTTCGCATCGACCTTCCTGTTGTTGGATTTTACTTCTTTCTTTTTTGTTTTTTTTGGTTATTTTATCTTTCTGTTTCTTCCATTGCTATGGGTTTCGCGTAGTTCTTCTTCGGGATTTGGGCAGCTTTCTCAGTACAGAGGTTGAGTCGACATCCAACCGCAACTAAAAACTGGTCTTCCCGTTCACATCATTGAAAGCTCTTCAGTGCGACCTGTGTGTGAGAAAAATAAAATTAATAATAATAATAGTAACATATTCTCCAAAAGACAGAATTAACCTAGAAAATATCCTTGACCACTTCGATCATGGTATAAGAATCCGAAAACTAGGTAGCCTTCTCACAAAATTATTGTTTAGGCA